>CM060258.1:17791073-18191073 GCA_030684275.1 Acipenser oxyrinchus oxyrinchus | reverse complement strand
TACTACCCACCTCCCTACCACCCACCTCCCTACTCCCACCACCCACCTCCCACCTCCCTACTCCCACCACCCACCACCCCACTCTCACCTCCATACTCCCACCACCCACCTCCCACCTCCATACTCCCACCTCCATACTCCCACCTCCCACCACCCACCTCCCACCTCCATACTCCCACCACCCACCTCCCATCTCTCACCTCCCTACTCCCACCTCCATACTCCCAGCACTCCACCTCCATACTCCCAGCACCCACCTCCCACCTCCTCACCTCCCTACTCCCACCTCCCACCAGCCTACTCCCACCACCCACCTCCCTACTCCCACCACCCACCTCTACACCAGCCTACTCCCTACTCCCCACCCACCTCCCACCATCCTACTCCCACCACCCACCTCCCTACTCCCACCAGCCTACTCCCACCTCCCACCACCCTACTCCCACCACCCACCTCCCACCTCTCACCTCCCTACTCCCACCACCCACCTCCCACCAGCCTACTCCCACCTCCCTACTCCCACCACCCACCTCCCACCACCCACCTCCCACCTCCCTACTCCCACCACCCACCTCCCACCAGCCTACTCCCACCTCCCTACTCCCACCACCCACCTCCCACCAGCCTACTCCCACCTCCCACCTCACTCCCACCACCCACCTCCCACCAGCCTACTCCCACCTCCCTACTCACCACCACCTCCCACCTCCACTCCCACCTCCCACCTCCCTACTCCCACCACCCACCTCCCACCAGCCTACTCCCACCTCCCTACCTCCCACCACCCCCCTCCCACCTCCCTACTCCCACCACCCACCTCCCTACGTCCCTTAGTGGTGGAGACCCTTAGTGGTGGTCTCTCAAGTTGCTAGATAGTGACCCACAAAGAAATTCTGGACAGCCTGGGTATTAAAACTAAACACAAAAGGCACATGATTTTCTCTCCAGTGTTTTGTTCTGGTCTTTGTTTTAAATTGTTATGGGTGCAGTATCTTAGTGATAGTGATTGATGTGTCCATTAGAAATAAAACAATTGCTGGAATGGTGATTGTATCTCTTTGCTGCATCTTATAAAGCAGCAACAGGAACAGTATTGGTATCCAAGGATGTAGGTGCCAACTGGCGTTCAGGAATCTCACAGCTGGGCACACAACAGCATTCCAGGATATAAAGACCATGGCTGGGATACAATTAAAATGATGGTGCTGCTATGGCCTTATAGCAGCTAAAGAAGTGCCTAATAACAGACAAAGACCATTGCAGTTCTGTTATATAATGCTGCTGTAATATGCCAACAACATCCATATTTCTATTTTCTTCCTCTTTGGATAGCAGCAACCTCAGACAGTTATAATGTAATGTTTTTAAATTACAGCAATTCTACCTGGTTTTTGTTCCTGTGATATTGTAGGTGGAGTTCGGAGTTGGAAAAGTACAGATGAACTTTCTTCATTTACTGAACACAGAAGCCACACATACCATAACAATCCACTGTCTGAACACTCCTGTCTGGAATACCACAGATGCAGATCGACAGAGGAATTCTGTTTCCTTCAGGGGTTGGAATGGGCAGATGTTTGAGGCAAACAAATTACTTGAACCACATGTGCTACTAGATGAATGCAAGGTAATAAACACGTTTTTAATTAAAAAATAAGGTGGAGATTTGATTGAGCCTAACCATATAACCAACACATGCCACCTGAGGCTGTTAACTTGCTCTCAAATTCCCCCAAAAATTACAAGATAAATTCTGCTTCCCATTCCATGAGTTTGATGGACTTTGATAAAACAAAACATATTATTTATTTTTATGTCATTTGGTTATCCCAGTATTCTACATTAGTCAATATTAACACTGCTTCTAGTTCTCAGCAGTGTGGAGTAGTGGTTAGGGCTCTGGACTCTTGACTGGAGGGTCATGGGTTCAATCCCAGGTGGGGGACACTGCTGCTGTACCCTTGAGCAAGGTACTTTACCTAGATTGCTCCAGTAAAAACCCAACTGTATAAATGGGTAATTGTATGTAAAATAATGTGATATCTTGTAACAATTGTAAGTTGCCTTGATAACGACATCTGTTAATAAATAAATACTACTACTACTACCAGTAATAATAATAATAATAATCACTTGTCTCCAGCATGATATAACATCAACCATTGTTAACGGTTTCATGTTTTTTTTTATATGTTTGCAGATTGAAGATGATAGCTGGCGTCAGTCACGGTTTCTATTCCACACTCAGGACAGTAATCAGCTTCCCATTACAGAAATTCAACGTCTGCCTCATCTCCAGAGTGGGCAGCAGTACAGAGTGGAGGTGGGTCCTGTCTGCTTTCTCTGAAGAGCCTCGGAGTGCACAGAGACTACCTGCCTCTCGTTAGGAAGTCACTTTGAACAACACGTCATTGTCAACGTCCTCATTGTGAGAGACCATGAAGAGATACATAACCAATGCACAGCGTGGACCTTAAAGGACTTCTCAGGAAGAACCCTTTCTATGGAAATAAAAAATAACTTTATTAAGGAAGCATATATATATATATATATATATATATATATATATATATATATATATATATATATATATATATATATATATATATATATATGTACAGTTGTACTCAAAAGTTTACATACCCCAATGGAAATTTATAATTTCTAGAAATTCCTCAAACAAAGAATGTTAGGAAAAATCTTTTGTAGCAAAAGTTTTGCTATTGTGGATGAGGAACAAAAGTTAAGAAATAGATGCCTACAATTATTTATTTCAGCAGTTTTTTTTGCAAAACTCTACAAGGTGCTAGAAATTTCAATGTGATAATGCAAAACCTAATTCTAGAAAATGCTGGGTTGTAGGTGAATGTAAAAAAGGTTAGGCATAGGATGATTGCTGTCATTACCAATAAGTCAATAAGGGAAAAAGTAAAGAGCTAACTGAAGACCTTAGGCAGAAAATGATTTATTGTCATAAAGCTGGAGAAGGATACAAGAAGATTTCCAAGCATTTGCATATCCTAATTTCAACTATTATTTCAATTTTCAAGAAGTACAAGACTCATGGTACTGTCACAACGCTCCCTTGGTCAGGAAGAAGGAAGGTTCTTTCACCAAGAACAAGTAGAAGAATTGTGAGGAAGGTCAATAACAATCTGAGATTGACTGCCAAAATATTCAAAGTGAATTGGCTGCAAGTGGGACTGGGGTTTCCATTTCAACCATAGGTCGAGTATTGCATGGTGATGGTCTCAATGGTCGCAGACCAAGGAAAAAGCACTCTTAGGATAACATCACAAGGACAATTGTTTAAAGTTTGCAAAACGACATTTGAATGATAGATATGAGTTCTGGTCAAAGGTTTTGTGGAGTGATGAAACAAAAATCAAGCTATTTGGTCATGCTTATAGTTATGTTTGGAGAAAGTCTGGTGAGGCGTTGTGAAAGGATGGCTATAGGGGTGACATCAGACCAGAAACCACAACAAGCAATGGCGGGGCGAACTGAGACGCTACGGCACTCCGTGTTTTATTAAAACAGTTTAAACAAAACAAAAGACTTTATAAAATAAACAGCACGTTGGCCAAACGAAACAAACAATAATGAAACAAGTACCGTGATGGCTGTTCCAGCACGAGTAGCAATTATTATTTTTAGTTATTTCTTTTTATCTCTCTCCACACCCGTTCTCCACTCACGAACACACTCCCTGTGTGTAGCTACAGCTGCAGGTCTTTATAGTGGTGACCGAGGGATTAACTAGATAACAATTATCTCATCAACCCCTCGGTCACATCTTGCATGGGTTTACTAAGGTTGTGTGACTGTCAGCCAATTCAATAATTACAAGCCGACAGTTGCGCAGTTGTTAAACAATAACAAATACATTTTGTTAAATACATAATAAATCATAACACCAGCTTACCAAATAAAATAATTTGAATGAACTGGAACAATTTTGCATTGAAGAATGATCAAAAATCACTAAAGAATCATGCCAAAAGCTCATTGATAAATATCCTAATTGTTTAAAAGTGGTTATTATTGCTGAAGGTGCCTCAACTATCTATTGATTTCATTTTCCCTGTCGGGGTATGAATACTTTTGAATGAGCATTTTTGGAGTTTTGCAAAACAATTGCTGAAATAAATAATTTTAGACATCTATTCTTGTAACTTTTTTTTTCCTCATCCACAAAAGCAAAACTTTTGCTACAAAAGATTTTTCCTACAATTCTTTTTTTTTCAAGAAATTTCTAGAAATTATAAATTTCCATTAGGGTATGTAAACTTTTGACTACAACTGTATATATAAAATGAAATATTTGTTGAAATATATGAAAGGGTGCTTTCTTCTATAGTTTCCTGGAAGAGTGAAATCTTTCAGGGCCACTGCAGATATCATCAGAAACTTGGCCAGCACTGTTCAGCTCCATAATAAAAGCTGGAGATATGGCCAGGATTATAGCAAACTAAAACGTTCCCAAACGTGCAATAGCGTGTGGAATATTAATTAGTGCATTCTAATCCCATACTTTGATCAATCTTTTAGTCAAACCTTTTGTCTAACAGATGGTGCTCTACCTCCTATTTGTTTAGTCCATTTTACCATCGTGCTTTAGGTAAACTAAAGGTGCTTGTGGTTTTAAGTGAAAGAAAAAAAAGTATGTATTTTTATTTCAAGCTGTATGTACTGGTTACATCAAGGTTTCTTCTGTTGTAAAAGTACTGATTTGAAATCCTTTTCTGGTCACTTATTTCAACAGACTTTATTTATATGAACTGTTTTGTTGATAAGATACCTATGTCAAGTTTGAATTTTGTGTTGTTGAAGTGCACATCATACACGGTGCGTGTAGATATGGCAAGTTTCAGCCAGTGTAAGGAATGTTGTAGAGCAACTTCAGTATTTTTTATTATTTTGAGTTTAGTTGATGGAGTGTAGTGTGCTATTTTATTATGGATATAAATGAACCCTTGGTGTCATTCGAGAAAGTCTTTTCCTGTGTATATTTTGACATTGTTGGTTTATTTATATGATATCATATTTTTTCAGTTACTGTACCACAGTCCTCATGCCAACATTTTAACCATTTGGTTTCCCTGATGCAGTCCACTTTTGTAGAATTCTCAGCATTATTAAAAGAGATTAGTTTGCGCATAACAGACTGGCAGCTACCACAAGCCAGAATTCAGTATATTTATCATTTTTATTCAAGTTCTTACAATGGTGATGATATAATATTGTAGCTGCATTAAGGACATTTGCATTTTTGTAAATATAAAATATGCCAAAAATAAATAAATAAAATAAAAGTATTCCTAACCCTAAAGAATATGTTTTTATTACCTATGAGAAATGATATTGGTTTTTCTCTTTGTCCTCTGTACCCCACCCCCCAGATACAGTGGTTCCCATGAGTATTGTTATTCCCTTGAGAAGCATGCATTTAAAGTTGATACAGTATGTATCTATTTTTTTACACTGAGGTTGTTCATTGTCTATAGGCCAAAGAGGAAACTACCCAGGTTAGCATGCATTTCAGCAAAATTACACTAATGTTCTATTCATTTATTTATTTATTTATTTATTTATTTATGTATTTTACTTACTAATATACTGCATGTATGTATTTCTTGCTGTCTGCCGACACAAGGAGAGGTTACTATTCAGACATATTTAATTGAAAAGGATATATAATGCCAGGGAGGCTTGGGCTATGGAAATACAGTACACACAGGTCCTCAATTTTATAACTCTGGCGTGTGACAATTACAGCATAATACGTTCTTTAAATTTATACAGTTCATTCCATGCATGCGATAATCACTTTATACCTCTGTGCGAACGCGTTTCCCCATTACTAATCCGGCTTAGATCAATTGCTTTTCTTGAGCCTGCGGTAAAACCATAGCAATGGATCCATATCCTGAGGGTTACTTATTGAAATCAATCTACCTGTGGAATTTAAATTCCTCACATATTCCAAACTGGGGAGAGGCTGTTTTGGCTTCCTCATGATGTTACTAGGATTGTTTCCAGTGATTTGAGCTGCACACCTGCTCCTCATGTCTTTTTACTACGAAAAAGGTGATAGATTTTAATCAACAAAATATGTGTGTAGAACTGGTTGCCTTGGAGATGCACTTATCACATTCCTGAACAAGTTAAGGTGCACCCCTAACAGACTTTACACACGCACACACACTGCTGTCAAATGCCTAGAAAGAAACTTATTGAAGATCTGACTTCACTTTTAAGAGAAAAATTGCACATTAAAATCATATGAAAAAAAAAGTGCACATTAAAATCATATGAATTGAAATGTCATTTTTAATAAATTGTAATTTTTAATAAATTATCCCTTTCAGCTCTAAGTAGAGAGGTCATTATCCTATGGTAGCTGTATATACAAAAAAAAAAAGTGTGTTGTTTTATAGTATTACTATCTTTGCCTCCAGCTCGTGAGACACCTAACTGTCGCTGTGGTAAATGACCTAGTCGGTAATGACCGCTGCGTCAGACAATAATAGTGAAGTAGAAAATTAAAAGCTTCTGTCCTGAGCCTACCAGCAAAGAATATGTGCTACACAGCCCCCCCCCAAGCTGCCCCCTACCCATCACTGCTCTTCACTAGAGCACCACAGCATAGTGTTTTACATGGTTTAGAGCAGAAAGGTTTTTGTGAAATGATCTTTGTAGAATAGGATAAGACAAACTGAGACTGAACTGACTTGTAAAAGCAGCTTTCTTTATCTTCAGTTTAAAACTTTGAAACCTTTCATATAGATTGGCATCTGCTCCAATTAAAAAAACACTGAAATCCAGCTAAGAAAACATAATTTAAGTAGCCTTACAGCTCCACTTCAAAATAGGACCATTGTGAGCAGACTATTGTGTATGATAACTCCACATTTACATGTATGACTGAAATAAAGCTGAAATTGTCAGGCTGGTGAAAATGTTTAACACTCCATTATCCTTCAGAACCCTGGAAGCCAACTCTATACTTTAGCTGAGGGCAGAGTGATTAGAGTATACAGCCCCACTGTCTGAAGTTTAGCCCAAGTCAAACACATTCCATATTAAATTTATTGCAGAACTGATGCCAGTTGTGTCTATAAATTTCGTGTCTCAACAAATCTTGTGTATTAATCCCCAGATTCTTTTTTTAAGTCTATGCATACCATACACTTTATGATTAATTCTGAGGCAGAGAAAAATGAACTCAGCTTTTTATTCTGTCAATGAAATGATATTCCATGTACAATTAATATATATATACCAAACATCAAAAGAAACTTATCACTATTATAACACATTTATTTTCAAAATAAAATAAAGTATATAAATGATGGGCATTGACAAAAAGTTTTTGGTTTCTTTTTAATCACTCTTTTTAATCATTCATCCTTGACCATGACACGCTTGAGTGATTATGACTGAAGCATATGTACTTAATCACCTAATTAGTGAGGCAGTTGATTGGACACTGGATATAGAGTGATTTCAGCTATTGAATTGCAAGCTTGAATAAAAGCAATAAAGAAAATCACAGAAAAAAAAACAATATGCCACATCTGTCAAGAGAGCAGCGCCTTTGTGCAATCGGCATGTTGGAGGCTGAACTAGCATGGTGGTGGGAGTGTGATGGTTTGGGGCTGCTTTGCTGCCTCAGGACCTGGACAGCTTGCCATCATTGACACAACCATGAATTTTGTAAATTGAAAGTGGGTCATGCAGCAAGACAATGATCCTAAACATACAAGCAGATCTACAAAAGAATGGCTGCAGAAGAAGAGATTCCGTGTTTTAGAATGGCCTAGTCAAAGTCCGGACCTAAACCCCATCGAAATGTTGTGGCAGGACCTGAAGCGAGCTGTCCATGCAAGGAAGCCCTCAAATGTCACTGAGTTGAAGCAGTTCTGTAAGGAGGAATGGACCAAAATTCCTCAAAACTGACGTGAGAGACTGACCAACAGTTACAGGAAACGCTTAGTTGAAGTCATTGCTGCTCAAGGGGGTGCCACCAGTTACTGAATCTAAAGGTTCACATACTTTTTCACACATGGATATTGAATGTTGAATCATTTGTGGATACATAAATGTTGAAAAAGTATTATGTTTTGTGTCATTTGTTTAATCAGGTTATCTTTATCTATTATTAGGACTTAGATTAAGATCTAATAAAATTTTAGGCTTGAAATATGTGAAATATGTGAAAATCCTAAGGGGTTCACAAAAAATTTTCTCGGCACTGTATACTGTAGAATCAAATGCAATTACATTGCTTAAGCACTTTTCGTGACAAGCATCCCAAAGAGCTTTACAAAAAACTAGATTTACTAAAATAGATGTTAATTTATTCATACCAAGCTAGCACTCTTGTGATTTATTTGTCACTAAAAACCCACAATGGTATTATTATGTGGAGTTGGGTGTGCATTATTCCTTATTTTATTAAGTGTCCAGGCGCTTAGTACAACACAAACAACAGAGGAATGCCGTGGGTCCCTGTCTGATTGCATCTAGACCATTGGAATGAAGCTGAGCCACAGCACAGGGTGTGGATAGATAAGCAGGAACAACTGTAACATCTAGTTTTATAGCGTTGAATAATTAAAGTATTTAACAAGCAAAAGAGCGTCAAGAAAACTGAGATCAGTGACAAGGTTGATCTCTTTTTTTTACTTTATTTTATGGATTGCTGGACAATTAACACAGATTTATATGAATGCAACAAAAGTGCTAGACATTACATCAGGAGACTGAGTCATAAAACAAAAATAAACAGCAAAGCCCACTGTTTTGATTGCTGTTTAATTATTGAGGAGAAATCCCAGGGAGTAGCTTTTTAATGCTGAGCTTATTGTGTATTGTACAAGGGGAATGTTTTGAAGGCTACAAGTGCACATTGCTCTTGGTGCCATGACAACTTAAACAAGGGTTGATAAACACTAATCTCACTTTCTGAGGGACATCCAGATGTCTCAGTTCATATATTATGTGAGCTCCCTGAGTGAGACTTATCCCGTTTTGTTCTCAGAAGAGCTCCACTAACCCCTGTGAGAACAAGACTGTTTTTGTCCTTTGTTAAGCCCTGTAAACTTCTGTGAATTCTTGCGAGGTGTCTCAATATTCTACCAGCTCCCCGGTACCCAACAGGCTGCCCATGGGGTCCACAGCCCTGGGACGAGCCCTCTGCTGCTGACCCACAATTATTAAACAGACTGGGAAATAATATCCAAATGGCATGCATGAAAAGGCATGCTAATTACTGTGCTTATTATAGTTATTTAGCTACAATAGCATAAATATATTATTTTATTTAAGTATTATTTAAAGGTATTTTGATCTACCCCACCTATTATTATTTATTTCTTAGCAGAGGCCCTTATCCAGGGCAACTTACAGTTGTTACAAAGAATCACATTACAAAGTCCAACGATGTACTGGACTTGTCTGGCCTCAGCACCACGTTACTGGACCCTTAGACAATGTATTATTTCACTATTATGTCACTGTAGATATAACTTGTTGTATCCTATTTCATATTGTATTGTATTAGTATTATTGTACTTACTGTAAACTAGACTGTATTTAAATATTAATGTTGCATTGTAACTCTGTACTGACCTGTAATACCTGTAAGTCGCCTTGGATAAAGGCATCTGCCAAATAAATAATAATAATAATAATAATAATAATAATAATAATAATAATAATAATAATAATACATTATTTTAAATAACAAAATGCTTCAGTCGCTGAACCCTAAACTAGCAACTAGCTAAAAGAAAGTAGAAAGTTCTGTATGTTTCACTGGCTCTTTGAGCTAATATATATATATATATATATATATATATATATATATATATATATATATATATATATATATATATATTTTTTTTTACAACAAACAAACTACAAACGTACAGTTTTGTGCATATTTTCCAGGTTGGTGCATTTAACGTTGTTCAACGCAAGGGGGCGCACCATCTCTGAGGTTTATACTGAGGATGTACTGTCGCAATTCAAGAGGAAATCAGAATACGGCTGTGTCTCCACGCGGGTTTGTGGATCGTCTCAAGAACGTGTGTTGTGTTGGTTTCCAGTTGCAGAGCACAGGGACTCGATAAGAAGCGATGATGGAGGGTTTAATACTTCCAAAAAGTGAAAGCGGTTTGGACAGCACTGTAGAAACACATAGAACGATGAAAAGAAAAATGGCTCTGTCAAAGTAAGAAACGAAGTGTTTATATTTGGCATAAATACCCAAGCACACAGTAAAACAGAATAGAAGCTGCAAGTATCCGTTTATTCAGAACGGTCTAGTGTTATGTAAAATTTATAGATTATTCCGAGTATTGTTTTAATGCACATACTGTTTTATTTCAGTTTTAAGTTTACCAATTATTTAGGATAAACATATTCCATTTTCTACAGACAAGAATGAAACAACAATACATAATCCCATTATATCTGTATGCATTTAATCCACTTATTTTGTTTTGTCGCATGTTAATTTGCTGCTCTGAATGTTAGTAAGTGCATCCTGTTGGATTCTCAGCGTCTCTCTGTTTTGTTTTTAATTAACAGCTGTGAAGCCTGCGGCTGCAGGGAAGCTAAGTACAGATGCCCAGGGTGCACGAAGCATTCTTGCAGGTAAGAACAAACTCAAGTCGCTGCTGCCAGTTACAAAACACGCAGGACAATATCAAATTGGAACCTGATTGTGTTGACTTTTCAGTTTGTTCACGTTCCCTAAGGTAGTTTCAAATGCAGGCACACAAGCTCCTCAAAGCCCCTGTCACTGGAACTGAATACTTGAGGTTGTACTAAATTTGTATTAAAAATGCAGACACAGGAAATGTATTTCCTTATAAGATAACTTTCTGACATTTTTAGCATGGGATTACAGTGATTGAAATAAGACTCCAAATGCGTAGCAGTTTCAACCAATCCAGGTTTTACTACAAGCTAGATTAGCCAGAGCATACAAGTCACAAGCTCAGATGCGCCTTATTAACATAGTAAAACCAGAAATGGATCAAACTGCTACGCAAGGGAGGCTTATTTCCATCCCTGGATTATAAAGGGATTAGTTAAGCAACTTCAGTGAATTACATAAGAGAATAAAGCTGCTATTAAATACTCAAATCATTAGGGGACATGAATAATAGTTTCGGCAACTTGGCTTCGGAAATACTGGAAGAGTACAAACAGACATTTTTCTGTCAAAATTTAATGTACTTGAGATGAAAGCAGATGGTTTCTGATCCAAACTTAATCCCTTCCAAAGGTCAGGGAAACTTTAAAAATAATAGTAAAAAAAGCAACTCATTACTTTCCATTGGCTAGTTTTGATACAGTTGAGTAAGATGCGCTTTGACGGTCTTTTAACGAGACCATTCCTGTTTCCCATTGATGTGCATTCCATTTCTGTCACCTGTAGCTTTTCATGTACATGTATTTCATGTCAAGCTGCAAAATACTGAATTCCTTATTGCAGCCTAAAAATGCTTTGTTATACCTCCATGAGGTTACTTAACCATTTTCTGTTCGTGGTTGTCTGCATGTGGTATTGTGGCTGTGCTTGTGTGTCTGTAAACACAGTGACAGATGTAAAACTTTGACTTCTGCCATGTTAAATTGCACTACAAGGTTTCTATCAGAAGAAAATGGTTTTACTCTGCATCTGTTTAATTCGATGAAGGTTCACTCTCTATTGCTGTAGCAATGCATGTGTCTCTCTTTCCTATAAAGCTTACCCTGTGTGAAGAGGCATAAATCAGAGAGTGGATGCAGCGGGGTCCGAGACAAGGCTGCGTTTGTGCCCGTTGGTGAATTTGATGAAATGAATCTTCTCAGCGGTGAGGCTATACATCCCATCCATTTCAAATTCCCTGTTTTGCATTTTTGTTTAGTAACGTCTAACCATCTTGTTGTCTACATCCTGTTTGTTCAGATTACAGGTTTCTGGAAGATACAGGGAGGCTGACAGATGGTGCTAACAGGGATGCTCTTGTTCACAAGCCTATATCAAACAAATTTGTAAGTTAATTAACTGGCTGCATTATTAGTGCTGTTGATGATAATTACCTTTGATATGTAGTCTTTTGGCCCAACACCTCCAGGGAGTCTACTACACACAAAGGTTTGAAAAAACTTGGAAACTTCTGCCATGTATAAATGGCCTTCGCCTTGTGTGTTTGATTTTAATGTTTGTTTGATGTTTAAGATGTATAACTGCTGCATCTCCTTGTTCCAAGTCAGTTCTCAGTCAAGACAGCAGAGTGAATAGTAAGCTAGTGAATTGCTGTGACTGTTTGTCAGATGTCCTCCACTGCAGATTTTCAACCCAAACTTTCCTAGAGACTATCATTCTAAGGAATGGTCATGTATTGCTCAAACAATTAACACCTTGCCTATGGTGGCCCTACACCCGGTGGTCAGGTGTTTCAAATTGTATGCCCTTGAACACAGAACGTAGACGAATTTTAAAGAGAGGGGTATTTTTGTCAAGTCCATATGTGACATTGGAGAGGCATACAGATACATTTTTAAAAGAAAAAGCAACTAACAAAAACCATAGCAGAACAATAAAAAAGGCCATTAAGTACCTCCTTGTGCTTGGAACGGAGACGCATTACATATCGGCCACAGCATTTTATTACCGCTTGTGTTTTTTGAGTATGATAAACGGGGCTTTGGAATATTGCTCTAACCTCAGGATAAAACAGTCTGAAAAGAATGCACTCCAGTAAACTTTATACGTGTGTATAAAAATGTAAATATTAAGGCTGTATTCCCGAGAAATCGCATATTTGATCGTGTTGGTTCACTGATAAACAATAAATTGTTACCAGAATTGGTCTTCCAGCTGTCTGTAACTTGTATTACTCCTTGAAACTGGATGTCTCTTCTTTTCAATACTGATTAACAATGGGGCTGAGCTTTTAAAGCTTATATCTTGGGAACCAAGCCACATGACTTTATTTCCTGCCATTAAAGAATGGATGCTTTAACATTGTTTGAGGCTATGAGTGAATTACGAGAGGTTGCTGAAATATTACCTAACACCCTTATTTTTAGGGAGGATATGTTAGGATGTTGAATTAAACAGCCACATTTTGGAACGCGGCAGGTGTTTCAAAGTTCTTTTCTGGCATGATGTGTTATCCTGCTGAGCTCCTGCACTGCCAAGATTTTGTTATAACACGTCTCTCTCTCTCTCTCTCTCTCTCTCTCTCTCTCTCTCTCTCTCTCTCTCTCACTCTTTCTCTCTGTCTCTCTCCACTCTGTACAGCTCAGATTTCTGAAAAGCAGGGCTCGAAAATTCGATCTAGAGCTGAAATTCCTGCCTATCGGATTCACAAAAAGAAAAGAGAACTCAACATTCTTCAACAAAAGGTAAGCTTTCAACTCCAGTTCCAGTATAAGAGCACCAAAACAACTGTGTCTGTTGTACAGATCACAAAAACCTATTGACAAAAGGTATACAATCTCGGTGAGATTATGTTTGCACATCGGAACAACTTTAATCTAACTAAATTGACTGTGTACAGCTGTCATTATTGGATGTATGACGTGCTAGAGTCTCTCAGCCTTGCAGATGTATGCTGTATTGCATAAGGCAGGGGTTCTCAAACTTTTTTTTGCTGGGCCCCCCTTTGGAACTGTTTCGGGCAGTAACGAAACTCCCCCCATCCCAACCCCCACACCGCAGTGCGATAACATATGAAATTACTGTACATACTACATAGGAACTTTTTTTTTTTTCCCTTCCTTTTGACTCCCATATCTCCTCCCACATTTCAGATTGTCTCAGCAATCTCATCTTGGACACGTTCACATCACCTCAAACTCAACCTTTCTAAATCCGACCTCCTTTATTTTCCTTCTACTTCATTCTCCTCTGACCTCTCTATCTCAGTCTCCCTTGATACTATCAGTCTTTCTCCTTTTCCATCTGCTAGAAACAGGTGTTATTTTGGACCCTTTCCTATTCTCAACACATCTTTTCACTAACACGTACTTGTCGTTTTTCTTGGCAACATCCACCCTTTTGTATCTACTTATTCCACTCAACTCCTGGTCCAAGCTGTTGTTCTTTCTAGATTGGATTACTGGTTTCCCTGCTTCAGCTATTCGTCCTCTTCAACGTATTCAAAATTCTGCAGATCGTCTTGTATTCTCCTAACCCCGCTACTCTCACACTACCTCTCTGCTTGGCACTCTCCACTGACTACCTATCTCTGCTCGCATTCAATTCAAGACCCTTGCTTTTGTGTATTGCTCTATTCATCATACTGCCCCTTCCTATCTCCAATCCCTTGTGTCTCCTTATATCCCTCTTCACTCATCCTCTACTGGCCGACTTGTTATGCCTTCTCTTCACTCCCCTTCCTCCCGTGCTCACTTCTTCTCTTCCCTTGTCCCCCTGTGGTGGAACCAGTTGTCCTCAGGACTGTTCAGTCTTTTACTGCTTTCTGCCGTCTTCTCAAAACCCACTTATTAAACCTTTATTTGTAAGGGGGTTTGGGGGATAGCCACGGTTTTCAGGAATAAATAAAAAATTATATTTTTAGCTCATATAAAATGCATTTTTATTTTGACCAAACATCTCAACTGTAAGATAAATAACCAGATTACAAATGAAACGAAGACATATTAGACCCACAATGGTGGAAGTGTTTAAATCAACAAGAAGCCTGTCATTTGTGTCACTTGTGTGTTTCTGCTTCAAGATGGTCCTTCTGTGTGAATTAAGATTAAATTTTGCCATCAGAAATGGAGCGAAGCACCGACAACTTGCATGTAGTATCGGTACCGCCTATTTTATAGGCTCCTCTGATTTGTAAATCACGGCTGTTTTCTTTAAGTTCCACTTTCAAAATAGGGGTATGTAGACATTTTAGAAACACGTGTTGCTGTCTGAAAAATGAGCGTCTTACCTTTCGTAGCCAACAGGATGCAGTTGTGGGAGCTGGAAGTGCTTGCAAACAGAGTTCGCCAATGATTGTGGCAGAAATCATAAGTGGTAAATTGAGAAACCGTGTGAAACACGAAAAAAAACCTGAACATTTAAAACATTTAAAGTGCTAGCACTTTATAAGAAACTATATACACATACAAACAACTATCTAGACACTTAGTAAACACAGCAGGAGGTCTGGCTTCATATTATACCATTTACTGTTAATGATTGAGTGAATATGCGCTGTAATGTAATGCTAAAGATCTTAGTTATGTCAGTATTTTTGGGTCTGGACCCCCAGTTTGAGAAACGCTGGCATAGGGCGTACAAAAAATATTTAAAGTATTTAAACACGGAACACATACGTGCTATAACAAGATCTGAGCATAATCATTCGTTTACTGTACAGACAATTTGCTGGTACAGAACATTCACAAAACAGGTAAAGATTTGGGGCAAGACACATTGCAGCCTATTATTAGTAGCATAAAATCAAGAGTGGGAATGCTCAAGGATAAGAAAGGCGACAGAAAATATTATGAAATTCCTCCTGTTACCGTTCACTGACGCCGATCCGAATGCTCACGGAGCAGCAATGTTGTGTTGCCGTAGAAACACTGTTTCTCAGTTCAAGGTTCAGGCATCACAGGCCAGACGTCCATGAGTTACACGGTACAGTCTCCTCTTATTTCCTGGAGTGATGCTTCTGGCTCAGTTTCTTTTAAATACAGTAGTTATTCTTCAGGAGCAGGTTAGGCCATGCTTGCTCTGTTTCCACAGGACACCCGCATCCTTAGAATAAGAAAAAACAAATAACCTTTTTTCCAGGGAAGGAACAGAAACATAAATTCAGGAAACAAAACAGAAAAGAAAGTGATGCCTAGAAGCAAAATAAATGAAGTCAACCAAATGAATGAATTCAGTGTACAGTCTTTTATGGTTTTTCCCCCTTGGGGAATAAGGAGAAGTCTAGCTTGCTGTGCCTTTTACAAGTTTAACTGCCCCAAGGCTCGAGGATAAAAAGGTTCATATTATCCTGAAAGCTATTTTGTAATGAGGCCTAAAATCCTTTTTTTTAAAAAAAACAAAAAAAAGAAAACAACTGTCAATGCTAAAATAATTCGAACCAGAATAACCTTTGTTGAATGTCCAAATTTCCATAATGATTTGATACCATAGAGTGCGTGACCATCTTTTCTTGGTTTATAAATATTGGCAGGCAGTTACCTAGGGTCTATAATTTTTAACATATTTGGTAAATAAACATCAGCTTAATAACAACTGTTAGACAAAGGGTTAAGCAAAATTTTCTCCCTTGTGTGAGGAAGAAATACCCCACTCAAAGTTTACGTGAGAGGCACTGGTTTCTTTCATTTTTGGTGCCTAATATTTATCTGGGAAAACTTGCGTTTTTGACAACAGTTTTCACTAAACCAATGAATTGCAGTGAAAGGGTTCCAGAATGTACGAAGTACATGATATAAAAAGCAGATGTTTATACCCAAGTGATTGCAAATGGTTAGTGACATATTCATGATCACTGCCTTTATTGCCAAATAATTGCCAAATAATGAGAGAATTATTCTCGGCTGGGTGTAGAAATATTCCTATTTGGACGGAAAAAAATATATAAAGCATTATTTATTTTATTTTTTCCTTCCTCTGTTGGATTGGAAATGGCACATAGTGAAGTATTTCACCTGGATGTAATTTGTTTCTATATTGGATTTGAAATTGATCATTTTAGCATTTAGTGCTAATAATAATAAAAATAAATAATATGGCAATTATTAGGCAGGCTAATTAGTGCTAATAATAGTGAAATTAAAAAATATGTATTATGGTAATTATTAGGCAGGCTAATTTTGTGGATACCTCATATGTCCACACAACTATGCTAACTATTCCCTTTCATTTCAAACATGTAGGGTGCATGTTTGCCGCCTTAACATTGATTGAGTCAAACATTAGACTCAACAGATTGTAGGGCCTCCATTAGCAGCGTGTAAAGCACAAATCCAGCATCACCCATCATCCAGGTGTTCCAGTGACTATGGAGGTGATCACTGCTCAATGATATCTGTCTCTTCATGCGCTGGGAGTGAAAAACTGCAGCAAAGTCTGTTGTCAATAGTCTTCACTGGAAACACTTCTTCAGGAAACAGCAGGGATCTGCTGTCTTGCCCAACCCAGCTAGGGTTGCTGTTATTTTTTGCACAAAGTGCAGGTGTCGTCTGTGCAGCTTATTTTTCGCGGCTTGGAGAAAACAGCCATGGCCTTGTGAATCATATTCGGAAACTGGAAGTCAGTGAACCTGCAGGCTGTGTTTCAAACAAACACTCACGTCTTTGATTTTTAACAAGTTTGATTTGCCTTACATTGACACTTCAACACGCAAATCTTAATTCATGCAAGCGAACTGAAAATTGATCATTGGAGGAAGTGTCAAAGTAAGTGAAAATACTCTCCCATGAGGATTATTAACAACATTATACTTCTTCATTGGTAATGTACGCTATTCACATTATATAACCGCTAGTTACACAAAGCATTTCCTTTAGTTACAAATCACTCAACCTATTATTTATTTTTTTAAAGGTTGTAAACATTTGTACTGACCATTGAAAGTACAACCAAGTATCCTTGTTTTGAATTATTTACAGGTTATTGAATAAACAAAGTAACTTGACTTAGATTCATCTGATGTCAGTACTTGATGGATAGTTGTAATTAGTAATTTTAAACTATTGTAATGTTGGAATGTATATTCTATTGTTTTGGCCAGGTTACAATATTTACACTATTAAGATTATTTTTTAAAAATCTTTTGTTCATATTAAACAGATGTATAATATTTAGGTTGCTACATAATAGGTGTTATTTTATTCTGAATACACTACAGCAAAAATTATAATGTGGTGGTTTGCGTAATATTATGCTACTGTTGCTTTAATTGAAGAGATACACGCTGTGACGTTGCTGCTCATTGAATTCTGTGTTTTAATTCAGTAAACAAAAGGAAAAACTTGTGCCTAAGGAAATAGGGTATTGAACGAAGAAATCTTGTCTTGGACATTGTTTGTACACTTTGTGAACCCGGCTAAACTTTACCGGCTTACACTGACAAATATGATGTGCGGTGGGAAAGTTAGGATTAGTTCAGTTATGTTTAAGAAATGGTTTGTAAATTAATTTTCAGCTTTTTGGCACACTGGCCCATTTTCCTGGATTCATGAAACGTAAGCCATGTGCACCATAGAATGGTAGGAGAACCACTGAATTTAATTGCCTAACAGTGTCTTCAATTTAAGTAATTTGTTGCCCCTGTGAGAAGCTCATTTTAACAGAATACTGCTAATTGCAATGTTGATCAATGTTGTGTTTGAATTTATTAAAAGGGACTTGGAATTGGTAATTGATTTTAAAAAGGAATTGGAAATGGAATTGGAATTTAAAGAAACAAACAAAAAACAGTACTTTACTCCAACTGAAGATGGCCAGCAACAAGGAAGCGCGGCCCGTTTAGGAACTGGTGTGCACTGCAGACATTTTTTTTTTTTTTTAATTATTTTTCCCCTATTCCTATTGGTATTGAGCTGCCTGTGATTTGTCCCTGGTGGTCATTGCACTCTTTTTGACTGGGCAGGGTTGTCTTCTGTAAAAGCTTGGGATTCAGTGCTGGATGTCTTTTACAGACCAGATCCTGTTTTAACCGTGTTGGCTGCTCCAGTTGTGAATTGGGTGGGGGATATGTAGTAAGGCTAGAACATAGCTGCAATTAAGGATAGTCAGTTGCTAGCTAAGCACCAGCTAATTGAGGCAGCTTAGAAAATATATGACAGCAAGCCCAGCCTCCCATTCTGAATCTTCACACATTGCTTTATGTGGAACTGATACATTTTCATTCAGAAAAGCCTTTAATCTTGACCCAAATGAGCGGAAATTTAGCTTTGGTATGGGTTTTATCTTAATGGGTAGCACGTGCTACAACAGAGGCATTGGTAATCGGTGTTGTACTGCACACGCTCCACAGACCTGTCAATCACCTGCCCAAAACTGCAGGGATGGAAATAAATAATATATTATAATAGGTACAGTATAACTTAAAGGAAACAACAAAGTAATATTATTATTATTATTATTATTTATTTCTTAGCAGACGCCCTTATCCAGGGCGACTTACAATCGTAAGCAAATACATTTCAAGTGTTACAGTACAAGTAATAATACAATAAGAGCAAGATAAATACAATGACTAGTTCATAAATATCTTCCGATAAGAGAACGTTCTTATAAGATTTATCTAAGAATGTATTATTAAAGTTATGAATGGAAATATAACTGCTGTTGCATTGCAGGTTCAACCATTCCAGGTTAGTTATACAAAGGTTACAAAATCAGGTGTATCAAATGCAGCTCATAATAAATATTTGAATGGCTCAGAGTGTCTTATTTCCATCTCCGAATGTCTGTAGTTCTTTACAATAAAGAGCCTTTGTAGAACAGTGAGGATGTTCACGGGCTGCTGTAACATGCTGTATAACTTGGGTTGTAACTAATGGCAACATCACAAGATGTTAATGTGAGGGAAAACATCTGAGACCAAAATAGGATTGTAAATTACTGTCCAACAAACATTCCCATTATTCTTCTTGACTTATTGAAATACATTTAGTTTTTTAAAACCTTTTTTTTTTTTTAACTGTGTCCTGTTTCCCTGTTAATTTTGGATCTGTTTTAGTTGCCTGAGAATAGTGTTACCTACTGAGGTTTCAGAAACTGCACTTTTATTGTTCTGTTGTGGGCCCTGGAGCATAAACTGTATTACTGCAGTTTTTTGTTTAGTTGACAGTTTGTCTTGAAAGAGCTGCATGTTGGAATGTGCCATCTTCTTACAGTAATTGTTATTGTTTATTTGGCTGTGCAGAAAAGTACATTGAAACGCCCAAGGGTAAGGGAATCAGAGGCTTCATGTGCCTGCATTTGCACTTGTATATTTACATCAGGATTTCTCAAGCTTGTAATGTCTTTCTGGTTACAGGCCGTCCTCGCACTTACGACACAATTGGTTCCTGAAAGTTGTGTTGTAAGTTGAAGCACATTTTCCCATGGGAACAATGTTATAAATTGGGGTTACGTTCCTGACTCTTTGGCCAGATAATATAAAGTTGTGTTGTAAGTTGAAGCACATTTTCCCATGGGAACAATGTTATAAATTGGGGTTATGATCCTGACTCTTTGGCCAGATAATATATTTTTACAAAAATGACCTGTTATGACTCTTGCAAATATTTATTTAACTCTTTACACTCGGTGGTTACGTGCATATTACTCGGGCACCTACCTGGCTTGTTTAAAAGTACAGACTAGAGGCTTTCCAATGACGAATTCAGTGTGTGTATGCGGTACTCCTAGCCGGAAATACGATCGCATGAAGTTAAGCCCCTCATCACGTGACAGAGTTCACAGCTTGTTTCGTTTTGAGTCCATTGCTCTTATCAGACATTGTTAGGGCAAATAAATTCTAAATAAAATAAAAATAAAAACTCTAAGTGAGTCAGGTACTGCGGTTCGGACACCGAGCGTGCGCTCATGACGCATGGTTCGTGTCTCGCCGTGTCGATATAGTCAAGTTGAAGCAGGGTAATAATGCATAAGAGTCGTAAGTGCCGTGAGTCGAGCAGCGCCTGTACTGCTAAAATAATTCATTTTTTCAGAGTGAGGCATAATTGTAATACATGTAGTACTTTATTCCAAAATGTATACTTTTTCATTTGAGGGGCAGTGGTCCTGGGCTGCTCTCAGGCAAAGACATACAGTTGTGCCAAATTTGAACTAAGTTTTGTGACCCAACTTTGGCATCTGTGGCAGCATGAGCTTGGATTTTGAATATGAACTTATGATTGGTCCCGAAATGGTCATTATATGGAATTCAGTCATGGATGAAAATATCGCTCATATTTTTTGTCTCTTTTTATATGGTCAAAGCGACGGAGCATAGCTGTTTACAACAACAAAAAATACCGACACCGTCCTCAGTTAAAAAATGACGACTTTCCACATCAAAAAGTTTACCTTGCTTAATCGCATAGTAACAAATGTACTGGGATGGTGGTTGTGGATTGAAGGACACCAGTTTCTCTAATGGAACTCTGTACATTATCGCCCTGTGTTTTTTTTTAAACACAGAGGTGAGTTCTTTATCCTAGCCAAAGTCTCCTGGTGAAAAGAGACCCATTCATTTTCAGGCTATAAGCTTAAAAAAACCCCCATCAAAATAGAAATCTTTCTGGAACTCGGATCATTGGTCATTTCCAGAATCTATAAACTACAGTGCACAAGCTGTCATGCAACCAGTGCTCTGTGTATTTAAAATCATTACCATGGAACGTAGTTTGCATAACTGTTTTTTAACTCGATTTACGATGCCTGAATGATTCATAAAAGTTGTGACGTTACACATGGCAACACTGACACTGTTTACTGTTTGGATACTGGTAGTTATGAGAACAGTAGCTAAAGTGCTGGCAGGTGGTGTAAAAGACATTTCAAATCCTAGCGAGGAGCACATTGTTTTAATTGGTAAATAGGATTCATATAAAAGGATTGGTCGTTATCCTAATGTTTTGGTTTTTCCCATATGGAATGAATTATCATTTTCTATAGCAGGAGTGTAAAATAGAACCTAAATCTGTTGATCTGATATCTGCTTGGGTTTTTGAGATGAGGGCCTTGCAGTAGACAGTTGCAGATATTTAACAATTACCTTATACCAAACAATATCTTTGAGCCTTCACAAAGAATTCACATTTGAGGTTTGGTTTTTGGTCACATGTGTCTGTTTCTCTACAAACTGTGTTGCTCCTAAATTGCCTTGCATAATCTAGTTGCAATATCTACAATTTATGATTCATATGAATGTTGGAGTTTGTTCTTTCTTTTTCTTTCTTTCATGCAGGGTGAGACTGAAACTGTTCTTAGACTGAATCTGTCTCCCTCTCTCTCAGTGTGTCTGCATCTCTCTCAGTATCTCACTAAAGTTTCCACAAAAAAAGTGGTAAATCCTACAGACAAGGAGGAGATGGAATACCTTGACACCTGAAAGGATTTTCCTCAAACCTCCAGCATGTTACATTTCAAAGTGGATACTAATCCACCGCTTTTACGCTGTGTTCTGCCAGATCTGTACTTGTATTACCTTTCAAGTGACTAAGGGCTGTGAGTTTCACTTTTTTCTTTCACCTGTCAAATGAGATGCAAAGGCATCCGTTACCTCAGAGTACTTTTGGTGACCCACTTAGAGCTGGCTCTAGATGAGACAGAGGTGGGCATAATCTGGCACTGCCTGTAGAGGGGTGCAGATATTCCAAGAAAGAGCAGCATTGCCTTCAGAAATCGAGGCACAGATGCAAGAATTGTAAAGGTGTAACAGCAAGTTTTTATTGTGGTGTGTTGTGTTTTTTTTAACCACATTATTGCCCACCCCGCACCAGTATTGTATTGCTTAGTTCAACTTTCCTTTCCTAACTTTGTGATGTATTTGAATATATGTAACAGGGCTGAGGCTGGATGCGAACTGACAACCACTCACACTGCAAGCGAGCATCTTAACCACTGAAGAGCTAGATTCATTCACACAACACTGCCCTCTCCATATACACCGTACCTGTAAAGCAGCACTCTCCTCCATGCTGGTCTGCAGGTCTTAAGCCATTCTGCTCAGTGCTGTACTCCCCCAGTTATTGTTAAATACTGCCTTAAAACAAGATGGCATGGCATTAATTGGGAGTTCTCTTTGAAGAAGAGAAAGAAAGAAGAAAATGGATTCACCCTATAATAACGAGCAACGGGAAACCCTAGGGGTGTACCAGCGTCATGTGCAAGAGCTGAAATATTCTGTTTATTTATAGCCTCAAATTGTGTTATTGGTAAGAAATAATCTCAACAATGTTATTGGCAACAAAAACATTGTTAAACGAAATTAGAAGTACAGACAGGACTTTTTTTTTTTTTTTTTAAATAAACAATACAGTAAACGCAGGAAGATGGTCCTGTCAGTGCAGATGTAACGTCAGACAGTGTTTTTACATTATTGGGGGAAAAATACATGTATACTAATATATGATTCACAAAACTCTTTGACAGTTTAATTTCCTGTAAATACAATACCACCTACCAGCGTAGGCTACTGGATATAATTAAGTACGTGTCTTGTTTTGTAGTTCAGGCTATATTTAATAATGGGCTGCGGTATCTCATGGCATGCACTTTCTAGAAGCTACACCCGGACATTTAATGAAAACATGTAGTCAAAACAGTGTGTTTATTTTAACATACCAATAGTGCGTAATTTCAGATTCTCATATTTTCCCATTATTTCTGTTTGTCTTTCTTGTGCTGCTTATCATAAAGAACAAGATATTCTGCACTGCAATAGGGCAGCAGTGTGGAGTTGTGGTTAGGGGCTCTGGACTCTTGACCGGAGGGTTGTGGGTTTAATCCCAGGTGGGGGACACTGCTGCTGTACCCTTGAGCAAGGTACTTTACCTAAATTACTCCAGTAAAAACTCATTTGTATAAATGGGTAATTGTATGTAAAAATAATGTGTAAAAAAAAAAGTGATATCTTGTAACAATTGTAAGTTGCCCTGGATAAGGGCGTCTGCTAAGAAATAAATAATAATAATTAAAAATACTAACAAAAATAGCAGCGAATAAACGCTATAGTGTGACTAGCCCTTACATTGAATTAAAAAAGTTTATAAAAAATAAATAAAAAAATTAGACAAATATTTTGGTTAAAACTTGATTGCGTCTTATTTGCCCTATTGTGTTTTGACTTGAGAGACTCTTTGTAATGAAACGTTTGGAGGAGCAGTGCAAATTGTAGTGAATTTTATAGATTGTAGTAAAATGTATTTACTGGTGGAGAAACTCATGATCTTCTACACGTATTTAAAACGCACAGGTCTCCCAATGAGGGGCGGTGCATCAAATCAAAAGCTGAAAAGATCATTGTTTGCCTTTAAAGAAGAAAAAAAAACTTAAGCTGTGCCAAGTAAAATAATGTCAGTTCTCATTAAGATTTTTAAATTTTTTTATTTGATTTCTGAGGAATTTCGTGCAGCTTTGTATTCTCTTAGGACAGTTTTATTTCATGATGAATTCATCTAGCTGGTTTGGGTTTCTGATAACTGGGTCACTGTACACCCTACTGAAAATGAATTATATTGTGTATTGTATTGCTTTTTAATAGAGGATTTTTGAGACAAGAGTGTTTCCATTATATACTATATTTATTTTATTTATTTATGTATTTATTTATTTATGTATTTATTTATTTATGTATTGCATTTATATAGCGCGTTTTATTCAAAAGTATCGCAAAGCACTTTAATGTACATAGCAGAAAAGAGAATAAACCATAATACATTTGTATAGCATGTCACACACATACAGCATGTCACACATACAGCTCCACAGTCAGACTGAGTTGTGCACCACTGGTCTACAATATCAAAGGCATCATTAGATCAAGAAGATCCCACCACCCCCCACCCCCCAGTGAGTTATTTCAGCCTAAACTTGGTAGAAATACCAAAAATTCAAATTTCAGAGGGGGTTAATGACCAGTGGGGGGACTTGAAACCAAAAGAGTTTCACAAAATTTGAAAGCGTGGTCCCTAAGGTTCTTACAGCAATACTAACATTTTAGTACCCGCATCCCCTACAAGGTAAAGGGTTGGGCTGAAGTTTGAATAAAACTCGTCACTTACCCCTCCCTCGTCTGGCAACTTGCCAAAAGTGAGTTAGGTGCTCCTGGTATTTTTTTTCTCGAAAGCCCTATTCATTACTAGTCGAACGAGGTGCTACACATGATGGTAGCATGGTAGAATGGTAGAATGCCAAAATGCCCTTTTTCTGGTTGAGTTGATGTGGAATGACCCTATAGTATTCAGTGTTCTGCATGATTTTCAATGGTTTTGGGGTTTTTTTACCTTTTTTCTACTGTATGTCTACCTGGTAGCACATACAGTAGCTCCTTCATATCTTTAGCCAGCTGGACTTGGATGTGACAGCATATCACCCCACACAGTGACAAGTCAAATTAACTAATTACAAACTAAATAATAGTTTAGGCAGTCTCGCAGAAAAAAGAACAAAAAAAGAAACATTTAGCCTTCTGAATAACCTAAGGCTGTTTTTGTCAAGAAACATAATTATGTTATAGAAAATTACCTTCCCTGCACAGTAAGCTTATTTCACCTTAATCTAATTGTTGGCATGAGGGAGTAGCTTTCCAAATATAATTCGAACTATTAAAGTGCAGAGGCCCACACAGTTTTACATATTTCAAAAGGTTGTTGCCTTTAGTCCATGCTGAAGAGTATCAGCTTACAGCAGAGCTACCCGCTTGTGACTCATCCAGTCCAGGACCTTGTTCCAACCTTGTCTTTCTATTCAATTGAACCGTCCAGAGCCTGGTTCTGGCTTGCTTTTCAAGGACTTGGTTGGGAAAGACTGAAAGCACTATAAATGAGTTCCACTGGCTTTGCTTCTATATCTATGGAGGTGTCCTGTAAAACATTATTGGTATATAAAAAAGGAAGAAAAAAAGGCAATCCTGTTTTTTAACTTCTTTCTGAGGTAAAATGCAGATTTGTGACTAGCTTTATAACCACCAACTGCTGCATGTCTGTTTCAATCACAGAGGGGGTTTGAGGTAGGGAGGAACAGCTGCAACTACCTTTGCCAAATGTAAGCAAGCAAACTGGTAAAATAAGGTCTGCTTTCTGAAAAAGAATACTGTAGCCTTGAAATTGTGTTTTAGCGTACAGTTGAGCATGATTGTGGGACCTATGAGCTTTTAACTACCATTTCTCTTTTATCATCTAGGGACAATAAGTTCTTCTGGCATCTGAAGCTGATTTTTCCACAAAGCCACACCGAATATGTAGAGAAGAGGTAAGCAGTATTAATAATCTTTAGAGAAAATAACATTTGGGGTGCATCAGCCTTAATCTTAATGAACAGTAATACATGGAAATCCCAAGGTCATTTTGTTCTTTTTAAAATGATTAATATGTAGATGAAGGCCTCGCTGGTGGAGTCCATGTGCAGTTTATTTGTTTCGTCTTGGAGCTGTTCTTTATCATTAATCAGAGGCTTGCGTGACTAATTGTTAAGGATTGTTTCTTGGTGCTGTTAAGTTCCATCGTTCTTTTTTAATTTTTTTTGTGTTCCTTTTAGGGTACCTGATGACAGAACACTTGATGAGATCCTAAACTTGTATATCCATCCAACGGAATCTGATCCCACAATTCGTCAGAAGTAAAAAGCTGTTTAACTTTTTACCTTGTGCAATAGGGGTATTTTGTTAAGATTTTAAACACATTTGCAGGTCACCCAAAATACGTATGTAAAAAATTACAGTTGGGGGGGGGGGGTGTCTCGGTATGTAATTTTATACAATGTCTTATTCATGCAAATATACATGTGTTTATTCTGGGGTGCCAGGGTGGGTTTAACATTTTCACACTAGGTTTAATAAGGTATTGAAAGTGCTGCAAGCAATTCCAAAATTAACTAATTGTACCCTCATAGGTATTTAATATTTAATTTAAAAACAGTAAGTAGTGATTGTGCAAGTGCTGCACAAATACAGTAGTTGCTGTGCAAGTAAATTGTTCGTAACTGCGTAAAACCTTTCTGCACTAGTTCCCTTTTGTGAAGCCAACAAGGTGCAATTATGCTTTTAGCTTGTCAAGAGTCCCAGTGTGCTTGTCAAGAATATATCATTTGTTTGCTATATATAATTTGTATTGTGTTCATTAAGATTAAGAATTGAAACCTAATCTAATGCGTCATGTCAAATTTTGGTTTTTAAACGCTGCGCCTTTAACATTACAAAGTGACCCTCTGCAGTCCTAACCTCTCTTGATCAAAGCTTTTTCTCTGCCTGATGCCTGAATGAAAGCCATTGGACATTGGATCTTTCAGCACTTCTGCAAATGAGATCATATTTTAAAAGGTCAGGTTGGAGAGGTTTAAGAGCCTTTTGAACTGCAAAGTAGAATGAGTTTTATTGATTAAATAAATTCCTGTTTATTATGACAGCCAGACCTAGGGGGAGAGGGGGAGAGAGAGCGGAACAAAAGGCTGCTAGTGTACCTAAATAGTTAATACGTTGTATTCAATATTAAATTGCTTTTTAAAAACAGGGTTGCTCACCTTGTAGAAGCACAGCCACTTAGTGCGCAGGGTGAGTCATATAGCGCAGGTTTGTGTCCTTGCTGTGCGAAGTAGGCCGGTCTTCATAAGGGACTCCGAAGGGAGCGTCGCGTTGGCTCTGGCGCTCCTGTGGGTTAGGGAGGCAAAGCCGGCAGGGACTGTTTCTCCTCATCGCTCTACAGAGAACCCTACTGGCCAGATGCCCAGTGTGCTCAGAGCGGACACTTGCAGGGCTGGCCTTTGTCCTCCAGAGGTTGGTAGCTCGCTGACATCCGCTCTCGAGTTCCTGGGTGAAAAAGGAAGCTGGCTTGATCGTGGGATCGGAGAACTCCCACAGAATCTTCGGGTCTCCTGAGCCGTGTGGGGAATTGATGTGATTGGGCATTTAAGAAAATCCTTCATTTTAGGTAATTGCCACACCTGTGATTGTTGGCAGGGATAGGTTTAACCCCATCCCTGACAAACTTACACTTATTTACACTGGTAGGGCTTCCTGCCACAAGTACATCAATGTCCACATTTCCCGAGCTGTAATAATATGAATGTGAATTAGAGCATTTGAAAAGATTCAGTACGCCAAGCCTTTGACATAAACACGTGAAATCTCTGAAGTGTGTTTCTGTCTTCAAAAGTATGTAAAAGTACATGTTTGTTCCTATTTTTAATATTTAAATGGTGATGGTATTTAAGTGTTATAGACACCCTCGGGGAAGCGGATTATCCTACAGAATGTATATAACATACATTTCTACTTGTAGACTTATGTGCCAGTGCAGCAAACTGATTTAAAAGCACTCCTCCTCCTTTTCTTTGCTTAGTTCATTCTTCTTTCTAGACCGTAATCTCAGGTTTACCATGTGATATTGGCTGGTGGAGTGAGAATCATTTGCTTTAGTAGTTGGCTGACCTATTTTAGTTCAGGTTTTAATTGTTAGCAAGCCCAAAATTCTGACCTAGTCTATTTAATATCTGACATGGGAGTTATTCTGTGGTTATTTTCCAAAAATTATGTATTTTGTTGCATATTGCTACTATGTTACTAGACAATTGAACAGTCGATTTCAAGGTGATTTTAAAACATCTTTGTCTTTGACAGCTGACACTTTGCAAATTGTCTTTCAGGTTGAAGGTGTACGTTCTGTCCTCTTGCACACAAAAGATCTTCATGAAAGTGGAAAACAGGAAGTCAAACTCACTCAGGTAAGAGCATGCGTTGCATCCCTCAACTGTATGGAAAGATATAATTTATATATCCATCATGGAACATCACAGAAAACCTGCAGAAGTCTCCTTTACCCCAAGTATCATTTATTTGCTTTGTAACTTTCTAGTGGTTAGGTTTTTAAGTTGTTTGGTCTGAAATGCCCCGTTTCCACTGGCTACTTTTTTCCCCTGTTGAGCCATACGGATTGTTTTCCACAGGATAATTTGTCATGCCGAGTGAGAACCAAACTGTGAAACTCTGGCCTCACAACACATCTGAATCTGGCTCTGAGCCAAGCAAGGCCAGCGGCAGGGTTAATGATTTTCATTATTACGTTGCGTCAGTCTTGAAAGGTACAGCCTTGGGACGCTGAGGAAGCTCAGTTGTATTCAGTAATATATATAAAGAACGAAAACGAAGAAAAACTCAACCATAACCTCTGGATCCGCCATTCTCAACTGAAATACAGCGCCTCTTAATAGCACATAGTCTGCACGCGGCTTGACACATTGTGTGTGATGAAAAACAACCAGGCTCCTCTTAAGCTTGGTTGTACAGCGGAAAAGGTGTAAGTGTGGAGTATTTCAGGCTTTATTACCACTTGATTAAATGCTTATAAGCAGTCAAACAGATTTAGGTTGCTCATACTCTGATGTGAAGCTCTTACTAAATAGTTCTGTTCCATCTGTTTTAAGGTAGAATCAGTCTGATGTAATATGTATTTCACACTGATGATAACCGCTTAATTACCTGCACCAAGTCAAGCAGTGAGCAGGCCAAGTTTCATAGGACAGTTATTTTCATCATTAGAAAATTGACATAATTGATTAAAGATGCCCCAACTACATCTGTCATCATGTGTGTTTATAGTCTTGCTTTTTCACCGTAGCCAAATACTATAACTACACATGCTGGCAAATCGTACTTTAATAAGGAAATGCCAACTCTTTTCATTACGTTTTTCACCAATAGAACAACTATTTCAAAATAGTATCTGGTTGCTAACAGGATTAAATATATAAATAAATAAATAAATAAATAAATAAATAAATAAATAAAAATAGAAATGCTCAGATTTTAAATGCGATATTTATTGTAAGCCCTTGGTCTGATCAGCACTGAGCAGTTGTACAGCAACAATGGCTGAGACGGTCTTTCTGGAGCTTGACCTAAAGTCTCCCAGTACTTTATTGTACTGTTTTCTAATCAGCTTGAGCATGGCAACAAACAAGTTACAAAAAAATGAGAAGCAGATACAATGGAAAAAACTGTTCTGCAGGTTGAATCTTTTATTTGGACCATTCAAACAGCCATACCGGTTCTCTGAAGGCTGTTCCAGTACAGGTGTTGTACAGTTGCATAGTTTTAACCTCTGGCCATGACATGTCCCTTTTACTTAATGTTTACAAACTATTTTATGTGACATTACCCTTCTGCTCCCCAGGGCTACTTTGTTTTTCGAACACTGAAGAAAAAAAATGCAGCTTTAATGTTTTAAATGTGGGTCGTTAATAGCAGTGGGCATGTTAAATGTTCTGGTTGTGAGAGGTGAGTTAGAAAAATAAACAAATGTACACTGTGATTGCTTATTGATCTAGTAAATGTCTCTCTCATTCAAGGTCCTTTCACATAGTGGTAAATACCAGGAAATGTCATTTTTAACTGACTGTACAAAGCGTCTTTGTGTAACATGTATTATGTGAATTTTGCTGCAGTTTGAAAACACGTAATTGCAAAACCAAAAGCCAAACAGATTCTTAATCCCATAATAAAATATTTATGCCAGATTAGCAAACAAACAAAGCGAGGTGTTTAACTAACCTATTCAAAGGCAGATGAAATTGCTTCCCTCGGGAAGACTGTGTAACTGAGAAATAAGTGAAATGCTCATTTTACAGCTAGTTAATCGCCCCTTTTTACCCTCATTATAAGGCTGTGTTGCGAGCCAAGCAGTTTTGCTTATTTTAACAAGGTGTTTATTATGGATGTGTTCGTAACAGGATTCAGTGCAGCCTGTAGCCAAGGAAGAGTGACCTCATATCAGAAGCACAGTTACTTAACTCAATGAGGGTGCGGTGCGCGTCTCAACTGGGGACAAAGCTGGAGCCTCTTAAAATTCAGCACTTTTATTGAGACCCTTTAGGGATCGGGGTAGTATGCAGAATTTTTTTGTTTTACATTCTGTAAAAAATGTAAAATTAGGAAACGAAGGAGTCCATTCAAATCTTAATATAAAGTTTGTTCTTAATGATTGTGGTAGGCAGGACCACACATACCAGCTTTGTTGATTTTGTTACAAAATGTCAGCGGATCGTCAAATAAAAACAAACTTCAATAAATGAATGACCACGCTGACTTGCAAAACCTCTTCAAACGAACGATTTTTAAATGACAAATAATGGCAGGATGTTACTGTATTGAAGGCTGTGAAATTCTTTGCAGCTTGTGGATAAACCGTTTTGAATCCGACATCTTAAATGACTATTTTCCATTGGCTTAGTACTGAGGGTGTTGGAGAACAAACACCATAAGTGTTCTTTAGGTTTACCGAGAGAAGTAGTCATACATACCTGTGGTGTTTACCCTTCTAATCCCTTGCTATTACCCCAAACACAGGCTTGGAATACTCTTTCCTAAAACCAATCTGCTAGTTTGATGTAAGTTTTTAAAGCATTGCCCAGAGTTTCATATGTTTACCAGATCACTGTAGAGCAATTTATTTGCACAAATAAAAAAAATAAATTAAAAAAAAAAAAAAAAAACAGTACTAAATATATTTGTTGCATTTGCAATTAAGTAGAACACAATATACATAACAGATGTCTGCAAAACAACTGAGTGCCAACTGAGTGAATATCATGGCCAAGGTTCAAATAAATTTGCAAAGCATGATGTATGGTGTTTGAAACTTTCACTACTCTTTTTATTTACTTTAATATAAAAAACATTTTTTTTAAATCTACAAAAACATGGCATTGCTTTTAACGTAAAGCATAAAATGTGCTTATTTTTGTTTAGCCTTTTGAGTTATTGTGGCCTGCCATTGCCAGATAGGCTGCCTGCCTTGTGTCACAGATGAAGAGGAATACATGTGCTCTCGCCAAGAGAGCAAAGAGAAGTGCCTATTCTTAAATGTACTCCCATCACAGGAAATTCCATGGCAATTGCTATTAATTTGTGCCTGGAAGCATGATCTATGCAGCGATTTAAAAACATTTGTTCAACTCTTCAGTAGATGTCTTGAGGGACATAAACCTCTGATAGTGTCAAGCTCCAAAGCCATCACAACTAATGTTTTCACAGTCACACACCTTGTTACAGGCAACCAGGAGAAACAGCCAATCGGAAACCCTGTTCTACACCTCACAACTGCTCTTAGAGCCACAGCGACATCCATGCCTACACAGGTTGATTGTTAGCAACAGACAGGCAAACCATGTGTAGCTGTGTTCTTCTACTCAGAATGACTTGCCAAAATAAAATGTCTGTCTTGTATGCACAAGTGTATGAGTCAAATTTTCCATTATCTGGAGGACCACTTGTTCTAAAATCTTGTGCAAACAATGGGTGTTGAGCATGGTACTGTAGGTGATATGGTACTTTTTCATGATAGCTATATACAGTATTTGTATTCACATACCTGGCGGTATTTGTTTTTTGAACCAGTATGGGGCACGACTCTCTGTAAACATTTTATTCCTGATTTTATAAAGGTATTATGAGCTGGATTCCAAGAAGAGCCTTCTTGAGAACCTGAAGAACAAGACTGTAATTGAGTACCCAGTGCTTCATATAGTACTCGAAGATCACTTCCATCAGTATGTGGGTCTTGGACAAGGTCAATAGATTTTTTTGCCTTTTTATCAATATTTTAGGGGGTTAAAACTAACGGTGTGCAACCCACAAAAAAAAATAAAATAAAATAAAAAAAACACAATGAGATCATTGTTTTTCAGCTCAGAATTAGGTCTCTCTTGAAAGCATTACATCATGTCTAAAATGGGATCAAATGCATGGGATGTTTATCATCTAATTTAACTTGGCTTTAAGGTCGGTTCAAAGGAAATAATTCTGTTTGACTGTTAAACTTAAGTCAAAACACTGATTAAATAATGCGATCAATGACTTATTTGACATGTTCCATATTGAATTCCCTACTTCTTACAACTTCTGGGTAATGATTGTCTTAATGTGTCTTCTTTCTTAACTGTTTACATGTTTTAGCAGAGACCAAAGAAGGGAATGAAGAATCCTCAGCAGGTATTCCAGTTAAAGAGTCAGAGGAGCAGGAAGAAGGGGAAATCCAGGATGATACTGATGGAGTTAAGGCTATCGGACAGCAGTATGTGATACAAACTTTAAATCCAGAATGAATTGCAAGGATCTTACTTCTTTCTAATGTCAGTGGCACCCCCCACCCCGCTTTTTTGTTAAATGATGCCTTCAAAGAACCTCCATTTTTACGTAAACAGTGTATAAGAAAACCTACATGCACTACTGTGTGCTTTTTATTTCTGCACTGCCATTATTAATCTCCATGTTTTATTTTTATTAATTTATGTACAGAGCCATACCTTATTCATAGTTGTGTTTTTTTGCATTAGGCTAACAAACACAATGATGTGCCTTACAGAACTTTCCCCTTTAGTGAATCAAAACAAATGATGCTGTTAGCATGCTTTGTGTATACGTTATACACTGACAGGTTTAGAAGTACTACCTTCATCCACAGCTAGAAAGTCGTTAGTGAAGTGCAGTATGTCAACTGTAAGCCACAAAGAGAGGCATTACCTGATAGCACAGTGTACTTAGGCACTTGGGTAAAAGTGATTTATTTGCTTTCAATGAGATGTGATAAATGTGGTTGTTTTATGTCATCTACATCTCTTCAGATGAGAGGCTGATTATCATAATGAACTTTGAGATGTCTGTGGTTTCCCAAGTGTTTTGATATGCACTTGGTTCTGTCAAGATTCATACTGTAGTTTTCAATCAATATCTTCGACAAAGTTTGTACAGAGGAGAATGCAATACTAAATACATTTTGAGTGCAGGGAATGTTTGTATAAAAGCCTTGTGCATAACAGTTGAACATTTGACCTATGTACTTCTGTATCCTTACTGAGTCGATGTCTTTTTTTTTTTTTTTTTTATTGGACCATTTTGTGTAGAAAACAATGGAGCTTGTCAGGTAGCACCACTAAATTGCTGGGATAAGGCTGTCCTAGCAAGTCTATGGGGGCCCATAACAGAGCTGCTATGATGCAAGATGATCAACACACCACTCTTTTTTTTTTTTTCATTACCCCATGTTACAACTGTTACAGTTTGCACATTTTTGCATTTTCCCTTCATCCAGAATGTGTTTTAAGTGGCTTTTGAATCAACCTGTGCATTACATACACTATAAACTGTTTGCAGCGGAGTTGCAAGTAGAGATGTCTGGATATGAGTTTCACTGTGACCACAGCCATACAGATGTGTCTCCAGGAAGACCACATAGACACAGGACACTCAGGAACACCCAGAGAACTCCCAAAAAGAACTGCGACTGATGGATGTGACCAGGCGGAGCAGAGAGCACCTGACGATAGGAGTCCTGCACAAAGCTGTACATGACTCACTGCGGCACAGACTGCCCTTCCAGGGGGCTCCTTCTGAAGTCTGTACGTGTGCACCTCTGTTCACACATTCATTTTAAATTTGTACATTAGTATTCTCTTTGTCAGGTGAAACCAACCATACAAAGAATATAAAAACAAAATTCCATGGAAAAAACAACGTCTATTTTTATATCGTTCTGTTTTATTTATTTCTGAAATGCATTTTTTCATCTAATCAAAGCCAGGTATCTTTTGGTTTGCCTTTGCCAAAAAAGATGAAAAGATCTACGATTAGGGGGGTTTGGAGAGAAAAAGGTTTTTGTTCTCTTGCAAGCTAAATGCAAAAGAAAATTAAAAGTGGACCTTGTGGATCTGTTTCTGATATTTTGTTGTTTTCCATAAAATATGAATAACTGCTGGCATTGTTTGTTTGTTTTCCTACAGTAAAACCTGTATTAAGTCGCTTGAATTAAGCAGTTGTCTGCTCTTGCCAGTAAAACCCAGGCCAAATACAAGTAAATGATGGAGGCTTTTTGAATAAGCAGCCACAAATGTCCATTAAGTGGCTCCATAGTTGTGTACTGTATTATTTTGGTGTTTGATTTTGAACACACACTTCCCCTGGGAACGGTATGTTAACCAGCCTGCAACAAACCTTTGGGAGTTGGCATTTCAGGCTCTACATTAACATATATAGATATATGGGTCCTGTGTATTACCTGTGTATGTACTGTATGTAAGTTGAAGCAAAACAGCTGGAAGGCATTTGGCAGCCTTTACATCTGGCTTCTTTTAGGTACATTTTTATATAGCTGCATATCACTGAAGTAAAAGCTGTTTTTCTATTTAAGTAAATTGACTTTTAACAGATGGCTCTGAAGGCAAACCATTTAGATAATACAAAAAATGTGTCGATATTCCCCATCAGATTTTTACTTTTTTTTTTTATAAGACAATTGAGTTCTATACAATGCAAATATAGGCAAGTGTTAAGAGATCTGCGTTGATAATAAATAAATAAAGACTTTAGCCCAGATTTAGAAATATTGCAATTCTGCATCCCTTGGAATTCCAAACAAGAGGGTCCTGAAAATAAAGCCAGCATTTCAAATTAAGTTGATCCCCTTTTATTTGTACTTTGCCTCCCGAACCAAGGCTCGAGCATGCCCTTTACTGCTGTGAGTAGCTGAACCACCTATTCGTATCACAGAGTGATGAAGTATAGGGGCAAAGAGGTTTTGAGAAGCAGGAAGCTTGAGACCCATTATTTTTAAATCATGGAAGACTATATAGCAAACAGACACCAGGGATATATACCAAACATCAAAAGAACTTGCCACTATTATAACACATTTATTTTTCAAAAAAAATAAGATCTATAAATGGTGGACATTGACAAAATGTTTTTGGTTTCTTTTTAATCACTCGATCTTTCATCCTTGACCATGACACGCTTGCGTGACTATGACTGAAGCATATGCACTTTATCATCTAATTAGTGAGACAGTTAATTGGACACTGGATATGGAGTGATTTCATCTGTTAAATTGTAAGCTTGAATAAAAGCAATAAAGAAAATCACGGGAAAAAAAACAATATGCCACGTCTGGCAAGAGAGCAGCGTGCTTCGTGCATTCGGCATGTTGGAGGCTGGACTAGGGTAACGTACTGTAGCTCGTCGTCTTGGGTGCTCGCAGCCAGCAATTTCAAACCTGGCGAGACGATATAACCAGGCACACACTGTCAATGACAGGCCACAAACTGGGAGACCAAGAGTCACAACACCTGCCCAAGATCAACAGATCATTTTGCACCATCTTCGTGATGCCAATTGTTAATCGGCACAAAAAAAAAGTCTGCACCTGCTCTAAAACGGAGTTTGTCATTTTTCAATCACATCTAGTGAATTTTATCCAAATATAAGTGATATGTTTCTTTTGATGCTCAAATATAAGTGATACGTTTCTTTTCTTTATATATATATATATATATATATATATATATATATATATATATATATATATATATATATATATAAAAGTAGTTGTGATGTCTTAGTATATATGTTAGGACCCCAACCCGAAATACGCCCCCACTAGATCTGGTCGACCACATTGGGTTGAGGTTAATTAAAATGTTTGAACCCTGAAATCTTTTTATGTTTGAGGTGGGGTTGCCTTCCGAATGACCCCATTGTGCAACAGAACATTGACTTAACCCGAACCCGATCTGAAGAAGATCACCTGAAAACACAAACAGTGAGCAGCAATGTCACAGTGTGCGTCAGTCTTGCAATTAAAGCTGCAGTACCACATTAGCTGCACAGTACACAACAGACAGCGTACCATCATTTTTGCTGTATTCAGAATATAATAACACATCAAATAGTAACCAAAATATTCTACATTTGTATAATTCTAACATAATATTAATAAAATAATCTGAATAGTGCCACTGGTCCAGAATGCTGCTACTGCAAGAATACTGGCAGGTACAAAACAATCTGTCTTGGAAACTTTGTGTTGGATACCTTTCAAATATCAGGTTAGTTTTATGATTCTTCTGTTGGACCTTAAAGACTGTCTGGGGAACTGGTCCTAAATATTTATCAGATTAGCTGCATCCCTACATCCTTAGACGTCAGATGCTGGTTGTTCCCTTGACCAGGTATGTCACTCTGGGAGGTGCTGGCTGTTCCCTTGACCAGGTGTGTCACTCTGGGAAGTGCTGGCTGTTCCCTTGACCAGGTGTGTCACTGCAGGAGGTCGGCGTTTCTCGTTGCCACTACTGAGAGGTGCTCATTCTCTTGAGAAATGTAAAGCACTGCTAAAAACACATTTGTTTTTCCTAGATTTTGGTAATAGGGATTTTTTTTTATTAATGTAAATTGTTTTGTAATGTTTTGAATCATGTTTATATTTTAGTTATGACATTTGGGGCGTATTTCGGGTTGGGGTCCTAACATATACAGTATTATTTACTTTATATCACAGTTAATTTCCTGGCATTGTATTTGTTCAGTCACTGGCTATGTGGTCCAGTGGTTAAAGAAAAGGGCTTGTAACCAGGAGGTCCCCGATTCAAATCCCACCTCAGCCACTGACTCATTGTGTGACCCTGAGCAAGTCACTTAACCTCCTTGTGCGCCGTCTTTTGGGTGAGACGTAGTTGTAAGTGACTCTGCAGCTGATGCATAGTTCACACACCCTAGTCTCTGTAAGTCGCCTTGGATAAAGGCGTCTGCTAAATAAACAAATAATAATAATAATTTCCAACATGTAGGCAAATCTGAACGCAGTCAGCGCCTAAGGATTCATGGTGCTTAGAGAAGTATTTAGCCTTGGCTGTTTTCATATTTATTTTACTATATCTTTTTTATTCTTTAAGTCTTTTAATGTGCAACTGTTCTCATGGTGAAATTTTAGAATCAGAGTCTTGCTGTGTTGGTACAAATTAGTGCTGGCTTGTACTCCATGTTTCCTTTGCTTTAATCCATTTCACTTGTTTTTTGGCACAACTTCTTCTTTTTGGAACAAATGGCTGTACGTTTTCCATTTCAAATTAAAACCATTTTCCTCCTGCTTTCTCAGTGCTTAAGTATTTCATATAAGCTTGAAGTCAGTAATTTGACCCGTTTTATGAGGGTGGTGGGGGAGGGGGGTTGAATATATGTTAAAGAATAGTTTCAGTCAAGGATTCTATTGAAATGTCTCGGTACAGCTAAAACACTGGCATTATTCAGTCAGAATATTTCAAAAATGAGCATTATTGCAATTTTGCATGTCCCCTTTTTTGAGCATGTGTTCTACATCTTTGTGGTTCAGTCTTCTGAAGTCAGAAAGGTCAGTTTCTTCTTGATGCTGCGTGATTCTGATCTCTTCCCAACAAACGCATTCTTGTTTGCTGTTTTGACCTTTATCAAAGAGTGGGCTACAGAGTAGATATGGAATCAGATATAAAAAGTACATGAAAGAGGATAAAACACTGTGTTGATCCACAATCAAAAAGTGTGTGAGAGATTACCCACAGTAAGACTGCTACTGTTCTTAATACCTTTAGTATTAGACTGGGTCGGTCAGATGTGAATGCAGTCACACAGGATCTAAGGGCCCATATTTAGATTTCAAAATATTGCAAGTCCTATATAAAGAACAGTGGTGCTAGTTATTGAAATTGTTTCTTGTTAGGAGCGTTTGCTTACGACACAAGTTGTCCTGGTCTTTGTAAGTAATATTTTTTTTTATATACATTTTTGATAGTTTGTCTACACTGCAACCTACTTATTGGTCATAAGGACTGAAGATCAGTGGGCGTCCAGCGTTTGTGCCATCAGCTGCTAAACCTAGACCTCATGATACTAAGCTACTGAACCCTGGAAGCGAACGCCTAGACTGTGAGGTACACCCACCCGGACTCATCTGCACCTGACCTGTAGGTGTCGTTGAAGCAATATGAGATGCACAATCCCCAGCTGTTGTTGCTCCCTAACCCAACAGGATCACACTGCTCAATACAGCACTCTCTGTGGGTCCCCAACCAAGATCCTCAGCTTGGTGTGACCAGGATTCATACCACTGTCACATGACTCACCCTGCACTCTTAGCAACAGTGTACCCTCATCTGTAAAGAAAGCTTTACAAGTCTCAGATACATAAGGTAAACAAAACTATTATGAATTTGAAGGGGGGTTTTTTGTTGTTGTTTTTCGTATCCTAATTGACCGTGATTTACTGTAGCGAAGATTCACATACATATATATTTACATATTAACTTGACCTGGAGATATGCTTATGTAATTTTGACAGAGTTTCACAATACAGGGGCATCATTGGCTATGGGGCAGAGGAGGCAGTTGCCCCCCCACCTTGGTTTACCCCAACCCCACCACCCACCCCCCCCCGATGATCTACATGACATTATGTCTTCCACTTTTAGACCGCCCCAGACATAATATAATCACATATAAGATGGTTGAAGTTTTCTTCACAAATGAATAAAATACATTTTTCAAAAATTCGGAATTAAGTCGGTGACAGTTGCTATGTGATGTAATTGTTCGCTCTCAGTCTCAAGGCATCACCTGCATTCATTCATTTTTGATTGATAATTCATCGTTGTCCAGTGATTATATCAACAACACAAAATTCCATTCTATTCTCTCCTGTTCTCTCTCTACACCCGCACCCTGGGCCCCCTCATTGCATCCTATGGTTTTTCATACCATTTCTATGCTGATGATGCTTAGATCTTCCTCTCCTTCCCCCTCTCTGACCCCACAATCCCCTCCTGTATCTCTACCTGTCTGACTGCTATCTCCTGGATGCTCTCGCATCACCTCAAACTCAATCTCTCTAAATCTGACCACCTTTTCTTCCCATCCTCATCTTCCACCTCCTCTGATCTCTCTATCTCCATTCCTCTGGAATCTACCTCGCTCTCTCCCTCCTCCTCAGCCAAGAACCTCGGAGTAACCCTGGACCCCTGCCTCTCCTACTCCCACCACATCTCCACTCCAGCACGCACCTGCCATTTCTTCCTGAGCATCATACGAAGAATCTGCCCCTTCCTCACCAACTACTCCACGCAACTCTTCGTCCAGGCCCTGGTACTCTCCCGCCTAGACTACTGCAACTCCGTCCTGGCTGGCCTCCCTGCGTCTGCCACTCGTCCGCTCTAGCTCATCCAGAACTCCGCTGCTCACCTGGTGTTCTCTCTGCCTAGCTTGTCCCACGCTACTCTACTGCTCCACTCACTCCACTGGCTCCCGATCACCGCTCGCATCCAGTTCAAGACTCTTGTACTCGCCTACCGATGTCTTGACCAGACTGCACCCAGCTACCTCCAGACCCTCATCTCTCCCTACACCCCCACCCGACCTCTCCGCTCCACCTGCACTTGAAGACTGGCTGAACCTCCTCTACACTCCCTTGCCTCCAGAGCCCGCTCCTTCTCCACCCTCGCCCCGCAGTGGTGGAACAACCTTCCTACGGATGTCAGGACTGCCCAGTCTCTGACCACCTTCCGGCGCCTCCTCAAGACACACCGCTTCAGACAACACCTGTGAAACTCAACTCTTCCCTTCTAGACAATATAGCACTCTGCCTTTAATGCACTTTAACTTGCACTTATCTGCTCCCTATTTTACTGTATGTGATCCTGCACTTACTCCAATCTGTAGTATTTTGTATTTCACTTGCACTCATATCTAACCTTGCTGTAACTATCAACAATGTTATCTGCTCTTGAATTGCCCCGATATCAAATCGTGTGTTTTGTATTTGCTCTTATTAGGACTGAAGTCATTGTATTTTGTATCTTGCTCTTAATTGTACTGTAATTCTTGATATGTATTTTATTTTGTATACAACTGTAAATTGCCCTGGGTAAGAGCGTCTGCTAAGAAATAAATAATAATAATAATAATAATATTTCATAATGAGTCAAAGGGAAATGTCAGATGTGTTTGCTACAGCATTTGGAAAACAGGAATTAAACACAGCGAGACAACAAGGAGGGATACACTTGCGAAAGAAACCAATAATTTTGCTTATGCCCAGGTAAAACTATTTATACATGCTCTAAAGAAAAAGTGCCATAGATTTGAAAACGAGATTTAGGCTCATGTGTAGGGCTGTGCTGTGTGTTTTCGGATATCAATTTGACCCTATTTCAATTTTAGATTCTTGTAATGTCTTTAAATTCTGTTTTTCACAGCCCATCCTTTGCTTGATCGGGTAAATAAGGCAATATTTAAATTATCAATAGTAATATACGGTATTGCAGTACTCGCTGAATATCATTTAAACACCAAAAAAGCATGGCGCCACATTGCACTAGTTTAGAATGTACTGGAATGTATAGGTGCTTTATCAACTCATTGTCTTTTTCACAGTGGAGCAGCAGGAAATGATATTTAAGGTGGTACACTAGAGTATTAGATACATTCTGGTTGACATTTATTGTTAGAATTACTTTTTAAAATGTTAGATTGCTTACATATGCATTTATATGTAAATAAATGATTAGGCAGTTATGCATGAAAATTAATGGATTTCTTTTTCCAGCACATTTTCGGCATATGCAAATGTTTTTTGATGTACACACTGTATTATTAAATAGAATCTTAAACACCACCAATAATTCATGTGAATACATTAAATATGTGGGTGGGTTTTTAACATGTAAACATTTTTCTCTAGTAATAATAGAATGAAGGGCATTAGTCTTCTGGAGGACTATATTTAAGACAAAGTCCAAGTCAAGTTAGGCATTTAGGGAAGTACTCATTTCTGTATGTGATTTTCATATATTTGTAAAGTTTCATGTGATAATTGATGTATCATTAAAGAAGCTGTCAATTGCAGAGAGAATAATTTGGTTTGTGCGTGGACTTCAAAGAAAGATTGCGATTAGGGTCTGACAGACATCGCAAATTCAGCATCTGTTAAAGTTTTAGGTTTATGATTGGAAGAATAAAGCTCTTATTGGACAACACAAAGATGATTTTTTAAAAATAAATGAAATTAATGGTGTGTCCCTCCGTGTAAAACCTCCAGCTGAAGGCAGTTACAGAGCACCAAAATTTTAAATCCTACAGTTAACATTGCCAAACTAAACTGCTTCTCGGCTCTTCTCTTGGGGTGTATGTAGCTCAGTGGTTACAGAACTGCGTTTCACTGACGAAGGCTGTGGGTTGGGCAAGGGCATCCACAGAAAACAATTTGAGGGGTGGGAGTGGGGATTTGCATTCTAAGAATCCTTGAGAGTTTCAGGTACCCCAGAAATATTTTACAGTTTAATTTGTGCATTTCTAGTCTAACTAACTATTCTAGCTGAAATTGCTTCTGAAAAGAGTCATCAAGGCTGATTGTGGTGCACAGACTTCAATGCACAATGCCTCACCTATGGGCTTAAGTTCATAGTGCAACGCTGATATGCTTCCCCACCATTAGCATTAAGAAGCAATTTTTGCTGGAATGGTTAGTAAGCGTGCAAATAATGATCCTAGCAGAAACAATAAAAGAGAATCACATTCTAGTTATAATACCCCAGCCAGGATGATGCACTGCTAGGACATTTGAGCTTTGGTGCATTCAGCCAATCATTGGTTTTAACTTGCTCCAGTTGAGCATATGGATTTATTTTGGGAACTATTACATTAAGCTTGTTACTAAAGCTGTATTTATACAATACACAGTGGCCAGTGATACAAAATGAGACTGCAGGCTTGGCATCTAGTGTTGTTTGCCAACACCACAATTAAACACAGAAGCCAGATTCAAGTGTATATAAGTTTAATGTCACTGCAAATGTAACATGAGACCCTGAATATAAACCAGACAAATGAAAACTAGTGCAGAGCTTACATGTTCTTTGTATTCTGGCTGTCTGAAAGACAACTGTTGTTACTGATTTTTGTTTAGGGGGAGAATACTAAACTAGAGACAGATCGACTATCAAAGGAAATGCATATGTTTTCATCCTACTACCGGAAAATTTCATTTAAAAATTGGCATTTTATGCTTGCTTTAAAAAAATAAACAAGATTGTACTGTATACGCAAAGACAGATTATTTGATTTATGTCAACCTGCTTTGCCAGCAAACGCACAAAGGAGCCTTATTTATGCAACATAGATACTACATTTTTCTATATAATGATATATTATTTTGGCCTTCTTGGAAAATCTGATTCATAATACTCTCTTCAAACATCTTAGAAATGAAGGATAAACCATATTTATTTTACCCTGTTCAAAGCTTCTTGTTTATGCGATGTTGGTATCCGTTGGCAACACAAATTGCCCATGGGCTTATGTAATTCTAATTTTGACAACCCTTCATTTCTCTTCAGCTTGCCTAATGTGGATAACTTCCTACATCATTCATGCATCTTTTTGCTTGGATACTCTCCATGCAACATAGATAATCTGTGTCAATTTGTGTGCTGCGTTGGCATGAAGTTATCCCCCAAGACCTGTCCAATGTCGTCATTCTAGCTTTGGCTGTACCCTTGCTCAGCCTCCTAAATTGAGTTTTGTTCTTTGCCTTAGATACCTCACACAGCTGTTTACATCACAAAGACCAAAAGGCAGTCTTGCATGTCTGTGACTTCCCCTTAGTTACTTTTAAACTTGTACTTAAAGTCTTAAAGAGATTTTGCCACTGTAGGTGAACATGTCTGTTCTTAATACAAATTCAGTGTGGTGCGTGCAGTACTCCTACACATTGGCTTGATTACCTAAGTGGATTTGGACAGTAGCACCTCTTTATTGTATTGATCGGGATCTATTTGTATGATCTTGGCAGACATTTTGAAACTTCTAAGTGGGCACAGTTAGTGATTTTGAAAAGTTATGTTCTTGCTTCTCATTTACAGAATATTCTCAAAGTCCTGTATCATTACTTTGTTTTAATTTTACTTGGGTGCGATTTTTCTGCTTCCACGCTATAACACTTTAAATTCACTTCTTGTGTGCTGCTTTATTGGGAACCCCCTGGGCTCCTACATAAAAGTCAGAGTCCTAAAACCTGCTGCATGGCACGTGAACTCAGTCTGGATAAATTAGCGTTTCCTTAAAGTGAAAACAAAGTCTGGAAATTTTGTGTGAATGTTATTATATTAAGGAAAAATCTGTCTCCAAAAAACGATATTTTCCGATATTTTCTGTGTTCAAGGTACACCCAGTTAGCAGGAAAATGCATAGCTAACAGAAAATTGTGTGGGCTAGAAATAACATTTATTTTGCCTAACCTGTTTCAAAACCATGTGTGTTGATGAGCCAAAAACATCCCTAAGTGGTGGGTGTCTTTTGCTGCTACGTTTGACAGTTTTCCTGAAAACTAGTATTAACAAAAGCACTGTTTTATCACAACGTAAATATATGCTTTTATGGGGCTGTCACATTTAGTTGAATACAAAATGGTTTTTTTTTGTTTTTTTTTACAGAATTAGTCTTTGTAATACATTTTGATTGGCTGTGTCTCTGAGTGTAAACAGTCTTGCGTGCATAATTTTTGATTGCTGCTTTAAAACAAAATAAGCTTGACCACAGTTTGGGTTTGTGGTCTGCGTAAATATACAAGAGAAGCAATAACAGGTATTGTGGCACGCAAGGTTCCCTTGAGAAGTGCACTGCTGTGTGTGTGCTAAACCAAGGCTTATTCAGTGCGCAATGGAAAACAAATCAAAATATCAACGAGCAAACCCACATTGTTGTACTCAAAGGTACGACGAGATTGTTGTCTGCAGTCTCAAAAGATTGTTTTAAAGAAAACTGTGTTCATCTTGTGAGGGTGACAGTCAGCTTCACAGTATCGTTGAGATCCAAGTACAGTGTCTGGCTGAAATGGCATTTGTATATGTGTGACAGTGTAGCGTTGCAGGCCCAGATGGCATTGGCTGGGAAGGAGACTCAGAGGCAAGGAAGTAGTTTAAGCGCTGCTGCGCGGTTTAGTAAACAAAAAATAAATCAAAACGTTGAACAAAACATTGCTCACAGAGCAAAAGTAAAAGGTCAAACAAAAACAAATCTTGTTCACAATAAACAATTGCAAAATAACCGGCACAAGGGCCAAAACAAAAGGTTTAAACAAAATCCCAAAACCATAGGCTGGGCATGAACCTTCACTACAGTTTTTCCAAAAAAATAAACACAGCTCAAACAAAACTCCTCCACCAAACAAAGGATTTCTCCCTTTTTTTATACCATGTGACTGAAGCCTAATTATCATTAATGATTCAATTAGCTACAGCCACATTCTCACATGTATTTTGGCAGGGATAGGAAATTAACCCCATCCCTGCCAACCACCACCAAATCACCACAAAACAATATTATTATTTACAGGCAGGGCCCTCCCCTGCCACAATATGTGTAAGCATCAAGTCAGTCCACACCTGCAACAGTGTGCCATTACATAACGTGATGGGTGAGCCATGACAACAAAACTGGAGTAGCCAACTGTGTGATATACACCAGCAGAGTCAAAAGGAAGCAATAACAACAGAAGCTGTGTGACTGATATATTTTCACAATAAGTTGTGACCATGACCATGAGTGTGGTGTGAATGTGACTTTCTCGTTTGGAACAGTGGTTCTCAGTGGTTTGTTTGTTTGTTTGTTTGTTTGTTTTAGTTTTTTTAACCTGACCCAAATATGTCCTTCAAAACTACATGATTCAGGCCATAAAAAATAGAGAATAAGAATTTCATTGAATGTATTTGTTGCAGTTGTTCTTTTTCTACTGGATATGATTAAAACAATAGGACAAGCGTTCAAGATTTTAATACAAATGCATATTGGATAGACATCATTGTGTGATTTACAATTTTCATTCTCTGGTTGTTGGTGTATGATAATGCAGTATCAACAAAAGATGTTAAAGCTCTACAGTTGACAACCACAGACAATTGGTGCACACCCACACATTTTTTTCAGTGAAGTTATTTTTGTTTCTATATTTTTTCTTTTGGTGCTAGTTTAATAACTATAGTTTTATATTAATTTATTTTGTATTTATCTAAGAAAATGTGTCTTTGCTTCAAAAATAGGGCTCTAAATGTGTGTTGACATTCAGCACAACTATTCTGAAAAAGTATGGAAGTTGCTTGAAATGCTAAATGTCTGTTGACAAAACATACAAGTCCCGCCTGCTGTAGACTCTGAATAGCCATGTGATGTCTTGCATTCAGTTTTTCACTCCCTCCAGCAATGCTGAGCAGTCTCCCTAGTAGTAATGCAAATGATGTCCCTAATGTAGTGTAGACCAATGTTAACATGCTTTGGATTACCAATAAGCACCATTCAAGTAACCTCAAAATCATGCAACCTCTCCTTAAATCTGCATGTATTGCACACGAAACAGTTCTGAAGATGTTCTCGCTTAGTAAACAGGATCTTTTCATTTTTCCTAGTTGGCATCCATTTTTTAATGCACCATATTTCAATAATACAAATTTCATTTTCTGTCGCCACCTTTTATAGACCTTTTTTTTGTTTTGATTCTTGCATGTGAATACCTAATACTACTGCCGTGGAAGCAACATGCACAATAAGTGTGTGTGTGTGTGTGTTTTTTTAAATTTTTTTTTTACGAAAGACGATGTGTTACTGTAAAGGCTATTGCTATGGCTGCTGGGATTAGTGCAGTATAGGTGGAGGCTGTAATTTGTAGTTCTGGGTCGTTTGCACTCAGTAGGCCCGTTCAATTGCTTGCAGGTCAGACAGGCACGTCACTGTGGGACCAACACACAGCCTGAGAAGAGCTATCCACCTTTCCAAAAGCTCAGCTCCCAACAGACTTCCATCTGTTTCTGACGCTGAAGTCAATTCTTAGGGGACGACATGTCTCAGAGCCTGACAGACTTAGAAGCCACAGTGAAGCTTGGGGTCAAAAACTGGCTGCATGGCTGGGATGTAATGCATTGAAACTCACATGGGAATTGGTTGCTAGTGTTTATTCTGGTTACTTATTTACGCACTGTTGCATCATGAAAAGCATGTCATACATTTGTATTATTTTATTATAATTTGAACAAATGTAGACATGGCAGTATTGGTGATTGTATGCCGTATGAGTTAGAACAGGGCTGTCAAACTCAGTTACTGGAGGGGTGCAGTGTCTTCTAGCTTTCGTTCCACCCAAGCTCTCAATTACTTTTGATCTAATTATTTGATTAATTGGACAAATGCTACACTTCTTTCCATGCCTCACAATGTTTTATAGGTAGTGTACCTTGAAAGTGCATTTTTTTAAATCATAAACTATAAAAGACATTGAAAAAATATGACATATGTCCAATTGATCAATGATGTTAATTGAGAGCTTAAGTTGGAATGAAAACCAGAAGTCTCTGTGGCCCTCGAGGACTGGAGTTTGACCCCCCCTGGGTTAGAGCCTATAAGAAGATATTTAGGGAATGAGAAATTTAGGTTAAAACCAGACGATAATGTTTGAAGATTTGAGCAATAAGAGTTCTGTCCCCTCACCAGAGGCCAGCCAAGTCAATTTTGTATAATTTTCCTTTCATTAATCCCATCTCATCAATTCCACTTGTGTAAGTTTTTGGATATTGAAAGACTGTGCTGGGGAATTGCATCATTGCTTACATCTGAAAGCCATGGTGTGTGATGCACATGGCTGCGCCCTTTGCTAATTAACTTGTTGAACTCTAACACCAACTGCAGGGTTCCACACCCTCGCAGAAGCTTGGCCGGAGCGGAGGGGATTACATCACTGCCTTGTTAATGTTTTTGCGATGGAAATACTGATTGATTGTATTGCACAACAAGGAGAGATTGTTAGTACAATTTTTCTATTATATATGATTTACAGACTATAGGCAGGGCTGTAAAATATATATGAAATGCAAACAATAATTATACAGATTCCAGTTTAGAATGTGTTTGAGTTGTTTAGCTGTCTAATAGAGGTTGACTTGCTGTATGATCCTTCTAACTGTGAGTGGCAGGTTAATAGCTATCGAGCTGTAATTTACCATGAGAAATGTTGTCCATTTATTACAGTACATATACAGCCAGAATAATTTTTAGTTGGGTGTATATTTGTTCAAACTCTGTGAGCCTCTTGATTATGACTGGTGAAGGGTATTGGAAAGGAATACATTTTCAACACTTAGCTGATTCAGGGGCTGAAAAACGGCAAAAGGTAGTAATTTGAGGACCCTTGGCTTTCCCAGTGCAGTTACTGAACTGCAGGCAGTACATGCCCATCGTAAAATGACAGATTGAGCTGTCATAAGTCACAGTTATGGTTCATACTGATTTAAATGTGTTTCAACAAAGTAATCTTGAAGATTGATTTGAACTGTTCTGCTTTCACTCTCAAGGGGAGGGTAAACGTAGATGACGTTCTGTAGAAAGCCCTGGGGTCTCAGTTTACTGTACGTATAAAAAAAAAAACAACAGGTAGTGGTTTTAGTCAAACAAAATTTGAGAGCCATGCTCAAAACAAAAGTGTTAAGCCTGGGGTATGGGGTGGCTAAATTGTTGAGAAATGGCAATGGAAGCATTATTAAGCATCCTTGTGTGGGAAGTTCCATACTGTTTGTTCTATTACAGGTGGTTTTCAGTATAACTAAACCTTTTCACTCCCTGGGCAATAAGCTCTGGGCATATCAATGATACATATCGTTTTCACATTCCCTACAGTTATGTTGCCGGGAATGCCTTGCTTTTGTTTACAAAAACTCACATTTCCAGTTATTATTATTATTATTATTATTATTATTATTATTATTATTATTATTATTATTATTATTTTTATGATTGTTATTATATACATTGCTTAATCAAACATACACTGTGCCTCTGTTTAATTATCTTCAAATAACATTTCGGTATGTTGTTTGATATGCTGTTCCTTTTTAGGACAAAGTGAAAGACCAGCATTGTTAGCCAGTATTATTCATAACATGCACATTTTGCAAAGACCACAAGAGGGCTCAGTGAATCAGAGCTTCTCTGCATGACAGAACAACCATGTTCAGGATACCTGCAGGCATAGTTTGTACTCTAAATAACACTTCTGTAAAGTAATCACCAAGACAACATTTTAAAAATAAAAAAGATAATTGCAGAAGCCTCCAGTCTGCAGTAATGATGACTGTGACTTGGCTTCTATTTGTTTTCAAAATGTTTTCCAGTTTTTTAGGTGAAAGTTAAAGCTGAAATCAGGGAACTGCATCTTGTGTCACTGCTGCACTATGTGCAATGCATAAACAATGCCCTTACTTCCAGGAGGTAGTCAGCAGATTTTTTAATTGCACAAATATCAGACATGATTATTTTTCCATTGCTGGCTAGGTCTCACTTTGCTGTTTATCTGTAGGCAGGATGTCAGAAAAGCTCATTGGAAACAGGTGACACCCAGTAAAACTAAACTGAAGACAAGGAAATATTTTATAGTCAGTATAGCTTTTACCAGCATCTGCTCCAAAATGTTTTTGTCATCTTGGCGGCGGGATGCATTATGTAGAACCTCTGTAGCCTTTTGCAAGGATGAACCCTGTTGACCTGGCTTATAAAGGTTTATGCGTCTGTTTTGATACAGCTCCGCAGGAATAAAAGTACTTAAGTGTCCGTGCATTTTTAGAACGAGCCCAACTTTTGAAGTGAACATCATGTTGGTCTGAAATATTTTCCAACATCTGCTGCCCATCAGGTTATCTGCGTTCCAAGCCACTTGAGCATTCCAGAGCAGTTCCATTACCTGGATCAAAACTCCTCCTGCATTAGAACACTTGATCATGAAGCAGGGAGGAATTTCAATCTGCAGCTAATCTTAACTTCAAACCAACAAGCATTGGCTTCCTAAATTCACAGTTCTTCATTACATATTTCAGGGTATTTGTAGAAATAGGATTAAGTCAACTTGTCATCCCCTCCCAAAACCTAGGAGGAAATAAGATTACAATTGCTTACTTTTGGCTTAAAACCCCAGCTAAAGCTAAAATATCTTCTGATGCGTCATCGCTAATGCCTTTACAGTATTTATATTTGTCAGTTTTAATAGTCGCAGTTATGGCAGGCATCTAGCCTCTAAACCCCGCTCAGACCAATTTGCTCACTTCTTATTGATACTCTCTGTATAATTAGGAAAATGCAATTTAATTATGAAAGTAGCTTTTGTTTGGCTTTCAGTCCTCATTGAAAAAGTACTTGAAATTCCCGGAATACCTCCCCACTTATGACCATGTTTACTTTTAATCACTGGGTTATGAGGATTAGTGAAAAGCATTGATTCAACTGATTTGCTGAAAGCAAGCTACCTCCTTGAAACTAGGAAGGTATTCTTTTCACACAACTTTTTTTTTTTTTTTAAGCTTGCAAGCAGATGGGAGTGTGGAAACGACCCGAAGTTGTATAAGAACTGAGGAGCCTTGCACTTCAATTTATTACCCCTTTTTAGGACACAGTTAAGGCATGCCACATGTTAGTTAAATTGCACCTTCTCTTAACGACAGAAAGCACATTCTCTGTTAACAAAAGTTTGTTTTAGCTGGGCCCCTTGTTTTATTGTGATCTGATATACATTATGAATTGTGTCTGTTTTTCACTTTGGAAAGTGCGAAAGTCTTTTTTTGGGGGGGGATCCCTTTCATCAGGATATCAGGACATCTGAAATGAATCAGGAATAACTTGGGACCAACTTAATGTGTTTTAATATTAATGAAACAGGAAAATAAATGATCTGGAAGCATATCTACTGTGTTTAAATGTAAGGTGTTACGTAACTTAGTAAAATAATAGTCTGATTGGATTATTTGGTTTAGTTCCCATTTACTTTGTTACCAAGTACAAACCTGTAATTCAAACCTGACTTTGAATTCCTTATCAAAGCATACTCAAGTAAGTCATACATTGCAAAAAAGGAGACTTTAGTTTCATAAATAAATTCTTTTATTTATAACATATAAAATTAAATCCTTTTGACAATTTATTCCAGTATGACATTTAATATCAAATAAAAGTAGCTACATTTTGATAAATAAGAAACATTCATTCATTATTTACAAGTCTTATCTCTGTTTTCTCTTTCAATGCTCTTGTGGAAGAGTTGTTTGATAGCTGCCACATACGTGAACACGTGTGCTCACACTGGGAAGAAATGGGACCACTGACTTGTGTCACATAAGTTCAGTGTGGTTTCTTTCTCAGGTTACAAAACATAGTACAAACATTTAAGTTATAAAAAATTATCTACAGTTTGGGTCATGTGTTAGACTTACAGAACAAATATATACATAACTTTATAATATTAACAACTTTTTTTTTTTTTATAGACATACAATGCTTCTGAACGAAGCTATAAAAAAGCAATGCTCCAGTATTATGAAGCGGTTATTTAAAAACAAAAAAACAAAATAACAATGCTGTCATATTCTCCAGCTTACACAGTGCACTTCATTCAGTCCTCATATTTAGTTCTTAATTCCGTGGGAATTTAGTTTGAAAGGAGACTGCATACAATTGTCCGTTTTGTATTTATTTAATGTTTTAGTCCCTTCTGTTAGGTCTCCTCTGCTTCAATGGACGTGTTTTTTTTTTTAGGTTTGTTTGTTTTATGATCCTGCTGAAATCAGTCTAGAAACTTGTGGATGTCATTGTTCAGTCTGTAGAAGGGGTAGGAGGCTTCGTTAGTGTGAGGACAGTTGTGGTTGCATTTGCAGGACTGAATCATCATGACGCTCTTGCTGAAGGTCTCGCCATCCTCGCAGCGGAACCTGACCTTTACAGTCCTCGTCTGCTGGGGGCTGCAGCATCTCCCATCCACGCAGGAACCACAGTACTTAGGACGGTACTTCTTCAGACTCGAACACCCTGCGTAAGTGAACTTCACTGCTTGCCTTGATTTCTTGGTTCTGGTGCATTTCTTTCCCTTCTGTTAAAAAAAAAAAAAAGATAAAGAAAAATCTGTTAGTTGTAAAATACAATTTTTTCTGTTCTTTTTGCTGAAATCTGATTTCTTTCTCAAAATTCTAAATTGATTCTGACTCTACATACCTTTAAATTGGCATATGCTGGTTGACTGCACGGGCGAACTTCACAGATGCGAGTCTCCTTCACCAGCTTGCATTCGCTGTTGTCATTGGTGACTCTGGTGGAGATACCAGTCCCGCAAGTCTTGGAGCACTGGGACCAGGCTGTTGTTTGAACGATGCACTTCTGGCTTTCAAACATGTGACCCTGAGGCTGCACTCTGAATGCTGGAAAACACAAATAAGAAAAAAAATCTTAGAAATGTGTAACCATCACAATATCTACATGCCTCTTCCTTGTAATAAACAAGCACCATAATAAAAGTTGCATGCAAAAATATGCTTTGTGTACCTACCAGGTAGGGACTTGAGGCCACCTTGGACCAGCGCAATCAGCTCATTTCTGTTGGTGAGTTCACTTTCTGAAACGTCCATGCCCATTTCTTTGCTGAAGATCTTATCTAGCTGGTCTGTGGAATCGGTTTCTTTGTCTTCATCGCAAACCCATTCTTCACAGCACTTTCCAGGCACCTTTACCAGCCTTGGATTTGCACAACCCAGGTTAGGCAGGGAAAGCTCCTGGGGGCAAAGAGGGATGCAGCCCACAGCTCCATCGATGCATGTGCACTGGTGTTTACAGTTTGGCTGAAAACTCTCTCCGTTCTGGTAAATCTTGCTGTTGTACTCACAGGGTCTACCCTCAGATCTGGCTGTTAAGAGGAATAAAGAAAGCCTGTTATTGCTAAATTATTATATAACCCAGTAGTTTTAGGTGTTCAGCTTTTTGTCCTGTTCACCAAAATGTATTGCAAAATGTCTGCAGCTCCCTGGAGAGGCAGGGGGAGTGAACAAGGAATCACTTTTCCTTATGCGGGCCGTATGTGCCTTTTAGTTGAGTTTCGACTCTGAATAACATTCCAGACCGCTGAAATCACATGCCTTTCTGCCAAAGCTAAGAACAACACGCAATAACCATACATGGTCTGGAGATTGCTGAACTTTTGGGCTAGACTGACTTTTAAAACAATATTAGTAAACTGGAAACTGCAGCTTACCTCGACATATGCCCCTTTGAGCACCAAAGCTGGCTCCGAAGTTGCACTCCAGTCCCTTGGTGTGGTCACACGGCTCCGTTTTTCTGCAATCTTCATTGAGTTGTCGGGCACAGACTTTACAGCATCCACATCCGTCCAGCACTAGGCTGACTCCAGGGGCGCACTTGGGTACCTCACGGGGACACTGGCATTCAAATGGGCAGAATGAAAATACCTGTGGGCAAAACAGGAAAAGAACAAAAGTTAGTGAATTCAAATCCAGATCAAAAAGCACTGCTTTGTTTAAAATTAGTTGTTTAGATACGTTTTTAATTAAATCGATCGAGTTTAAATCTTCTTTCATCCACATGCTTTTGTCCTTGTATGCTTAAAACTATCAATACATTGTGTATGGGTTAGCAGTAATCCCAAATCCAAGCACTCCGATATAGATATTTAAAAATATTGCGTGTGTGGATACACCACTAGCCATAAACACAACAAAAAAATACAAAACTCGCTGTCAAACTTACCACATTCAAGCATCCAAAAGTAATCACGGCGAGTGATAAAATGAACATGTTGACCTTTTTGTTTTTGCTTTTAGAAAGTAACAAAAAAGGTTTCTGTTCTTTCTCTTTTTAGTGAGATGGCTTCAAAATAAAAAGCTCAGGTTGCTCGCTTCTTCTCTAATCAGTCTCACTGATAGTAGTAGTGGTAATTGTATTTAACTACTTTAAGAATTAGTTCTAGTTGCAGTTGCTGGTGCAGTCTGATGAAACTGCTCTGCTCAAGTTCTTATATACTGTAGTGCAGCGCGTGCCCTCCAGTGACGTCGGTTTTGGCTGAGAGTTGCACAGTTCCGAAAGTATTTCAGGAATGTTTCTTGGCGCGTTTTCCATCCTAGTGAAGCACCTCCCTGTCTAACTTTTTTTTTCTAAAATATTTTTTCCTCCTCAAATTAACTTCTCTCAATTCTTCCTAAAGTATAAGACGTAATACAGGTACCAGTTAGCCTTTAACATTTATCTTTCGCATAAAGAGACAATACTGTTGTCACTGTGCTGAAGTATTTTACAACAAATGATGTAACTTTTATATGGTAAAGTATATTTTATGTGTGCTGTATTGCTCTTTATTGATTTGTTCTTACTGAAACTGGCTTTCTGGGTTATGTCTGTTTTTTCTTAATGAATGTATTTCTTTTTGTGTAAAAGTTCATTTATATTTGCATGCACAGTGGTTGCATGATGTATGCAAGGCAATGCTTGGGAAATCAAAATAATTTGCTATTTCCAAACGTTAGACGTTCAGGGTCATGTTGACTCCAAACAGAGAAATGCAAACTAACGTAAAGAAGCTATTCATTGTGATGTATGTTTCTTGTGAATCCATGACTTATTCGCCAACTTCCTCTGCAAAAAGAACCCCCCTCACCCCCGCACTTATAACGTGCGGTATATGGTCATTAAGTCAGTCAACCACCACGTTTCCATGTTTTCAGTATAAATTATAAATAATACACTTACATCACACTTGTTTTATTTATTTATTTATTTCTAATTAAGAACCAATTATTGCAATTGCCTATGTTTACATTTAAAAGTAGCTACTGTAATTCAAGGGTGGAGCAATACAAACTAATATTGTTCTATTCGCATATTCTATACCAAATAATAATTCTACACGTTTATAATACTGGAGGTATAGAAAGAAACAACGTATTCACTAAAAGAAACACTTTCAAATTCTTAAATATTTTCCAGCAGGGGCCTTGGAAATAAAGACAAGTTTACAGTTCTATTTTTGGCTCCTTTCCTCTTGATTCCATTGTGCTAAGCGATTCCAGATGGAGACTCAGACTCCAGACGTAACAATATTGCCATATTTGGTATGGCAGTAGCCTGCATTATTAACATATTTCTACTTCTGTTAGCCAACCACAAAGCATTCCTGACAGCTTAAAGGGTTGTTAAATATGTTCCCCATAAAGGAAATTCTTTCGCGTTCCTTTGGTTAATTTGGTTTTCACGCAATCTGCCCATCACAATCTAAAAACAAAAAAAAAACAAAAAAAAAAACAGTATGGTCCAATTTTCCATATAAATTGTTGGTTTGGGGAGAAAAACAAAACAAAACAAAGTACAGTAGTATAGTCTACTAGATTAATGTCAAATACGTGACATCCCAGATAAGAATTCGAAATCCTGATAAGATTAGAATACTTTTCTCCAGGATTTGAACTAGAAGGATGACGTTTAAAGATCAAGCAAAATATGTTTGTAGTTTCATCCCGAGTTCCAGGAGTATTGTGCGTTTGGAAGATACTAAACTACATTTTTGCAGTCGGCATTATTCAATGTAGTGTATAGTCGCCTGTAATGACGCAAACTAGGGTTTGAAGGATTAAATGAGCGGAATATCTTTTTTTTAAGGTGTCAATTTTACACCTGGTGGTAAGCGATTGATGCAAAGTATCACGGTAGCTACTTCAGAAGGGGTCAAAGGGTGAATTCACTGGTGAGTTTATTTGTTTCCAATTTTTTATATTTTTATTTTAATTCTCTTTTATGATTGTCATTAATTGTATTGATATACAGTTTAATAAACCGCTAGTTATCATAACTGCTAATTTAATACCACTTTCTAACGTATGCTTTTGCATTGAAGCAATGTTAAAACCCATTTGCTGAATGTTCGTTGACATTGCTACTGTATTATTAAATGGTAGTACTATTATTATCCTCAACAGTTTGAAAGTAAATACGGTTTCAGTTTTACAGAACTTTGTTTTTCTAACTTCCCAGAGAGAACACTAGATGGTGTTGTACAATGAGTAACGTTTTGAAGCATTTTGTATTAATAAACCGCATTTAGTAAACTGCTATAGTTTTCATTGTCCTACATTTAGTGTGGCGCTAATTGGTTAACGGTATTGTGGCATTGTAATACAATACAGCAGCCCCTTGTAATGAAGACCTATGAATGGTGATTTTGATTTGGAAACCAAGAAGAGTAAAAACAGATAGCAAAAACACTGCCCCCCAATGCTTGTTGGCATGCAATTTAAGACTTGTGGACCAAAACGACTTTAAGCTTTAATTAAATCCTTCATGCTTGCAAGTTTCGCCAGCTATGCAAACAACTTAATAAATTGTCTGTCAAGGGGATTGTGCTTTGTTTTACAGTAAGTGTAGGAAATGTCAGTGGGTGCTGCCTGGTTACTGTATATTTCAATTATAGACTGTCGTTTAGGTGATAGAATTCTTGGTTTATGCAATGCTGTTTAATAAAGCTATTACAGGCAGGTTAGTGACTGTCAGTAGTAAACATTCTGATACTTCACAGAATAGCGAAGTATCCTGACTTTAAATGATGCCAACTGTTACAGGAAGCATATTTAAGATATGAATCGCAAAGGAATATGTAATCCTTTATACATAAAATAGACCCCTTGCCCGTTTTATAAAATTCTATGGCAAGGCAATGTATTCAAAATGTAATGGTGTATGTTTGGCTGTGCTGTATTTTGACTCCAGTTTGTAATTAGCAGTTAGTTGATTCACAAATACAGAAATGCAAGAACATGTATTCCTCGGTAAAGATATGAATGAGTTTGCAGTTGTTAGGTGGGCACTGTATTACCTTTCCTCTGCCTTGCCTCTGTGGATTACCTTTACTGTCCTTTAATGGGCTGGTATATACAGCATGATGTCTTCTGGCTAAAGCAGTAAATAATAAAGGTACAGTAGAACCGTTTGTCCAGACCCATTTATCCCCTTCATCGGAACACCCAAATACATTGTATTGCCATTTCTAATATATAATACAGGGCAATTCAAGGCTTGTATTAGGGGTCATTGCTTACAGCTTTTTTCTATGACTAACCATTTTAATAAAACAATTGCCAGACGTTCTCAGGAAGCTGATTGTTTGGTTAAGGTACAATGATGTCTGTTTGACACAGTGCTTAAATTCCTTATTTTCCAGATGAAGGCATGCTTTAAAAACAGTCCTGGTATTGTAGTCAGCACAGGGTAAATGGAATAAACTTCATTATTGTTCCGCGATCAAACATTGCATATTCAGGAAACATTACAAGTCTTGGAAGGAGTTTTTCAATGCGGTAATGGCAAGAATAATATTTTCCTGGCACATTCCTGCTGAATCCCAATAGAGCACTTCTTTTCCATGTCAGACATTGGAGCACATATCCACTGCACTTTATAGTCCTCTTACATTATTATTGTATTAACTAAGCATAGTTTCCTAATACAATAAAGTAGGTCTCTTTCTTGCTTGGCGCGCACAAGTTTACATTGCCCTTGTGTCAATGACTTCGTTTCTAAGGAGAGAACTATGGAAAGTGTAATTATTCCTATGAAACTGAGAACATTTTTGACTATTTGCTCCCGTTCAGCTTGATGCTGCTAGCTTTAAAGCAAGTTCTCTTATACTGGTGAATCATTACAGAGCCTTTTCATTTTTCACAATGTATTCTTCAAGACAGCAGGACAAGAAAATTAAGATATGCCTCTGGTCAAGCCTGTCGGGAGAAATGTGGGGCCCTGGTAATTCATGTAATTTGTCCCCCTCCCCCCTTTCATCAGCACTGCCTCTGGTGCTTTATGTACATGGCTTGTATACTAATTGAAAGTATGATGTCATTACAGATTTGGAAGAAAAGTTGGTATCATTGCTACATAAAGGCTTGGCTTATACCAAAGTCTCTCAATCAAAGTTTCAAATAAATCACAGTGTTAGCTAAAATTCCAAACCTTTTTGCAAGCATTCAGTTTAGACATTAAAGAGTAAGTACTATATCTTCAAATTTGTTCCATTGTCTTTTCATGATGTTTGCATTTTGATATAATTTGTGTCAAAGAGTTTTGATCTGAGTTCAGTAGCTGCTCTTCAGTTCCAGTTACGAGCCATAAACATGTGTAGAGCAGGCTAGACCAACCAGTGCATCCTATAGTAGTAAGAGCCAGCGCCATCTAGTGCACAGATACAATGTATTGGGTGCAATGCAAAAGCAGACTTGATCCACAGTACTTGTTCACTAGAAGGTGCTGGCTCTTTGGCGGAACTAGTCTGTGTTACTCGAACTTGATTGGTAGCGTAAGCTGAAGAGCAGCTTGTCAGAGCATATTAGTCCAGATAAAAAGTAAAACACACACACGCAGAAACACAATTCTTAAGTAATTGAAATAAGAGCCACTCCAAACGGTTGCAAACAGAAAGACGGCTTTCAATTATAAACTGTTCAGTTTTAATGCAGATGGAGTTCACATGCATGCACATTACATAGACTTTTTAAATGTGTAATGTAAAATGTATTGTTCAATTTCCATTGCTTGAAGTTCTAAATATCTATGAATTTTAAGTAATGCTGTATCTAAGAGAATGTAATTTGATTTTACTTGCAGTGCTCATAAACACACTAATTATTTCCATTGCTAATTGGTCGCCTCACCATAACAGACCCCAAAATTGTTAGTACTATCTGCATTGCTGGTGTTTATAAAGGATTACTGGTACCTAAGTCGTGTGTATTTTAAAGACCTTATTAAAACTCTTAAATAACCAGCAAGTAAAAGCCAATCTTTTGAAAGTGACGGACACATATCCAGTTAAAGGGATTGAGTTTTCCCTGTGAATTCACCAGCTGTCAAGGGACAACGACATTTTAGTTTTCAGCCAGAACAGTGACTTTTTTGTAGTGGCATTAACTGGGTATATATGGAGGCACCAATCTGAGTATGCAGAGGTCTCACAAAATCCCGGTGGGTACCAGCAGCCAGCTGGCTTGGGAAGTCTGAAGTCTGAAGTGCCAGGATGCAGCATTACTCTCACACCTCCCTACTGTGATTGGAGGGACCCATGGGTGGACAAACAAATATTGCCTAATAGCATTGGAGTGGCTTCCTAAAAGCAACAATTCTCTAGAAAGCAGGTGGAGGTTTCCTGAAAAAGTAACTTTAAGGGAGAGGAGTTAAAGAAAATAAATAAATAAAGTGCTTTGGTGCAGAAAAAAAAGATAACACGATCTGGAAGCTTCCTTGATGAAAAGTGTTTTACTGTATATCACAAAGTCACATGAATGTAGGGTCGTATATTATCATGTCTGCTGTCTATATTAACTATAGATATTTTAGTTTACTCTCAATTTGCTAATGTACTGTGAAAGGCTGTGTGAATCAGTGTTTCAAGCCTCTAGATACAATAGCAAGCTAATAGTTTTACTCTGAATGGAAAATACTACTTATCCAGCTCCTAAGTTGCCAATACTATTCACTTTGACATCTTTTTAACACTCCAGTTGTGTTGGGATCACTTCGATTAAAGCCAGATTACACACTTCCTAGGAGATGCTGTCGACTCTCGCTTTTGATTAAGAACCAGATCATATTAAGGTGAACATGCCTTGATGGGACAGATACATTCCAAGACTGTATTTGAAAAAAAACAAAGGAGATAAACCTTAGGATATGCTGGTTAACCAGGCTGTAACCTTACACTCTTAGAAGCTTTAGAGAATACCTGCTTTTTCACTACTCCTATGTACAATGAAGACTCTTTTTACAAATGCTTCTGTTATCTGAATCTGAACAGCCCTCAGGTAACTGGTCTTGATGTGTGCAAGTGATACAGAAAAGATCTAACCAGCCTGTATTTAGACTGTCCATTGCGTTTTACAATTAAAAAGTTTTGAGACCACCATTTTGCTGTCAGAATTTCATATGGAATATGCTTCTATTTATATGAAATATACTTTATTGTGTGTGTAGTAAGTTTGTATTAGACTGTATTTATGCAGAAGTGCAGTTGGCCAATCGGAAGTAGGCTTTAACCACCAACCATTTTAGTCCAAGTTGGCTGGCTAGAACAGCAACATAAATACGCTGTCATCTGCAAAGTCTAATGCTATAGCCAAAAGTTTAGCATCACCCTATATAATTAACTAGTTTTGCACCATAATGTGGAATGAAACCTACTGAATAATGTTAAGTTAACATATTGAATTGCATACCGCTTTGTAGTTTTCAATATATTTAATGAAAAACGGACAAATTAAAAAATGTGACACTTCGAAATAACACGAAGTACTGTACTACAATTTTGGCTTCCGGTAGACTTTTGCAATACTATTTTTGTAGTTTCTTTGATTACATGATGTAAAATAAAAGATACAATTATGTTCATATAGTGTTTTTTTTAATGGTCTCAATCCTAAAATTCTAGGTGATGCAAAACTTTTGGCCATAGCTGTAAGGCATCACATTTACAATACAGGTTAAATACAGGTTTTAAGGGAACGATATGCAGAATTTTCCTGATGCAAACTGAAACACAGGAACTACATTCTAGCTGTACATTTAGCTCAAATGTATGAATTGTGACTAATCTGTCAATGATTTTGATGTGTGTTTTTGGTTTCAAGGCATTTGCTAAACAGCTCCCAGACTGTACACTAAAGAGCTGTTGCAGTATTTGCCTGGCAAGTGTGCAAGACTGCTTCATTTTGGCTGGATGTGGAATTTCAATTTCAATCAGTTTAAGTGGAAACAATAAACAATAATGGCTAGTTTGTCAGAATGCAGAGCAAGCTACGAAGTAAATCTCAAAATGAATCCTGCTACATTTTAATTAAATTAGGAAGTTGGGAAGACCAATGCCTGGACATCCTGGTAGGACACTGAGAGACTCAAACATCCAGACAGTTAAATTGGCCTCTGCTGTGTTACAGAGGTCTCTCCGAAATTAAAAGAGAAGGAACCATGTGTTAATGCATGATTGGTATGCACAATGAGGCCTGGAATAAGTCACTGCAAAAAACCTGCAAACAAAGAGCCTGTTTCACACTTTGTTTTCCCAGTTGTGGAATGGAGGGTAGTGCAGCAAATCTTTTAAATTGACATACCATTGCCAAATGTTTTGAAGACATTCCACACAGTAAACAGTTAGAATTTCTGGAAACACAGCCTTTAGTAAAATTGCACACTCTGTTGATGAAACAAATGCGGAGCCACACCTGCTGTGGAATTCTGTGACTTGCATTCATGCTCTTTCATAAATCTGGCCTGTCTCTATTATGTTAGCCATGCGAACGACATGGTCTGAATCTGTGCAGCAGGGTGGATCTGAAAAGATTAGCAGATTACAAAGAAAGCATAGCTCTAGTACATTGCCATTGAAAAACATAGGTAATAAAAAACATAGTTAATAAAAAAATACAAAACTGAAGCACACCTGTCCAGAAACAAAAACACACCTGGCCTTGGCATGTAGTGTACCAGCCAGATGCTAAATGAAGATGTGCTCAGTTAATAATTAAAAGTTTTTCTTCCTTTGTGAAGAAGCTCTGATATGAGCAGATGGTTTTGAGTTGTTGATGTAGATTATTAGCTCTTCAGCACACCAGATGTCTGCAATAGGCTTCCAATAATCTTCAATTAACAGGAATTCTACAACAGCCAAGAGAGAAGTAAGCAAGAGAAATGGCAATAAAAAAACTAAAGTTCTGGGTAAAAATGTTTGTTTAGTGATTCAATTTCACGTATATGTGCTTGACCCAAAGGGGATCCTATTAAGAGAATCAAACAACTGTTTAAATAAACTGAGATAATGAACTTTCCCCATTAACAATGTATGATTGAGGGTCTAAATTAATCCACTGTAGACACAAAAAGGCAGCAAAATCAAGGGGATTAGAAACATCAACCATTGACCTACACATCATTAAGGGATAGAAGGCGGCCATGTTGGGTTTGGGCAGAAGAACTGAGAAAGACCACTACATACTGTCCACAGCGCCACCTTTTAACAGACAGTAATAAAAAGAACACTAAAAGGACTAAATGTCTCAGCCAGAAAAACACATCGTGGAAGAACAAGACAAAATTCTGAAAGCACATTCTAAACCACCACAACGTCTGATCGGGCTGTTCCTGATTATCCCTACATTTCTATTAAGATTATGATTCAAAGCATGTAGGCAGAAGTCTAAAAAGATATGTGTGCCAAAAAAGAGGACAGAATGCAGAAGACTAAGGAATGCGCAGAGCACTGAATATCATTGGAAATTTATGAGTGAATCGGAAACAAAAAAAAAAAAGGAAAAAGAAGCAGCCCCTCTGAAAGAATTCTGGAATGTTCTTCAAGTTGCAAGCCTGGAGGAATGTTCCACAGTCATGTATAGCTTTGAAAACATGAATGACAGTCTTCCATAAAAGACACAAAGCCTGGAGGAATGTTCCACAGTCATGTATAGCTTTGAAAACATGAATGACAGTCTTCCATAAAAGTCACAAGTGAAGAGGGGCAAGACACAGAACTAACTAGCTTTAGATTATTATAAAGAAAATGTTTTTTTTTTCTCTTCAAATAAATGTGTGCTAAATACATGTTTAATGAATGTGTAACATACTTGTTAAAATACAAAATGATTAGTTATTGTAAATGTTCAATTATGCATAACTGAAAGATGCATTTTATGTTGTACTTAGTTAAATTAAAGTTTATAACATTAAAGAAAATAAATACTGGCTAGTACAGGAATATTAACATTCATACCGAAACTACTATGGACAAATGTTTCAACACATTTTCCTTGTCATAACATTACATTGAAAAAGAAAATTAAGGTGTGTTGACAACATTTTTTTTTTTTCATGCATACATAAACAGCTGCATTTTATTATTTTATGAGTCTAACTATATATATATATATATATATATATATATATATATATATATATATATATATATATATATATATATATACCCCTGCATAACTCTTGCCTTGCTATAAATAACTGGTATGTGTAAACGTGGCTCAGCCATGTAAACTGATAAGTAGATGTTGCCAACCAGTCTGGAAAAACAAAATCATGGTCAATGAGTTAAATCTTGCAGTTTTGTAACTGGTTTCTGTAGAAATGACAGTCCTACCCTGACAATTTCAATTCAGTTCCAGATTTTGATAACATTTACATACAGGTGCAGGTGGTATTTCAGTTTTCAAGTTGTTCACATTCTGCCCATATACTATGGATGAAAGTGCCATTTGTTTTTCTTATTAATCATATCTTAGTTTAAAACTACCATGCCGTTATACTGAGGCCTGAGCATTCACTTTTCCCAGCATTTTGTTATTGTTGATTTAAATTGTACAGTAGAGGTGTTTAAAGAACTACTGCGCAGCACGCTCTTCTGGTATCGGTGCTATCAAATACTGAACTGTGATATTTTCACATAGGTATTCCATTGCATTGCATTGTCACGTGTTTATAATCCAAACTTACTGCGCCTTCAAAAACAAAGTCAAACAGATAGTATTAACAGGCGCGTTGAACTTCAGTATTCGCAGAAAGTTGATTTGCGGAAGAATCTGCACACTGAAATCTGTGAAGCGGCAACATGAATCACTACAATACCAAATTCATGCCAATAAAATCAATGTTATTTATTAGAGGAAGTACAGGCAAAAAAACACAGTGCAAAAATAAATAAATAAATAAATAAAAATAATGACATTACAAATTAAATCTAAGTCCACCCAGAGAACATCCAGCATCCGCAAGCCGCCTATACTGTGCTATTATTTGCACCTGTGTAACGAACTCTAAACCTGTGGGTCATGATTTAAAAGCATTTATTTTTCAACTGACTGGTTGTGCAGATCAATTACATTTGAGACAAGTGCTCACGTGACAGTTTGTTAGTAGGCGTCACTAACCTAGCGCGCTCGTGCATGTTGATCTGGTCGTCTTGCTGTGTGTCAGTTTGCAAATTAAAGACACGAATCAACTAAAGCAAAAGGCAGATTACGGTAGTTTTTTCTTTATTGTCCGAAGTACAATTCAGAATAGATCAACATGGCTGAGTTGATGGCGGGTTTCGGAGTGTTCACCCACGCTCTTGTTCGGGGTATCGCTTCATCCTTACCCAAAGAAGCGCTGAGGATGAGCAGTGCGGAGGTGGACCTGGCCCGGGCTCAGCATCAGCACGAGATCTATGTTGGGGTGCTGAAGCACAAACTCGGGCTGCAAGTGATCGAACTGCCGGCGGACGACAGCTTGCCAGACTGCGTGTTTGTAGAGGACGCTGCCGTGGTATGTGGAGACACTGCTCTCATCACTAGACCTGGGGCACCCAGTAGGAGAAACGAGGTAATGTTTTTATTATAATGACAAATAAAAGGAGTGTTAGAACGGTAGACAATGCGTGCATGGGAAACCATGCATTTTAATTAAAATGTGTTATTAAATTAAAAGTGTAGGTTTTAAACTTTTAGATATTTTGTCTAGATTGTAAACGAAGGTCTGTTATGCATGTGAACAGCTAGGAGGAGTTTGCAAAATTACCTGCTTAAAATGTTAACTTAATATGTTTATTTTTATATAGATCACTTATTATTCGTTAATCGTGGCAACGGTCTGTTTATTAGCAACATGTAACGCCCTATTCCAAACAAAGGTGTGTCTGGGGCCACACTCAGCAAGCCAGTATTAACCAATACAGCCGTATTTCGTCATGTTAATGATCAAACTGTTATACTAAGGGAAAGACGAGATAAGAGAAGCTTAAACACTTGGCTTATTATTTATTTCTTAGCAGAGGCCCGTATCCAGGGCGACTTACAATTGTTACAAGATATCACATTATTTTTGCATACAATTACCCATTTATACAGTTGGGTTTTTACTTGAGCAATCTAGGTAAAGTACCTTGCTCAAGGGTACAGCAGCAGTGTCCCCCACTTGGGATTGAACCCACGACCCTCTGGTCAAGAGTCCAGAGCCCTAACCACAACTCCACACTGCGGCTTATCTCTGTCGTCACACATACCTTCAGTCCAGTACTGGTTATTAAAGTTGTTGAAAGTGTACTAGTGTGCATGCAGTTCAAGTGATTTTTATAATAAAAATAATATAAAATGCTAACACTGGTTACTTGAGACATGCATGTAGAAACATTCTCTACTTCTGCCGTCCAGTTATTATTATTATTATTATTATTATTATTATTATTATTATTATTATTTATTTCTTAGCAGACGCCCTTATCCAGGGCGACTTAGTCGTAAACAAAAATACATTTCAAGAATCACAGTACAAGTAATAATACAATTAAGAGCAAGATAAATACAATGACTTTGGTTCTAGCAAGTACAAGTATGACAAAATGTTGTAACTGTAAACGTCTATTTCATTCCTAAAGTATAGTTTTGTAAAACATTTTAAAATATTAGATTTTTTTTTAAGTTAAACAATACTTTGAATAGGATCAGAGAATATGTAGTAAATTCTTCATTACACAGTGTTTCTCCATTCAATTAATTAGTTTCCTGCATTTCACCAGCAGCAGTTGCTTCTTATCACAGTTTTTAATTTTTAATTTTTAGGAATATCCAATAATGTGTACTTGACGGAATATTGATCTATATGTGAAGAATTACTTTTTTCATACCTATATTGAGATATTGTCCTGTGTTCAACGGTAGTTAAATCTGATGTTTATACCACAATAAACCCTGTACTATAATCTTGTTACTTTAACATATATCGAACAACTCTAGGCAAACATGTCGATAAGATGACTTGACAGCATGTACAGTACAGCATGCTTGCTAGTTATGCTGTTAAGTCTCATTTCTAATTAAATATGTGGAGGGGCCAGAACAACTTTGTAAAAGTATAAGTTACAGTAATGGTCCTTTTTATCGCCCGCTGAGCCGCACTTACATTGTTTCATGTATCTTGAGAACCACCTCCAGTTGTCCTGAAGCTTGGTATTTAGTTTAAGCTGTTGAGAGTGTCAGATTCTGGGCACGTTGTGTCTGAAGGAGGATGGGTTGAAAAGGTAGCTGGAATCTAATGGCTGACTAAGCTATTGTGGCAGCATTGCTTCACACATTTTACTTGAAAGGCCAAAGCATTTTTCTTTTGTTTTCTTGTCATGATTTATCCAAGACATGCTGATGAAGAGCCTGACACCCTGGGATCCTTCAAGAAGCTGCTTGATGAGATTCTGGGATCAATAAGCTACTAACAACCAAACGAGCAAGATGGGCAGAATGGCCTCCTCTCGTTTGTTAACTTTCTTATGTTCTTAATGTATATAGCATCATATTGTGCAAAGGCATTTTACAGTAGAATACAAAATGTGTAGCCACAATAGAATGCTAGAAAAAAGAATAGTGTTTAATACGAATGGAAACAGGATAGTTTCACAGGGAAGATGCAGCATGGCTGTAAGAACGACTTCCCAGTGTCAAAGTCTGAGCATCTGAAGATCTAAGCAGCCACCTGGGAAATCAAAGCATTCTTAAGGAATCAGTAATAACATGTAGGTGTGATGAGGGTGATATTTTGATTAACCTAATATAAAAGCCAGTGCACGCAAACACACACACACACACACAGAGGGCTCTAATCGTGTAATAATTACACACTACCTGAACGGTTAAAAGTATTTGTATAAAATGGAGAGTTTGGTGGATGATAGCGAAATGCAATCCAAAATCTGTACGGGAGGCTAGATAAGTGTTGTGAAGATTGGTGCAAAGTCAAGACAGTTACCGTGCTCACATAATGAGTGTGACAGACAGACAGACAGACAGATGGACGGATTGGTACAATCAGTGCATAAGGGTTTCATTCAGTGCATGCAATAAACAAATGTGGAGCAATATATATTTGTTATTTAATTAACATACCATAGTGGTATAAGAACCTCCAACTATATACGCTTTATATTTAAGTATATAAAATGCATAGATGGGTTTGTAGTTAATTTTAGGGTTACAATAGAACCTCCGAGTTACGAACCCCTTGGGAATGGAGGTTGTTCGTAAGTCTGAAATGCCCGGAACTCTGAAAATTAGTTTTCAATGGTTTTAATAAATGTGTACGCCTGCTATCTACACCCTCAATCTGCAGAATAATACAGGGATACAGCACAGTAATACAATACTCATATTGTTATGGTTCTGAAGTCTTTAAAACAGTATTATACATGGAAATAAGTCTACATTTAAGTTACCATTGAAATCGTAACTGTAGACATAGCGCTTGTTTTATTTTCTTGACCCAAGCAGAGGGCTTCTGTACTCTGAGTCTCAGCATAATGTAACGTGTTTAGAGTTTCTATCAAGATGGATGTACAATTATGTTTTATTTGGTCTGTAAAGTGGTGAATGTTAAATAATACAAATACACTTGGTAACAGTCCAGTCCTGCCAGTATAAATGATTACAGTTGTTAGGCATTTTTTTTGCCTTTCAAATTAAAATAAATAAAACATAACGTATTTAAATGAATGTGTCATTAATTGTAGTTCTAATTGTAGGTTTATGCACAAGATTGCTGTAGATTAGAAGTGAGTGTTAAAATATCTAAATAGAGAGTGTTGCTTTTCTTTTAAGGAGTTTGAATTTGTACGACAGCAAAGGATTTTAAAACCCTCCCTTAAAGCAGCAGGCTTTATAACAGTTAAAGCTGACTTCAAATGATTTGTGCTACATTGCCTCTGCTTACTAGAGCAAAAGGGTCATTCCATCTCCAGTGAGGCAGAGAGATTGGGTCTACTTCCGTTTCAGCAATTCAACAACTGTCTAGCTCAGATTGTTCTGGAGGTGCATGAATTCAGTGGCCAATGCCTCAATCTTCAGGGGCACGTTCATATTTCTTAAGCCAGTGGGAGAGAGAGCTGAAACTACATTCTGTTACATGCCAAGGTGCAAAGTTTAAATGTATACACACTTCAATTTAGTTTTGCATTTACAAATGTACCAGTTCACAGTTCCCAGTTCCCTGGATGTTTCTCCCCTTGATTGGAATGGCTGTAACTTTTCAGGTCATTTCAGTCAGTGAAGGTTAACTTAATTTGCATTCACTGCTGTGTAGTGACGATGAAGGCCATTTCAAAATTACTTTTTCATTAGTAAATGAATACTAATGCATCTATAGTTTATTTAACTTGGATCAATGTATGGTCTTCAAGGTATTGACTGGGGAGTAAGAACGATGATATATTAATTTTGTTCTCATTAAGACGCAACAGTCTTCTGTACTGAAACGATTGTCCTTGTTTATGCCAGAGGCTGGCTCATTTTATGTTAGCCTGTTGACATTTTGAATTAGACAGCTGAGGAGAGTAGAGCCTGCTGCTTTGCACATGTGATCTTTGGATTGTAGGCTAATGTCTAATAGCGGCTCATAACAGGGGGTTATTTGTGTTGGTCAATTAATGTAGATCGGTGGTTTTCAAACTTTTTAGGCCCCCTACCCCTTTCCAAAAAATCTAGTCTACCGTGTACCCCCATCTGAGATAGGGTCATAATATATCTATGAAAACTGGAAAAAAAGGTATTTTCTAATTACTAGGCTTAAGTACTTATTGATGTTAACTGAAAATATATATTTTTAAAAAAATGCTTATGTGCCTGCTTTTTATCACAGATTTCAGTAAAACTGCACCCTGATTAGTAAACAATGCAGCTACACAAGGGTATGTTATTCTGTATTTCAAAATGATTGAATAGGACTTCAAGTTACAAAATTATTTAAGCAGATCATTAAAAAATAAATAAACAAGCCTCGATTTGCTGGCTCAGAAGGCACACAGGGAAGGAGGAGGGGCTAGAGTTCAGCCAATTACTGTTCATGGAAAACTGCTGTTAAACTTATAAAATTAAATAAAATTAAAACTAAAAATGCCATGTAAAATTATTTCACAATCCAGACCAATAAGTATGGCAAAAACAGGTTATGCTCTTAAGCTGGACATTTAAAATGCTATGTGTGTCTTGTGCAGTATCGAATCCAGCCAGAATAAGCACATTGTTTTGAAGTGAATATTTCCAAAAGCTAAATTTGATGAAAGTAGAAAGGCGACACTTATATCATGCAGTCAAAAATGACTTTTAGCAAAATTCTTCCATGTTAGTGTTTAGTGCAGTCATCTGTTCATGTGAATCAGCTGCCAGACAGCTTGTTGACGGGCCCTCGCTATATGATATGAACACGCTCAATAGGTCTGGAGCAGGGAATCCAATTCCAGACACTTCCCAATCCCAGGAGTTAGGCATTTATTTATTTATTTATTTTTAATCCTGCGATTCCATGTTTTGTAATAATAATAATACCGTGCTTCTTACCCCGTTTACACCAGCACACCCGTACCGTGAGGGCTCCACCCCCTCACAGTACGGGTGTGTTTACACTAGCAAATACCGGAGCCGAGCCGGAACCAAGCTGTGAAACTCCAGCCCTGCAGCATATCTGATTCTGGCTCGGGGCCGAAGCAGGCTGTGGGCGGGGTTACTGCATTTTGTCATCACGCTCAAGCGTCATTACAAGAAAAAGTGGCAACCCCCAGGACCACAACCGGTAAATGTTTTCTTAACTCCTTACCTTACCTTTACACCGCAGGACACACAACAACACACATCTGACTAAAATACTAAATAAAATAACTCCCTCTCTGTAATACGCATATAGTGAATCAAAAATGTAACTTTCCGTGAATTAACCATGCATAAAGGTTACAGTAGAACCTCTGAGTTACGAACCCCTTGGGAATGGAGGTTGTTCGTAAGTCTGAAATGCCCGGAACTCTGAAAATTAGTGGTTTTAATAAATATGTACACCTGCTATCTACACCCTCAATCTGAAGAATAAAGCACAATGTAATCAACACTATATTTTTTACAAAACAAAAAAGGTAACATTCCCACCCGAGGATCATTTTAATCAGCAGTTTTTAAACTATAGCCTGGCTAAACGGCCGTCGGGAGTTCAGTTCGAAGCGACAGACAAGCAAACCAACAAAATGCAAGAAGGAGAGCGGGTCGGGAGAGGGGAAGAGGGAATGGGCTCGCCCCAGGTTCGGCTGCCAGAGCGGGGCTGAAGCGAAGCTGAAGTGTCTCGTCTCCCGGAGAAAGCTGCAGCTCCTCTCGCAGCAAAAAAGTTAATAGATTAGAACGATAACCACGTTACAGACCTAATATTTATTTAGTTATAAAACAAATGCTGAATAAGATGTCTGTGTTATAAAGTGCAAGCGCAGCTTTTCTCCAGTTCAGATACTGTATCAAAAGGGAGAGACAGAAACGGAAGTTACACTGATAAGTTGTTTACAGTTTGAACACCGGTACTGTATTTACTGTAGAAATATTGCACTTGTATAGGGAATTGGGGGACATGCTGTAGGAGCGTTATATCCGAGGCGTGTTATTATGTATACCTTTAATATGGTCCCCTGTCTTTGCTTCCTTTGTTTAGGTATGCATTACAACACCCCCCTTCCCCACATACACGCACATTTTCAGTACCTCTCTGCAATAAAAAAAAAAAAAAAAAATCCATGGTAAAAAAATATTTTATTAAATTAATGCTTAGTTCTATTTTTGCAGTCTGTGACATTTCATTGAATGGACTCAGCACGTTCATTATGCGTGACGTCTCTCAGCTCGGCTCACCTTTCTCTAGTGTAAACGCAACTCAAGCTACCCAAGCCGTACCAGGCTGGCTCGACTCGAGACCGGCTCGGCTCTGGTGTGCAGGTGGAAACGGAGCTTCTGCTTTTATTAGCATTATAATTAGTCGGCGTACATGCGTAGGCTAATGGAATCACTCGACAAAGGAGTTCTTCAACAAATTAGTCATAGTGAAAAAACACATAAAGCATTGCAAGTAAAGATAACACAATTATGTACACTCCAGCTACACCACAGTGATTTCACTGCATTAGTGCGGCTATCTGCTCAACTCAATAATACTGTTATTTAAAAAAAAATAACTTAGATAAAACACACTGAACTGATTAAACTACAAACACTGAATATTTAAACTCCAGAACATAAACATACCTAGTAAATACTACACATTTTTAAAATCATACAATGATTTTTTTTCTTTTTAGCCTACAGATTGCAGAACCACCGCCCTGCTGTTTAAATACCGGTATGTAATTTAGCCATGGCGCCAACGCCACTCGCTGTCAGCAGCCGGTTGGGTGTTTATAGTTAACCTCGCCCAACACAAAGGAAACGTACACCAGTACGGCTGTGCTTTTATGTGAAAGGAGATTCAACACTGTTAATTAGACTGCTAAGTTGCAAAGTACTACAATGTGGTCAAAAAAAAAAAAAAATCTGTTGTCAGGATTTTTCTCTCGTACTCTGAGGAGCTTTGAGTACCCCTACACGTACCCCAGTTTGAAAACCGCTGATGTAGATTAATGCATTGGGGTCGAGCCATTGTGGAAGTGCACATTTTTTTCTGCTTGTTAGAATTAAACCAGACCACACCAAGTTTGGAACATTTAATAGTCTTTGTTCTTGCAGATGTAGGGAACCATAGAGTTTATACAACTTTCTTGTCTTAAGACTTTTAGATTTTTTTTTTTTTTTTCTCTTACTGTTTCTTTTGCTTGTCTTAGTTATGGTGGAGGTGTGCGTCTTTACTCATGGAATTGTGAAACTGAATTGATATACAGATTATATCAATCATTCTTAAGCTTTCAGACTTTATGGACTATGACATCAACATGTGCAGGGATAGTGGTAGCATCTAGAAAGTTTACATTCTAGAGGTAAGAGAAATCCCCATTAAAACCCTGGTCGTAGATGTGCACTGCATGAGCCTGAAGTTTTACATAAAAAGTAGTCTCTTTTTTTTTTCTTTCCTACAGTGCACCATATATTGTACTACCTAGTTCCTCCTTATTGAAAGCATCACACTATGATCACATTGTTCTGCTTGGTTTGTTTCATTCCATTTACAGTACAGTATGTCTTCTACTGCAGAGCCCAGCAAACCGAAGAACACTTATTTCTAGCCCTGATAATGGTGACAAAAGTAATACATCAATCGTAATTGTATTCAGGTAGTATTAATACTTGATTTTGAAAATACATTGGTTTGCACTCTCCACTCACTTACAGTATTGCACGGTGGCTGTAGGACAGGGTGATCTACTTTTTTGTTCAACTGTTTGATCTTTTGTATTGTATTTTTTTTAATTGTATCTTCAGGTTTGGCAAGGGGTGCATGTAAATAGCATGCTTATTGTATCCTGTAGAGATGTAAACACAAAATGGAGACTGGTATTGAGAGGCTGAATTCACAAGATCTGGACCATGTGAATTATATTAACTTATTGAATGCTCAGTTTCGCTCACAGTAAGTTATGAAACTGATAACTAGCCTTTATGATATTCACTTATGTTTTAAGCTGGTGACAACCTAATAACAATTGTGAATGAAGCAGACCTTGTCTGGCAGTATTTTTTGGTGTAAAGCAGTAGTAAATACATGTATGTCAAGACCAATACACAACATCATTTAAATACGTTTTTTTGAAAATGTCAGAAACAAAGAAAAAACTTGATCTAGCAAGAATTGCAATGATGCTCAATCAGGAATTCTTACAGTAACGTGCAATAGGTTTGTCCCAGCTCTGGACACAAAGCTCGTACAGACAAGCTGACCTGGAAAAAACAAACACATTGTCGACTCTTGGCTGGTTACAGGTTTGATTTTCATTAACAGTTTCCTTTTTTTATCCCATTATCCTTGGAAGTATCTACTGATAATGACTGCTTGGGTGGAGACTTTATGATTACTTTGCATTACAGTCTGCAGTACAGATTTGTTATTTGTTTTTTAAAGGGAAAACATTATAAAAGTTGAAATGTATTGATTCTGCTCAGCGGAGAAATCCATTAACCTTTTTCACACGTGAGCATAATTTACTGTTGATAAGTCGTATTAACCTTATGCTACATAACAGGCCCTAAGGAAAAGCAAAAATGCATTGAAATATTTATTTTAAAAATCGAACCATGCCACTGTGAAGTGATACCTCTATTATCCCCAAGCCAGGTGGACAGGAGCTCAACTATGGTATTGCTGATCCTCTCCATTCTGTACTATTTAATGACACATGCATGGGCAAAGGCTAATGTAATCAATGCAATTAAACACTTTCAACAGTAAGCAAGCCTTGCAAGGAATTGCTGAATCATAAAGTTCTTTCTAGCTTGTTTTATACCATTTGTAATGATTTAATCTCTTGCCCCTTCACACTGGCTAAATATTTTCGTCCTCAAGATGCAAGTTCTCTTGTAATATTACAGGTGGACAATTCTGTAAATCGGCATGTGCTGGGGAGTGCCATCCTGTAGGCAGTAACTCCCAGTAGCTCTTGAATAGCAGCTACTCATTGAATAGTGGCTGGCTACTCTCCAATTACAACTGACTGGCACTTCCTATGATTGACTTGTCTTGTGCCTGTGCCTGCCATCTCTTCATGGTCCAGCGATGGCACCTCATTGACTGTTGACTGTCATATCTCATTGATTAGTGCCTGGCTTCTGATCTTTAACTGGCCATTAACTAGTGAATGGCACATCTTATTGGCTACTGACTGGCCTTTATATTGACTACTAAAAAAGCAGCATTGCTATTGACTGGCATATCCGTATATTCATGGCTGGCATTGACTGGTTGGCATTTCTCATTGACTAGCGACTGGCATCTCTAATCGTCAAAAGATCTTCCAAAACTACTCAAAATCCCTGGGTGGCCGGATTCAGAAGTCCTTGCATGTTTGCTTGATCATCCTTCAAAAGCAAAGAAAATGTTCCGGCACATTTATTTTGTTATTCAGCTAACAGTAACCCCCTTATGAGTCTAAATGATAGGGAAATACTTTTCCATTTAATGCTACTTAAAAATGCATCCCCTATAACTACAGTATGCTATTATGCCAGACAAATAGTTTTCCATTTAGTTTTACTTAAACAATTTATCAGCTGCTTGATCTGGTACACCGCACATATGAACCATTAATCATGATTTGCAGACAGGCCCAATCAGGACAAGCAATTGTAATCCCCTGTTTAACAATCAAGTTCCATTGAGTGGCTCAATAAAATACTTGAAAATTCACCATGCAGGTTGTTACTTGGAGGTTTTAGCTATTATTGTGGTCATAGAGACACCTGATTTTAATAGGACAAACAGATCACAAGCATAGTGGCTTTTGAAGTATGTAAACCACAGGCCAGCCTCATACCATGTACTTCAAAGAAGCAAACTGAATAACTAAAGTGCTACCTGCTTGAAATGAACAGGAAATATAGGTATGTATTCCACTATTCTCATTTTTATCCTAATCAAATCAGATGAGTCTCATTTGCTGTAACACATTAAAGAATAAATGAACACACTGACAGCGGGTGTCACAGATCCTCAGCCTTGTCTTTTCTAGACGGCGGCTAGCTAAATTGCCTTCTACTTTGCCAGATGAGCCGCCTAAAATAGTTATTTCAAAAATGTTTTCAGTGCTCGTATGTTCCCGTGAATAGTATTCAAAATGTTTATTTTCTTCCGGTAAAATAGCGCAATTGCCAAAATTCATTACGTATGTAAGTCGAGTAAAACATTACTTCTCTGAGGGTATTTCGTTTCTGGAGTTATGTTTCCATGGACACCGTGAATCGCGATGGACCAATCAGTTTCGAGCTTACAAGCGATGTTGGTGATGAAGGCCGAACTGTACAATCATATACCCGAGCCAGTAACCGTACAGCAGTTATGAAATTGTATAAAAAAAATGTTTTAAAACAAACAACCTACGTTTTCTATGTAAGATCGTCTTTTTTACTTGGTGTATGAAATACGGTGAGTAAAATGTCTTATGCAGTGACTTAGAAGATCGATCTGAAACCTAGCATAGACAATTCATTCAGGAAACGATATTTGCATTGCACAATTAATATTTATTTTTTTGTGCTTTCTTTTGCTGGTTCAGTCTTTTATTAAACGAAAAATATCACTATATGAGCTACAAGTATTGACTGTTTACACACAACATGTATATACAGATAAAAAGTACACACACACAAGAACACACACACGCACGTACAAATAGGCATAAACACATACTGTGATTGCACGGTACTAAAGATGGGTGAAGACAAAGGTTCTTTATTTTAGAAGACTATAAAAAAATTACCTTTAAGAAGTTCAAACAGAAATTTATGTTCAAACTTATATACAGATGAATCTCTACCTCATCCTCCTCCTCCTCCTCTGTTGATGTCACACTTTCCATGTCTTCCCAAAACACAGCCATATTTTCTTTGTATATTTGGCAAGAGAAACGGTGGAGGGAGGGTATTTTCACTTTATAATACTACAAAGTACTTTTTGTTACCCGGGAAAGGGAATTGATGCCTAGGTATAGACGCGCTGCTGTGGCGTTGTCTACTGGGCGTTTAAAAAAAAAAAAAAAAGTCCTTTAGGGTGCTACAAGGCATGGTGCAAACATAGATACGCACTATAAAAATGTAGGCATTAATGAATGGGTTAACTCTGCGTTTGCTTTCACTTTTAAACTTTTTACTCCTACACACTGTATAGTTGGCTCATCGATCTGAGTGCCTCTCATGGCGACACGTTCTGGCAAAATTGAACTACAACAGTACATTAAAAATCTTAAATAGAGTGTATACAATCTATGCTAGTAACTTTTACCATTTTCCAGGGTCCAACATAAACATTAATGTGGGTCCTACAGTAAGTAGTCCTACTTTAATTTAATACAAATTAAAGCTAGTAAGCTAGTAAGCATTGTTTTACGTCAGACTGCAAGCACCAGCCAAAATGGGAAGCTGCTACAGATTTCCTACAGTAGCTCATGCTAATCTCCTAAGGAAGTGGTATGTCAGTTTGTGCTAATCTGTGTAAAATGAATAAGAAATATCCAAAACCATTTGTGTATATAAATGTAATTTGTAGACCAAAGTGTTTTTCCGTTTGAACATTACTCTTTTCCATTTGAGAAGTCATTTCCATGTTTTTCCATTTCATATACCTATTACTTGACTGTTACTTTCAAGCTATGTTGTTCAAGTAAATGCCAATACATTATTTATTGTTATTGGTATTTATTTTAATCAAGCAACAGTTAACAGAATATTAACATGAAAAATATTAACATGAAAGAAAAAATACAACTTACTGTAGAAATCATATTAATGTTTACAGAAAATGCAACAGAAACAAACTTCCGAAAACTAAAATAAACAGTGTTCAAAATCGCAGTTCTCGCAAGCACATTTTTAGACATTTATTTATCTATTTAGTTATTTATTAATGCACTTGCACATTCTCTGACTCTGTAGTTAATGAGAAACAGCGCTATGGAAAAGTATGTATACTCAGAATCTTTGAAGACCAAAAATAAATGTAAGGATTGGTTGGTTCCAAGAATATTTTTACAAACTTAAAATTGGTCTTGTGTTTTTGTGTTTTTGTGTTTTTGTGTTTTTGTGGGTTTTTTTGTATAAAATGCAAAAGAAAAAATAGAACACATGAAAAAATAGAAAACAAAACACAGCTTCTGGCTTTTCTGTATTCAAATGTACTACCAGTTAATACTGCTTCTTGTCTTCTGTCTTTAATTTAGAAATTGCTTCACATATCTCTCTTCTGTCTCACTTAGTATTATGGTGTCTGTGTGACATTGTTTTGTTTTTGTGCCTGAAATATAATTTCTCTGTTTCATTGGTGTCTTGTTTTGTCTTTCTTTCACCACTTTTTTCTGTGTAATAAATTATTGCAAAAACAAACAGTTTGCTTAAATATGTGGACTTTACTTACTTTGAAATGCACTGTGTGCTAAGACAAGTTTGTGATTTTAAAAATGTAATATAAATCAATTATTTTGTAATTACTTTTCATAGACACATATAAGTAACACTTTTGAATCCTTTTAAATCTGGATGCCTAAAATCATAAAAAATGAACAAAGTTATACATTTTGGCTCCCTATTAGGAACATATTTAGGCCCAGGATATTCAGTTTTCAGGCAAAACCCTGAAATTCATTTTCGGTGGGGTACAGTGCACCCTCCACCCACGCTGGCTGGAGAACCCCCATAGCCCCCAGCCTTCTACTTAGGATTTCTAGCCTCCTACTTTTAATGAAAATGAAAAGACTGGATCCTGATAAGCACTAATCTTGGACTACCTTACCTACCTTACCTACAGGCCTGGGAAAGCAGCACTTATGACATGTGAAATGGGTTAATTTATTCCACATATTCCACATTGCTGTTGTAAGTGTTATTCAAAAACATATTGTTTTCTCTTTGAATTTATCCTTGGTATTGAAGATACAGATTCATATTTTAATATGCCACTGGCCTTTCTTCAATATTGAACAAAAAATCTAATTTACCATACAGACATCTTTACCAGAAGCTGAAAACAGTATCACTACACATCAGAAATAGAACAATGGACCAGGTTTTTTCCCCTCCATCTGGATGAATATAAAACCTAAATTGCTACTGAAGCAAAGATAAAATGTGCATTCACTATCCTGGTTGATATACCTAGAGTGCTCTTTAACATTGGGAATCCTCACAGTCACACACATTTGGTACATTTGCCCTATTCTGACTAAACCAGCATCAGCATTTGTGTCTGGTACAGAGCTTTCTCTTATGTGCTTTGCTGATGTGGTGTAATTATACAAGTGCAATCTCCCTGCCATTCACTTTCATTGGGATTCCAAATCCAGTTACTCAGCAATAACACTACCCAGTATAATTGAAGCATCAGAAATGGTCTCATTGACAGCATAGTGACTGAAACTTCTACCTTGCTTGTGTACAAAATATCATCTTGCACTCTTTATGCATCCAGTAGGGATTTAGAGTCAGATCTGTGTTATACCCTGACAAAAAAAAAGTAGTTATGGATTCTGTCTTTGCAAATGCTGGAGAAACTTTTAAAAGTTTTTGAAAATTTGTGTTTAATAGTTATAGATGAATACATTTTTTTTGAATTTTTTCTTTCAACATACTGTTCAGGTCATAGTATTTAATTCCATGCAAAGAGATCCTGGTCATTACAGTAGTTACTGTAGACTTAACAGTACTCAGGAAGGAACAACACTTGGTGTCGCTTGTCATTAGTTACACTTTAACGCACGGCTTGCTTAAAGTTATTCTGTTGTATCTTCTTTTGTTTTTATTTTTTAAGGTAATACGCACATTGAAAAAGGTGAAGAAGTGACATGTTGATTGCTGTTCTTAAAATATAAAACAGTGAGAAATGGCCATCAAATTACACTGGAAAAGTGTGATTGGCAGTTCAGCAGGTACTCTCCAAGGAACAGATTCATGAATGCAGCAGTTGGCTGTGGTTGAAATGATTTAGCTTGGAGCTGACAGGCGGTGTCTTAATGCTGGCATGAGTCCTTGTTAAAAGGTGCAGACAGCCCATCTTCTGCTCGAGTGTTCAATCAGCTTAAGGATGAGCTGAGCCAATTTAGAAGAGTGATGAGCTTCTCCAGGAGATATTGCAATACGCTTTGAAGGAGTACAATCCAGCATTCTCTACCCTCTTATTTGGACTCGCAACATTTTCACTGGCCGTTCTTTTTATGTGTTGAAGATATACTTTCATTTGGTGATTTTTATTAGGTGACCGTGTTCATTGTATTCTATAGCAGAACTGGATGATACAAAATGGCACTAGAAATATATCCACCTAGAAATACCATGCTTTTGTTTGTGGTGGATATACAGTACTGTGCAAAAATTTTAGGCAGGTGTGAAAAAATGCTGTAAAGTAAAAATGCTTTCAAAAATAGACATGTTAATAGATTATATTTATCAATTAACAAAATGCAAAGTGAGTGAACAGAAGAAAAATCTAAATCAAATCCATATTTGGTGTGACAACCCTTTGCCTTCAAAACAGCATCAATTCTTCTAGGTACACTTGCACAAAGTCAGGGATTTTGTAGGCATATAGTCAGGTGTATGATTAAACAATTATACCGAACAGGTGCTAATGATCATCAATTCAATATGTAGGTTGAAACACAATCATTAACTGAAACAATAACAGCTGTGTAGGAGGAATAAAACTGGGTGAGGAACAGCCAAACTCAGCTAACAAGGTGAGGTTGCTGAAGACAGTTTACTGTCAAAAGTCATACACCATGGCAAGACTGAGCACAGCAACAAGACACAAGGTCGTTATACTGCATCAGCAAGGTCTCTCCCAGGCAGAAATTTCAAGGCAGACAGGGGTTTCCAGATGTGCTGTCCAAGCTCTTTTGAAGAAGCACAAAGAAACGGACAGCGTTGAGGACCGTGAGCGCAGTGGTCAGCCAAGGAAACTTACTGCAGCAGATGAAAGACACATCATGCTTACTTCCCTTCGCAATCGGAAGATGTCCAGCAGTGCCATCAGCTCAGAATTGGCAGAAAACAGTGGGACCCTGGTACACCCATCTACTGTCCGGAGAAGTCTGGTCAGAAGTGGCCTTCATGGAAGACTTGCGGCCAAAAAGCCATACCTCCGGCGTGGAAACAAGGCCAAGCGACTCAACTATGCACGAAAACACAGGAACTGGGGTGCAGAAAAATGGCAGCAGGTGCTCTGGACTGATGAGTCAAAATTTGAAATATTTGGCTGTAGCAGAAAGCAGTTTGTTAGCGAAGGGCTGGAGAGCGGTACACGAATGAGTGTCTGTAGGCAACAGTGAAGCATGGTGGAGGTTCCTTGCAAGTTTGGGGCTGCATTTCTGCAAATGGAGTTGGGGATTTGGTCAGTATTAATGGTCTCCTCAATGCTGAGAAGTACAGGCAGATACTTATCCATCATGCAATACCATCAGGGAGGCATCTGATTGGCCCCAAATTTATTCTGCAGCATGACAACGACCCCAAACATACAGCGAAAGTCATTAAGAACTATCTTCAGCGTAAAGAAGAACAAGGAGTCCTGGAAGTGATGGTATGGCCCCACAGAGCCCTGATCTCAACATCATCGAGTCTGTCTGGGATTACATGAAGAGAGAGAAGCAACTGAGGCTGCCTAAATCCACAGAAGAACTGTGGTTAGTTCTCCAAGATGTTTGGGCCAACCTACCTGCCGAGTTCCTTCAAAAACTGTGTGCAAGTGTACCTAGAAGAATTGATGCTGTTTTGAAGGCAAAGGGTAGTCACACCAAATATGGATTTGATGTAGATTTTTCTTCTGTTCACTCACTTTGCATTTTGTTAATTGATAAATATAAACTATTAACATGTCTATTTTTGAAAGCATTTTTACTTTACAGCATTTTTTCACACCTGCCTAAAATTTTTGCACAGTACTGTATATCCACCACAAACAAAAGCATGGTTACCCTGAGCCACAAAGTGTCCTGCAGAGCTGGGTTTAACCACCATTGATAATGTGCTTGTATGATGCCAGGCAGGCATGTATAACCTTTGCTTGTCTATGGCCATAGGCGTGCAGCAGACCCAGCCATATATAACCTTGATAGGCACTTTAGTGTGGGCTGTGCTGCACAGCAAAGTGCGTCAGTCTAGTATAATCGATTTAGACTTCACCAGTTCCAAATACATTTTCCCAGCTATAACACTACATGGTATAGTATGGATAAATAAACTCCAGGAAGGGCCTTGTTAACAGCACAGTGACAGTTACCCGACATGAAAATCCAGGACCACATTTTTAATTAAAAAAATGTAACACTTCATGGCTTATCTACACAGTAGTATATCTTGGAATAAACCATATAATTTCAATACATTTATAAAATAAATAGTGTCGCCAGTTGATATCAGTCGCTGGTGTATTCTGTTTTTTTTTATTTTTTATTTGGAATCGGCAATTATGTTTTATCCGAAACGTGTGCCGTCAGCCGTCCGCTTCTTTTCACTCTGCAGGCCCATCGTGCAGCCACCTCGGACCTACAGCATCGGAGGACCACGCAGCTCTGGGCAACTTACAGGCAGGCCTGCAGGCGCCCGGCCAGACTATAGGGGTTACTGGTGTGCAGTGAGCCTAAGACACACTGGCCGACCGAAGCCCTCCCCACCCGGGCAGCACTCGGCCAATTGTGCGCTGCCCCCTGGGAGCTCCCGTCAACGGTCAGCAATGGAATAGCCTGGACTCAAACTGGCAACCTCCAGGCCATAGGCCGGCACTCCACGCAGAGTGCCTTTACCGGATGCGCCACAGGAGCCCCCAGCTGGTGGATTCTAGCATTACCTGTATACTAATAGACCATTATATATTATGTTTCCAATGAAGCTATATTAATTAGCTATCTACAGAAGCTATATTTAGGCAGGCTATAAGAACACTTACTATAGATGATATACTGCTGTATGTTTAGGTCCCACAAGATTTAATATCTTGCTGTACAATAAATTGTGATATCTGTCATTGTAACAGGTACATGCTGTGCTAAAGTAAATCAAAGTAGTTTTCCTTCTAAAGCTTCTCTAAGTAGATTTTAGGCAGTTTGTTCTTCCAGGTTTGTGGTTTGGGCAGATACTGCATATTGCACCTCAGACCTGTATGGCCTGTTCTTGTATATGATGGTAGGTTTGGGTCTATATGAAATTATATTCACACAATTCCTAATAATAATGATGATAAGTGTCTCCCATTATCATACTATCACACTGACACTGTTATCTGCTCCGTTATTGAATTGTATTTTGTCATATACTTGTACTTGCTAGAACCGAAGTCATTGTATTTTATCTTGCTCTTAATTGTATTAATACTTGTACTGTGATTCTTGAAATGTATTTTTGTTTACGACTGTAAGTCGCCCTGGATAAGGGTGTCTGCTAAGAAATAAATAATAATAATAATTAGCAACCTTGGTGGGGCCCAATGGTTAAACTACTGTATACTGTGTTCCACTACCTGCTAAGGGTCAATTCACTGATTTAATCCCACATTAGAAGTTTCATTCCACTGTCCTGCCCAGAGTAGACAGGGCAGTTGAAATGTGGTATTCCATGTGTGTTTTTAAATGTTTTATTCTGTGGTTATATTTTTACAAATATGGTAATATCAATCAATAGCATACAATACATAATCCCCAGCCAAGGATACAAATCACACCATCACTATGAAAAAGTAGGTCACCACAGTATTAGCTTAATCTTACAGCATGTAACAAATGGCCATGCATAGCTTCATGAAAACCAGGCAAGTGCTTTCTAAGATATATGACCTCCATTAGCTCGGACAATCAGGTGACAGTAGTACTGTGAAAAAACACTTCACATTCACCTAAATGCATTATATTTTAGTGCTGTATTTTATTTTTATTATTATTATTATTATTATTATTATTTATTTATTTATTTATTTATTTATTTATTTAACAGAAATTACATTGTAAACTCAATTGAGTTGCCCTGTAATTTATTTGGAGGTAAGTTTAAAAGAGCAACATTTTAGTAAAGGTGTTGGGTAGCTGGTAGTAAACAAGTCTTGTAATAAGCAGTTTGATACTAAAAACAGCAATCAATGAATGAGAAAGATACCAAAGCTGCAGAGGTACAAGTGTTAAGACTGAAAGAACAGGACTTAGCCTGGGAAATGGATTGCGTTGTAATGTAAATGTGTCCTGGAGGATATAGGGTGACTGGGAATGTTAAAGCTCCCCCTGCATATGCCATATCCGGGCCCCAGTATAGTGCTCAGAGGCCAGGTATCCGGTCGTGTCTGGGTAAGGTGTGCACACTTGATGGAATAGCTCTTCTAGAGGCAAGGTCAGTGTACAGTACATCCATCACAGCTGAAAATGATATATTTAATTGGCATGTAAGGAATAGAAGAGAAATAACATTTTATACTGTCTCATTTATCAGCCCCCGAAGGCCATACAGGCCAAACAAAGATGATGTTATTTGGTTGTCAAGAGTTTGGTTCTTCATAATGCATACATGTCAACCCCTAAGTGTTCAAACCAGTGAGACCCCTGCTGAAAAACCTTAACCTAGACCACTAGATTTTGTTTTGGAGAGGGGGAGGGTGCTGGTGACGGATCAAGATTTTTGCACATGGCTGACAGCTATGCCACCTAGACTTGAGGGCTATGCACACCGGGAGCGAAGCAAACGACACGAATACAGCATGAGTCCATTAAAAAAAAACCACACAACTGTATCTAGTCATGAAAAGAAAATACTGTCTGCTTTTGCTCCTTTTGTGGAGACGAAAATAAAATAAATAAAACAAAGAAATAGTCTGGTTACACCACACACAAAAAAAAGACATTTAAATCATGGATTTACCGCTGTATCATGTATAAGGGGTTTCGCAGCCTCGCAAACAACAACAAACTTATGCACAAATGTGAGAATCCATTGCACAGCCGGGAGCCTCTCAAAATTGTGAAAAACCGTGAGTTTCACGGGTAAACCTTGAGACTTGACATCCATGATAATGTTTAAAATTTTAAACAAATTTTTTTTGCAAGGATAATATTACAAACATTTTTTAAAAAAACAGAAAAACATAGAACAACTTACTCAAACAGGAGCAGTTTTGATATGTATGTAAATAAAGATGTATTTAAGTTTCTCAGGGATGGGGTTAATTCCATTCCTGACAAATCCAGAATGTGGCTTGGTCTTAATAGGATAATTGATCATCAATCAAGTCCCAGCCACATGATATAAGAGAGGCCAAATCCTTTGTTTGTTGGAGGAGTTTGAAAAGAGACGTTCAGCGAAGACTAATGCCGAGCCTGAACATGGATAAGAAATACACTGTGATAGCATTGCTTGGGTGTCTTTGGTTTGTTGTGTTTTGTTTAACTCTTTATTTTGGCCCTTGGCCCTTGTACCTTGATTATTTGATAATAAACATGCCCTTTCACAAGATCCCTGAGACTGTTCAGTCTAATACTGCAGGACAGGTTAATCAACTGTAAACTCTTAGGCATGAACTCTGCCGCATGTTAAATATATTCTGTTGTCAATGTTGATTACTGCAGACTACAGGGATTATGTGATCAATTCCACAGTCCATTACGTCGACAGTTGTATTAGTGTCAGTATTCATACAGACAGCTTTATTATCCCCTGGTAACTTTGTGTACCGCTGGTAAAACTCTGGGGACAGTTTGCCCAAGACCAAAAGGAGATCAGCTAAAAGCCAAGTGTCCTTGGACAGCAACTTTTAGGAAAGTCTATGGTGGAAATGTACACTGTAAAGCACATATACAGTGTAGAGTAAACAAATTGGGACAGTAGAAGAATGAAAGTGCTGCAAGATTGGCTGTGTGGTCCAGTGGTTAAAGAAAAGGGCTTGTAACCGGAGACTGTGCGGTCCATTGGTTAAAGAAAAGGGCTTGTAACCGGAGACTGTGCGGTCCATTGGTTAAAGAAAAGGGCTTGTAACCGGAGACTGTGTGGTCCATTGGTTAAAGAAAAGGGCTTGTAACCGGAGACTGTGCGGTCCATTGGTTAAAGAAAAGGGCTTGTAACCGGAGGCTGTGTGGTCCAGTGGTTAAAGAAAAGGGCTTGTAACCAGGAGGTCCCTGATTCAAATTCCACCTCAGCCACTCATTGTGTGACCCTGAGCAAGTCACTTAACCTCCTTGTGCACCGTCTTTCGGGTGAGATGTAGTGTAAGTGACTCTGCAGCTGATGCATAGTTCACACACCCTAGTCTCTGTAAGTCGCTAAATAAACAAATAATAATAATTTTAGTAGTGGCTGTCCCACACATTTAATATTAACAAAGGGCCATGCTACTGTACCTCACTGCTATGGTGTAAACAGCAAGCACAACTATTTGGTCCCAGCTCATTCCTCAGGGTGGTTCTCTTTATCATGGCTCTTCGTGGCCTCTGTCATACAGTAATACCAGAAGACGTCCTGTTTTTAACTGGTTATCACTTACTGTATTATCAGAAGCTCATTGTTTTCAATATCCCTCCTGTGAAGTCTTTGATATTGCGTCAAACTAGTGCTCAGTAGTGTAGGCTGTACTGTAGAATGCTTATCTAAGAACATTTTGTTTCAGTTTTAAGCCAGGGTGAGGCCTTGACATGAGAACAGTACGTGTGTGTTTTTTCATGGAACTTCTATAATCAAAGTGAACGGGAAGACGTGTCCAATAATCTGGTTGCTTTCTTGTATCTGTATTTATCCAGCTTCTCATAGCATAGTTTTCAAATAGGTGAGGTACAAGACAAAAAAAAAATTGTAAGGTAAGGGGAAATGCAGCTCTCCGGAGCTTGTTTTTGATGAAGTATTTCATTGGCAAGGGGATCGGAAAAAAAGATTTCAGCACTGTCATTTATTTTCTGTGACAAATGCAGTACTTTTTTTTCTTTTTTTTTCTTGTGGAAGCATTAATCCATCAAATTGATATTTGAGTGAAGAACTGCAGAGTGTTTATGAAATGATGAAATTCCAGACATGAAAGGAAGTGCCCCAGTTTTTACAGAATAGAAAAGGAATCTGCATTTTCTATTTTGAGAGCTCCACTCAATGAAAGATGGAAACTGTTTAGATTTGTAAGCATTCTTTTCTTTGCGGTTGGAATAACCATTTTATATTTACTTTGGAAGACAGGTACTTGAATTCCCCCTGGAGCAGATTCACAGCAGGAGGGATGATGCACATTTTAAAGATACTCCCAGATAAAAAACACTGTCTCTGTGTCTGTGTGCATCTCTAAAGAGTTATATAAGGGGTACATTAACTGGGCTCTTTTTAAACTTGACACCCCGATTCCATATCTTTTAAGATAATGGTCTTAAATGTTAAATTTTAAAGGAATTTAAAACATAAAAAAAGTATTTTATATGTGTATATTTATAATGGTCGAGCTATTTTAAAGATTTTTTTTTTTTTTTCCCCAAAGTATTTATGACTAAAATACAGTTTGATATTCATGAAAACCAACCACAGTCCTTCTGCCTAGAACAGTTTCATCGTTATGGGATGAAACTGGAAGGGTTCAGGGGAAATAAAACTGTTGTGCCTGGAGGGGATGTAAACAAACAAGACAGCCAACAAAGTCTGCTACTCTGCACTAAGAGGACTAAGAACTATGGAGGAATAAAAAAAAAAAAATCATACTTCCTAGTTTTGAAGTTTAACCATACTGTAGTGTTATTTCAGTTAAAACTAATAGTTACATTTAGCTGTCTCATGTATTCCATATAGCCATATACATGATGTTGATTTAGGATTATATAGGAGGCTGTGTGGTCCAGTGGTTAAAGAAAAGGGCTTGTAACCAGGAGGTCCCCAAATCCTGGTTCAAATGCAAACGGTTGTCATGCTGATGCGCTGGGGAGACCGCACTGTGGTTGATCCCCGGAGCTTACATCGCAGCCGTTGTGTGTGCTGATGCGCTGGGGAGGCAAAATAAGCTGATCCCTGGAGCCAGCATTACACTTCAGCCATCAACACCAGGCCGAAGGATATCTACATCATTATATGGAAGGAAACGCAAATGGATGGAGATACAGATAGATCACATTAGTTTACTGTAAAGCTACGTCATAGTTGGTGCGTATCTTGACGAGAGCCGAGTACAAATCAGCATGAAGTTTTAACATCTACTCTCATGTAATGGAAATCATAATCTTGTGATATGATGATAAAAAAGGGAACACATTTCTAAAGCTTAAAGATTTATCCAGATGCAAAGATGATTTCCTCTAGTGTGGCTACTGTCGGAACCGGATAAATGCAGAAACTCTGTTCATTTCTTAACTCCAAACATCCGTAATCTGGTCCTCAATTGCTTGAGTCTGCGGTTTCCTAGCACTTGAAACTAAGGGTTGCATTCTTTCTTGTTCTGCTAGTCCATCTCTTACGGTGCTGACAGATGCAGTAGTAAAAGGAACAGATTAGCGTGTTTCATGTAGGACACTTGTTGCTTGTTTGACCCACTCATCCCGCTGGCTCATAGGCAAAGGATTTTAATCAATAAGCCGTGAAGAGCAGCACTGCCCCAAAAGGAATGAAAAACGTACCCCAAATGCAATCCATTACAGACTTACTGGGAGAGATAGGTGTAGTTTTTTCTCCATTGGTGTCTGTGCAGTGTACTACTTATCTTGGCTGTCACCATTGTGTATTAATAACAGAGTACTGTACCAATAATACAGTCTCCCAGTGAAATACGGTTGCCTTGGTGCCCACATCCGATTTAGCAGTTATTTCATGGTTTGTTTGTAGTAATTTTGACTGCTAGGATAACCACTGATTTCATTGCCAAGAACAGTTCCTTTGAGAAATGTAGCCACCCCCTTCCAGTGACAGTAACAGAGCAGAGATGTGAACTCTTGACTTGCTGTAGAGGGTGGGCGTGCTGCTGTGTCCCTGGCAGTCAGTCCCCTGCCTCAGCCCTGCAGTCATGTCAGCCATCTGGTTTCTGAATCGACAGCGTGCAGGCAAAGTTTATTTATGGTCTCAGTGTTCAGCAGTGTAATGATTTCCAATATGAGGAAGTTCTGGAATGATAATGACAAAAACATTCCTGTTTATCTACCAGTATACAGTACTTATTATACACATTGAATTTGTTACATTTAGTTTTAAACCCACTTTGGTTTTTAATCCAATTTCTGGTGGTGTTGAAATGATTAGACTTCAAATTAACGGTAATATATATATTGTGGCAGAGTAGTGGGAGGATGTGGGCAGGGCAGTGGCCCTGCACACTAAAAAATGTGTGTTTTGTGGTTGCCGACTCACAGCCACAGGTGAAGGTAATTGTTAAATTGGTATGGTGTGATTTGTTTTATTGAAAGTGTAGCCAGGTGGTAATAGAATGATTGGGTGTCATTCCCCCTGGTCACACCCTATAAAAAGAACCAAGAATGAATGTTTGGTGTGGGTTGTGTAGGGGAGTGTGGAGCAGAGAAGGAGAGTAACGGTGAAAAGCTTGAGAAAGGTACCATGATAGCTGCACTTGGGTGCTGTTTTTTGTATGTTTAAGAGTTCTGTGTGTAGTTTTTTTGTTCAAACTGTTATTTTGTTCCTGTGTGTTTTTGATTTTGTTTGTAAATAATAAAAGTGCGCAAAAGTGCTTAACTGGAGTTACTGTGTCTGGGTTGCTATTTCTGCCCCTGGCCAGCCTTGACCACCAGTCACGTTACCACTAACACATACAGTACTGTGCAAAAGTTTTAGGCAGGTGTGAAAAAATGCTGTAAAGTAAGAATGCTTTCAAAAATAGACATGTTAATAGTTTATATTTATCAATTAACAAAATGCAAAGTGAGTGAACAGAAGAAAAATCTACATCAAATCAATATTTGATGTGACTATCCTTTGCCTTCAAAACAGCATCAATTCTTCTAGGTACACTTGCACACAGTTTTTGAAGGAACTCGGCAGGTAGGTTGGCCCAAACATCTTGGAGAACTAACCACAGTTCTTCTGTGGATTTAGGCAGCCTCAGTTGCTTCTCTCTCTTCATGTAATCCCAGACAGACTCGATGATGTTGAGATCAGGGCTCTGTGGGGGCCATACCATCACTTCCAGGACTCCTTGTTCTTCTTTACGGTGAAGATAGTTCTTAATGACTTTCGCTGTATGTTTGGGGTCGTTGTCATGCTGCAGAATAAATTTGGGGCCAATCAGATGCCTCCCTGATGGTATTGCATGATGGATAAGTATCTGCCTGTACTTCTCAGCATTGAGGAGACCATTAATTCTGACCAAATCCCCAACTCCATTTGCAGAAATGCAGCCTCAAACTTGCAAGGAACCTCCACCATGCTTCACTGTTGCCTGCAGACACTCATTCGTGTACCGCTCTCCAGCCCTTGGCGAACAAACTGCCTTCTGCTACAGCCAAATATTTCAAATTTTGACTCATCAGTCCAGAGCACCTGCTGCCATTTTTCTGCACCCCAGTTCCTGTGTTTTCGTGCATAGTTGAGTCGCTTGGCCTTGTTTCCACGCCGGAAGTATGGCTTTTGGCCGCAAGTCTTCCATGAAGGCCACTTCTGACCAGACTTCTCCGGACAGTAGATGGGTGTACCAGGGTCCCACTGTTTTCTGCCAATTCTGAGCTGATGGCACTGCTGGACATCTTCCGATTGTGAAGGGAAGTAAGCATGATGTGTCTTTCATCTGCTGCAGTAAGTTTCCTTGGCCGACCACTCGCGCTCACGGCCCTCAACGTTGTCCGTTTCTTTGTGCTTCTTCAAAGAGCTTGGACAGCACATCTGGAAACCCCTGTCTGCCTTGAAATGTCTGCCTGGGAGAGACCTTGCTGATGCAGTATAACTACCTTGTGTCTTGTTGCTGTGCTCAGTCTTGCCATGGTGTATGACTTTTGACAGTAAACTGTCTTCAGCAACCTCACCTTGTTAGCTGAGTTTGGCTGTTCCTCACCCAGTTTTATTCCTCCTACACAGCTGTTTCTGTTTCAGTTAATGATTGTGTTTCAACCTACATATTGAATTGATGATCATTAGCACCTGTTTGGTATAATTGTTTAATCATACACCTGACTATATGCCTACAAAATCCCTGACTTTGTGCAAGAGTACCTAGAAGAATTGATGCTGTTTTGAAGGCAAAGGGTGGTCACACCAAATATGGATTTGATTTAGATTTTTCTTCTGTTCACTCACTTTGCATTTAGTTAATTGATAAATATAATCTATTAACATGTCTATTTTTGAAAGCATTCTTACTTTACAGCATTTTTTCATACCTGCCTAAAACTTTTGCACAGTACTGTTCATACACAGTACACCCTCGCTATAATGCCCTTCATTATAATGAAACTGGCCCCTGGGTGAATGTTTATAAAAAAATCGGGTAAGATTATTCAATAAGAAAATCAGGTGTAATTATATATATATATATATATATATATATATATATATATATATATATATATATATATGATCAAGAAAGATTAAATATTCGGGTACAAATTGGGTTTTATTCTGAAAGAAATAAACATAGCTAAATGCTTAAGCACGAAGTGCAGCAAGAAAAAACAACCAAACAACCAAACAAAAACAATACCAGCTTTAACTACGGTAGCTTTTTAAAAACGAATTCCCAGACACAAAAGGCTTGGACCTCAACAGGTTAGTTATAGCGAGTGCAGCTATCATGGTACCTTTCTCACGCTTTTCACTGTTACTCTCCTTCTCTGCTCCACACTCCCCTACACAACCCACACCAAACATTCATTCTTGGTTCTTTTTATAGGGTGTGACCAGGGGGAATGACACCCAATCATTCCATTACCACCTGGCTACACTTTCAATAAAACAAATCACACCATACCAATTTAACAATTACCTTCACCTGTGGCTGTGAGTCGGCAACCACAAAACACACATTTTTTAGTGTGCAGGGCCACTGCCCTGCCCACATCCTCCCACTACTCTGCCACAATATATATATTACCGTTAATTTGAAGTCTAATCATTTCAACACCACCAGAAATTGGATTAAAAACCAAAGTGGGTTTAAAACTAAATGTAACAAATTCAGAAGAAGTAGTAGCAAATCAATATAAATGATTCACTGTAGTTCCTTTTAAAGTAAACTATTAATTTTGCTCTGTCAGAAAGGAGACATCAGGTTAATTCTGTGAACTTATGAGACGCATAGAAACTTAAGTTCTTACAATTTGGTGTCTTGAGTTCATGTAATAAGTACAACTGTTTTTACTGTAGGTTTACTGTAGCAGATAAAGAGCCAAATACACAAAGCATGTAATACAGGGCAGTATTTTCTGAAGACAAAAATAAACTGGTAATGATATAAACTAAGCCTGAAGTTTCGTAACATTACCAGTTTTTTTTTTTTTTTTTATGTTTTAATTTTTAATTAATAGAAAAATCAAATTTAATAGTTTATAGACATGTAGTTTTAACTCAAATTTGGGCAGACTAAACTAGACGGACAGTTCCTGTGGACCAGTGGGATGCCTCGGATTCCATTTTTAGACCCCAGAGGGAAACTGCCCTCTCAAGGCAGCCAGATCAAGATCCGGAAACTCTTTACATTCCCATCTGCAGTCACCTGCTGGGCAGATTCTGACTTGGAGCAACTGAGCGTTCAGGGTAAATGCATCCAGACTGCACAGCACATGCTGTGTGTGTTGAGCAGTCAGCATGGCAGCTTTTTAAAAAGCACAGCATTTAAGAAACGTTGCCTTATATGCCCATGTGATGTATCACCAGATCTATACATGCCCTAGATTTCTTGTCCACCTGGCTTTTTCTAACAGCCCTTTACCAGGTGTCTGATGGAAATAATAATAATAGAAGGTGTGCTGTTTATGTGCAGTGGGTCAGATTAGCCCATTTGCCCACTTTATTGTATCTCGTCTCATTTGAGTGAAGTTTGTGATGCAGAGATGCTGCCACATAGCAAATATAATCCTATATCTTCTAATTTACGTGGTGAGATCAAACCAGCACAGATCTTGCCGTGTTTCCTTATATTCCACAAAACCATATGTGCAGTCAGCCTGAAGTGCTGCTAGATCATATAGACCAGTGGTGGCCAATACATGGATCGTGATTTTTGGTGGATCTCGGGGCAAATCAGAACAAGCACTAACACATACAACAGTTTTTGTTACGGCTGGTGGGGAGACTTCTGTGTTGTCCAGTAGTACAGATGAAAATATCTCGACAGTTTCTGTATATGAGACTAAAAAAATGCTTGTGCAAACGTACATTTTAATTTAGGCGCACGTGTGCGACTAGAAATTCTTAAAGGTTGACTATAAAAAATAAATGTGTTTTTTTTTTTCTTCAGCTGAAAGTATATTAAAAAAAAAAAAAACCTCACAGTTGGAGCTAAACTCTCATAGCTCAAATCGTAATGTACTCTGGGAATGTAGTTTATTGGTGTCCCATTGCCCACCGTTAATCACACATTAAAAACTACAAATCCCATACACCGCCAATTTCTCTGATTTATCAGTGCGATGGCTACTTGTTTTCAGACAGTTTGAAAATTTGTCGTTTAAACGTGAAAATCTATTAAACACAGTGCTTCAAAACGGCACGCAATGTGCGGAGAGGCATACATCCAGAAACGTCAGCCAGACCATCCCACTACCATGAACAGGCAAGTAGCCCATTCTGAGGAAGATGCTGCCAGGCAGTTAAAAATCACTTAAGTTGGAAAAAAAAGTTCTCCATTATAATTTTGTTGATGCAAAAGTATTGAACTGCACAAGTGTTATGTAAGAAATGAAGGAAAAAAAGATTTGTAGATATTCAACAATAAATATGAGCAAAATTGTATTTTTTTGTGTGCCCCTAAATTTTTCAGTGCGTGCCTACATTTTTTAACTTAGGCAGACATGTGCCTAAAAAAAAGTTAGCGTAGAGCCCTGCCTACACCAGGTTTCAAGACTCAGATGAAAAATGCTGGTAAGTTTCTGTTTTATTACTACCTATGCTTAATATTAAAAATGCTTTGATTGTGCGTTTGTTACGTTTTTGTTGTGGGTGTTTTATTACGTATTAGAAAACGATTGAGTGCGAACAGCCAATCAGCTTCCAGATCTAGCGGGCTTCTATTTTGCATAGATGCCCGCTGGAACGTTGAAGTACTTAACTGTGAATTCAATTTTAAATCAATCCATGCATAAATACCGGCTTTTTCCCTGAACATTCTTATCTACAACTAATCTGATAACATAAAAAGCTACTTAAACATACTTTCTGACGCTGGTCTAGAGACAAGCGAAATCATGTCTGTGACAGGACACCCTCCCGCAAAAACTGCAAAGCCTGCTTCAGTTATTTTCGCACCAGCCAATCCACTCCCTGCCAGCTTGAATGACGCCCCGCTTCCAACAAGAAGTTTCAAGTCTGACTCAATACTACACGGACTATTCAACAATTGTACATGTCCAAATAAATTAGAATAAGAAAGAGTAAGACCCCAATAAATAAATATGTTAGCCAAATAATAATAATTATTATTATTTGTTTATTTAGCAGACGCCTTTAACCAAGGCGACTTACAGAGACTAGGGTGTGTGAACTATGCATCAGCTGCAGAGTCACTTACAACTACGTCTCACCCGAAAGACGGAGCACAAGGAGGTTAAGTGACTTGCTCAGGGTCACACAAATAATAATTTTAATAATAATAATGTTTTTTCTACATGTATGTCGTTTTTCTATTCTAATTATGTTCGGGACTATTTTCCTCAGCTGAAGGTTACCCAGCCAAATATCAGAAGTTCAAGGTAAATATAGGTTTTAAAGTTTTTCTAAAGAGAAAATAAAGAAATAAAATTGTTTTCTAATATTGATAGAGCCCTCTCCATGCGGGCTCTACTGTGTGGTAGATGACCTTGACTTTCGTTAGCGTCCTTGCCTCCAGCTCGGGACGCATAACTCCAGTCGCGGTCAGCGACCACACGGCAGAGCCCGTGTTAACGGGCTCTATCGCTTAATTGGACACTATTATATTAGTCATAGCTTGAGAGCCACCAAAATGAATTGCAGTGTTTGGTGTATTGGCCACCACTGGTATAGATGGAGAAAAAATGACAAACAAGTATTTATTACAGTTTCAACTTTAAAGATTGTTCCGTTTTAAAGTTGAATAATTAACATGAACACACTGGTGTTGTGTATACAAGTCTTTGCATTATGAGATGTATTTCCTTCTTCATGTTGTTTCCATCATAGTCCACCATTAAATCATCATACTGGAACCAGAAGTGTGTTGTTGACCATGGGAAGGAGATTCCATGGAAAACAAAACTGTACAGTACATTCAGGGACTATTATTTATTTATTTATTTACTTATTAGCAGACACCCTTATCCAGGGTGGCTTACAATTGTTACAAAATATCACAGTACATAGTATCACATTTATAAAATATCACATTACAGAATATCGTAATGCAAATAAGAGCAGTTATGAAAGTATTGCAAAACATTTATGTGAAGACAACATTTCACACTTAAATAACGAATGAAAAAACAACTTAAAATTACTTGACAGAAACTAGAATTGCTTGACCGTTCTCCATTCTGCAAGTGCAGTACTCTTCAGTTTTGGATATAAATCAATTGATATTTATAATTCTAATAGTAATTCTAATTGAGAATTAATTTCCATGACAGTCCCAAGCAGAAGGTCAATTATCGACAAGTAATGACAGCTGCAAGTTAATTCATGCTATTTATTATAAACCATATTGTACTTTTAGGTTGTAGTTTGTAGTGGAAAACTTTTAAGTTGTAGTTCCTGTTTAGTGTGAGTTTTGGAGCACATCTGCCTCAGGGTAATCGAGGGGTTGATTTGAGGGGTGTTTTATTTATTGTTTGTTGCTTGATGGACTTTGAACCTGGCTGCACTGCGGTTTGCGAGACAGTTTTCTTTAACCAGTTGAGATACATATTAATTTAAATAAGCTTTTCATAAAATTAATTATTTATTATTTGTTTATTTAGCAGACGCCTTTATCCAAGGCGACTTACAGAAACTAGGGTGTGTGAACTATGCATCAGCTGCAGAGTCACTTACAGCTACGTCTCACCCGAAAGACGGAGCACAAGGAGGTTAAGTGACTTGCTCAGGGTCACACAATGAGTTAGTAGTGGCTGAGGTGGGATTTGAACCGGGGACCTCCTGGTTACAAGCCCTTTTCTTTAACGACTGGACCACACAGCCTCCCATAAAAAAAAAGATACTCTTAAGCCGTGTTCCCGTAAGTTTTTTAAATTCACCATTTACGCACAACAATATTGCCGGTTCAGTGTCGGCAATTTGGCGGCTTACCCCCATTTACATAGAAGGTGGATATTCTCCCGTTATCATAATTTGCTAGTGTTCGGTACTGTGATCAAAACAATGATGCTTTTTGGTAACTGCTGTGGTATGCATGATGTTTTTCACTATACTTTCTAAATATCACAATAGACTGTTGTCACATAAATCACAATGAACCTGTCCTTTGGGGGCTCGGCCACTCGCGCTGTTGTGAACTTTTATCTTAAGGTACTTGTCTTTCAATGATTTTAATTTAGCCATCACTTGTTTTTTTATTACGCACAACACAACGTGTCATTAACTTTTCTACTATTGTGGAATACACATTAGCATCTTGCACAGTTCCATCAAGTCGTGCATTTATCTCTTCTTCTGCTCAGATGATCAAAACCTCCCTTACTTCTTTTTCGGACCAATTACTGCCTCAGTCACTTGCCATTTTGTTGGATTTATAACACGTGGCGGAACAGGAAATTGGGTTTACTTAGGAAAAATGCGGCAAAATGCAGTGTCAGTGGCAGCATTGCAGTTTACATTGAGAAAAAGCCGTTTCAGTACCGCCACAGAGCTGTCTCTGAACCACCTCGAAAGGTGGTTCAGTTCCGGCATAAAGTGTGACTGCTTTTTACCGACATTTTCCATTTGCACTGAAAGTGATACCGCATCAGTGCCGGCACTGACACAGCAATTTTCTTCTGTGTAAACATGCCTTTAGTGAGCCCGTCTATCGGAAATTCATAAAACTCTTCTCTGCCTTTTAGCCCTCTTGATTAAATTAGACATGAGTCAAGACTGTTGAATTCACATAACCGAGATGTCACCTCCTTGCAGTGACGTCACAGCATTTCAGTGGTTACCCTTTGACAGGAACAAAAAAAAGAAACGTAACGTCAAGCTCATTACTGGCTGCAGATCAGGCGCAGGCCTTGGCAGAGACTATTGCCGCTGAGCCGGCAGCTGCTGCAGCTTTCGGTCTAGTGGGCTTCCCTACATGGGAAAAGAGTCTATAGGAAATACCTGCTCCCCTCCCACACCCGGACACACACATGTATATAAACAAACAGTGCTGAGTCAGTCACGATATCCACAGTTGTCTACTGTAGCTATAGTCTCATTACTTAACAATCCTCCCCTTATTTGGGTAACCCAGAGAGGACAAAATCTTTTAAGGTAGTTTTATTTTGTGTAGATTCATTCGTTGATGTATAAATTTTAACTATACTAAATGTTGTTTTACAGGGGTTGGACAAAAAAGTTAGAAACACTTTTGTGCACATGTAATCAGTGGCATTTTATGCCTGTTATTATTAGTTTGTAAAAGCTGACACTTTCATATCTGGGAATATCTGTTCCTATTACTGTACATAGATAAATGAAACAGTAGTAATGGTAACACTAATTGAGATTTAGTAATGTTAAGCTTTCGTTTGAGGTGGTATAATTTAATACATAGTACAGACTGTGAGCTCCTTTACAGTACTCTGTTGTGCACTTTGTTAGTCTTGGACATCCGGAAGCATATGCTGTTCCAGAAATTACATTAGTCATTTTGTCTGGGGCTTGCTGGGCTTGGCAGTACATTAGTTTCAGTAGGATTTTCCAGCCCCAACTGCTTATAATAACGCAGAGGAATCCAAACTTTGAAAGCGTTGTTTTGGAAAAAATAGTCCACCAGCTGAAAAAAATATGTGCAGAGGCGCAGGTTCACACTGCTATCATCTGATGTCCTTATATGGTAAAATAGTTAGTCAGTAACTTAGTAAGTATGTTCATCTTTTATAGTATAACAGATAATCTAGTATTTGTACTGGGAATCATGTCATCTGTTTTGCAGGGAATTTTAAGATAAATAAAAGCTACAAATTTAGCTGGATCAGTACCCATTTTTTGATAAGGGATTCAGACTGGATAACTAAGAAAACACTCACGTGAATTATGTGCTAGTAAATGTGCAGTATTGTATAATGTACATGTTGTGATTTTAGCACAGATAGTCCCATGCTTTATCGGCCTCACCGGGTCTGGACACTGCATCTCAGCTATACACCTGAAGCAAAAGGAGTGGCTGGAACACCTGCAGGCTCCCCATAACGTCTGCCTGTCGGATCTTGAACTTGCTGTGCTATATATAGCTACAGCACAGACAGGCAACAATCTGTGGCCAACTGAAACTTCTGTGGAGAAACATGGCCTTTACAACTTTGCCGTTATTTGCTGCAGCTGTCTGGGGAATAGGGGGATTCATTCATACGCATTAGTATAATAGCACAGTATGTGCACTTGAGTCCTATGCATTTAACAACATCCTCAATATTAATTATGCTTTATAAAATACTTAAACTACAACTTGTTCTATGGAAGTGATATAAACTCTTAGGGAGAATATTGTAAAGTAATGAAATGGAATAAAGAGAGGACACACAAAGGTTCTAAGTGGGTAATGCAAAAAGAATCAATGCGTGAGGGATGACATAAATACGTTACTTTTTTGAGTTCCCCACAGAATCCTTAGTGTTTTTTGTTTGTCCCGCTGTGACAGGTGGCTTGCAGTGTGCAGGTGTAGTTGGTTCAGTACTCAGGACTAATACACACAAGACAGTGAAAGTTCAATAAAACAGCTCCTTTATTTGGCTGAGTTGCATGTCAACAACACTTAAATAATAAGCACGGGCGTTACACAACAATGTGTATCGATCCATGTGAAACCAGGGTTTCAGTCCTGAAACAATAAGACACTAATAGCACAGATAGTCCCATGCTTTATCGGCCTCACTGGGTCCAGATAGCGAGTGCTCTTGTGCAGGTGTGGTGAAAGACAACAGTTTGTGAAACACTAGTGCAGTGTAGTCCAGGTTTGGTGCTGGTTTGTAGCGACAGCTCCCACTTAGTGTTTAGCCATCTAACAATGAAATGCCAAAACAGTTAATACAACAAAACAAACAAAACACGAAACACTCACGATAATAAATTACTTCTGTTTCCTATACGGGTCCTTTCGGTAACCACATCAAAGGAACGGATTACATTGTCACACCCCCTATTATACCTTCAGTCACACCCCCCTGAGATAGCTAGTTCTATCACGTCTCCTCCAGCCCATGACTGACACTTCGCATACCGCATTAGGGCGATGTAACTGGCATTGTAACTCTGCCCCCTTCCTGGATGGCTGGCTTCCAACTGACCCCAACCACTGCCAAACCATCCAGTCCGGGGCACATTGTTCCTGCTACACAGCGCCCTCACAAGTCGGGAGGGAGATTGTTAACTAGGATTCATTAAGCTGTCTGTCACACCCTGTCTCGCCCCTTTTGAGACAACAATTTCAGGAAAAAGCCATTAGGTCACACCGTGGTCGCTCCCCTTTTAGGACCCCTAAAAATACCTACATGTTGAGGTTTCGTTGTACAGTACACTGTCCGATTTGAGCAGGCCATGCTAAGAGAAATTTTTAAACAATAAATGTTTTTTTTCTTTAAAAGCATCTTTTTCTGTGTTTTTTGTTATCTGTACTAAACAGGGTGAGTCTCAGACTATTTAACTTTTTTTTATGGAAGCCTAGTTTGTGCACATTAATTTCATGTATGACATGTACAGTACATGTAACCTTTACAGTTAAAGAGTTATAGTCACAAATCTAACAACCATAAACAACAGGCAAAAATAGCTTGGACCCTAAATTAAATGAATGCTTTGGTCATGTCCTGTTTTTAAAAACGCAAAACAACGCTGACCCTTGGGGTGTAGGAGATTTATAAGGCTGTCAACATAAGTGGTGTTTTGTTGACAGATGACAGGAGCCTGGCAGCCTTTGCCAGCTCGTCTTTTACTTTGCGCTGTCCCTCCACCGCTGCGGGTCACCATGCTTGGCAGGCTGGCAGCGACTTTTCAAACAATATGACAGTGCAAAGGGTGCTGAAATGAAAGTGGGTGAGCTTTGAACAGCACAACCTTGGCTTCAAGCTCTCTTATTTACGGCTGGCTTAGTTACAGCTCTCTTCTTAGCTCAAGCCTGACTCTGATTATAAACTGTATTGAATTCATTACTTTTACAAGACACCATTTATTTGTAGAATACTTATAGAAGTCGCTGTTAGTTGATAAGGGATTCAGACTGGATAACTAAGAAAACACTCATGTGCCAAACATTCAAATTTAGTAAACTGTAATAAAAAAGGAATACAAATTAAGTTTCTTTGGATTTTTTTGTGACACCTGTGTCACATAATCGACATGGGTGTATCTTTCAGAACAAGCTTTAATGGGGCGAGGTTGGATGGAAATAACGGCTCTGTCCATGAAGTTACTTTTTGTAATACGTACTAAAAAAATATATATTTTAGTGTCTTAATTGAAGATGAAACAGTAGGAAAGCAAAACATTGAAAAGGTAAATCAATTTACTGCCCTGTGTCCGAGCCACTTCTCTGCGTGAAGCTTCTTTGTTGCAGTTCTATATTTAAAGCTTGTGAATCGTCTGTTGAAATAACAAAAAACAGTGATGCAACGGACACCACTGTACTCGACTTCCAAAGATAGTTCTGTGGAAATGCTGTCCCGTTTCTCTCTTCCTCTGTGGGCAGCGTGTGGACAGAACCCAGCAAGTACCTCCACATATCATGAGCAAACCTGACCACCAGTCTGCAAGAATAAGACTGTTCACAAAAACATCTTCATTTGGTCTGGCATTGCTACTTGTGCTTGTCCAGGTCTGTAACAGGGCGAGCAGCCCTGTACATTGATTTGTTTATTTTATTTTAGAACGGGGTCCCCCTCCGCCCCTGTGTTATTTTGTATTTGTTTATTATGATTTAGTATGTATTTGTGACGGCGAAGCGCCGTGGGTTTTGTTATTGTTTATTATTGTATTTATAGATGATGGCGTAGCCGAATGTTTGTTTTGTTTTCGTATTAAGTAGCGTGGATGGGAAGCCCCATCCACACAGTAATTAGAAAGCTCGTGCAGAAGGTGGCCATCTCCCGAATGAATTAAGTGATTCATTTTGTTGCTAATCGGGAGATGGTCACCTGAATATAAAAGCCTGCAGCTCTCGGCACTCGTGGTGGGTGTTGGAAGGAGAGAGTGAGCAAGAGGAGTGAGACGAAACTAAAACCAAAACTAAAACGTAAAGGATCAGTGACGGCTATTTGCCCAGCCTGATCGTGTATTTTGTGTTCGTGATTTTGTTTTGTTTGCCTGTTTTATTTTCGCTCTGTGAGCAAGTTTCTTTTTGTTAAATATTTTATTTCTTTTTGTTATTTAAAAATAAAACGGCGCGAGCGCCTTTAAGTGCAGTACTTGCCTGGTGTCAGTTTCCTTCCTGCTTCTGGCCGACTCAGCCACCCTGTCACAAGGTCTTAAACATTGGTAATGCTGAGTTATTCTGTCCACTTGCACACTGTCTTTATTCTTCAGTAAACGCTTCAGTATCACAGTAAGAAGTCTTATCTTTACTGTGAACTTAATTTGTGCGCTTGCTATTGTGGAACTGCTCATTTAAAACGTGTTGTATATTAGTCTTGCAATATTGTACCTATTTTTAATTAGTTAGTTTTCCCACGGCTCATGGTAACCGCCTATCTGTTTCACCTGTATCATTGATATTGTATTAATTTACTCAGGGATTCTGCACACGTTGTCACACACTGTGTACATGAATTTATGTTATATCCGGGCATTGCTTGCCTCGCTCTTAATACTCTGTAAATAGAAGCAAATGTGGATTTTTCTTCCCTTCAGCGGTTGATGGCTTTAATTAAACGTTGTTTTTTTTTTCCACATACACCCTACACTGTATGCGTCATGTTTAAAATGATTGTCAACTTGGTTGGCTGATAAATGAAAGGAATATGCATAAGAAGAAAACAAAACATTATTTTTGTCATTGTTCCCTTTCCTGGGAAAATTCCTCAGTGAAAACGTATTGTAATTAGTTAATTTCCACCAGCCAGCACAGTATTGTTTCTGTTTCCTGTCTCCCCTTTTGTGAATGTACACAGATGACAACAATTATGTTATGCGCATTTTATAAACCACACATAGAAAGTGCCAAGGCACTCCATTATATAATAGCCCAGGAGCCAATGGGGCAAAAGGCTTAACTCTTTAAAGACCAAGCTTTTGACCTGTTGTCATCCTTTTGTTCCATTGATTTCATTGATGAATCCATCTTTTGATGGTAGACTGCTGAAAAAAAAAAACTGAACCTCAAATAAAGAACATATTTCATAGCAAATCTATGAAAACCTCCAGATGCAGCTGAATCAGCTATACTGTACTTTGAACCAGTACTCAGATATTACTTAAAGGGAGATCTTCAGTATTCTGTACATGCCCTTCCATTCATTGTATGCTGTGCTTACTAAATATTCAAGCAAACACTGGTTGAGAAAACATGCTTCCCCACCTCAAAAATCTAAATTCGTTTAGTTTAAATAGTTAGTAGTAATGAACTAAGCACAATCATACATACTACACATACTGTAATATTGTATTAAACAGTAATACATTACATACAAGTAAAATGTAGATGGTATAAAATATCCATTCTACTAGTTCTACTGTACTCTTCTACTATAGATGATCTCTTAGTTCAGGTGACCAGTTTGACTGGTCTAATAAGTGCAACTATTTTAAAAAAAGCATACTGTACTGTTAAAGTCACTTGTCAAGGCAGATGAATGACGACAGGACTGCAGTACATTAAGGAAACATTTAAATAATTATTGTGGCATATCTTAATATGCGCATCGTTAAATACCAATAACACGGGAGACAACGGCTGCTCTGAACTTTGAATTATTAATTTGATGTGCAAAATGCATTCCACCTCACAAAATGCGATGAAATGCCTTCATCTGGGAAGAGAAATGTGTGGCATGGAGGACTAATGTCTTAGTGCGCTGACCTTGGAGAGCAGAGTTCATGGAATGAGGCTGAAGTGGCAGGCTGTGCAAAGGAGTTCAGTTGGCTTCAGCACTCTTTCCTGAGTGATTCTCCTTGTCACAGAACTGTTGTCTACAGCTATTTTCCTATTGGCTGCCTAAACTCAGAGAAGCTGGGCTTGCACCTTGTGCTGAAGAATGCAAAGAATTTGAAGAATGGGCCATTTTTAAAGAGGGCTTTGACAGCTATGTGTTGTCAAAAAACTGTTGCCTTAAAATAATGGCATTTTTGTAAAACCTGTGTAGACTTTCTCTGAGTTCATTTCCAAAAACTGTTTGTTAATGCACTATTTTTCGTTCAGGGCAAGTGAGAAAACATCAACCTACCTTACTGCATCTTAGACAAGAGCTAGACAACTGTCTGGCTTTCCTTAAGGTGCTAAGATGAGTTCACACCAGTGCAAAAACATTTGTGCTAGTGCTTCAGTCTGCTGACATTTAGCCAAGTATAACAAATGTTGAAAAATAACAACTCAAACTGCTCAAGTGTGTTCTGCGTCAAATTACATTTTCATGGTCATTTTTCTTTTCCCAGTCCCCCTTATCTGTAACGACGTCTGCAATCATTATGTGTGGTTCTTTTTGCAGTAATGTTTTACTGTTTGATACAGCCTGCTAAGTTGCTGTGGCATGAGTTCATCTGCTCCTCAGTTCTGGTTGCCAGCCACATGTTCACTAGATGGCATTGGTATTTTGGCTAATCTAGCCCGTGTTACACATTTCTACAGTATGGTTTGCAACTAGAACTAGAGCACCTTCTGAACTTGGGCCAAAGAACCTTAGCACAGACCACATGAAAAAATAAAAAAAAACCCACAATGTCATTTGTTATTGGAGTAATTCCAATAAGAAACGCTCCGAATGAGACAGTTAAAACAAACAAACAAACAAAAAAAGAATTATGAAATTGTAACTTGAAGCTTACTTCCATGTAATGGGCACACTTAGTTTTCTGAATTGCAAACCAATGCAGTCCAGCTGTCAGTATAATTAAGAGCACAGCAGGAACAAAACACTTTGATTGTGTTTCAATTTCAATTGATCAAATCCATATCCAGCGCTGTTGTTCAAAGGTCATGTTTTGCTATTAAATGAAGACTAAAGTTTTACAAAGTGACGTATAAAATATTGTGAAGTGTTTGGGTAGAATTAAGGCATTGGGCCGTTAAGGAAAACTGACTTAACCTGGAGGAGTTGGAGGCAGTAACCCGCTGAGGAGTGGGCACATATCCTTCCATTTAAAAATGTATTATTTTGTTAATTTAGTACTTGCCAATTGATTTTTTTTTACCCCATTTTTCTCCCAATTTGAAATAGCCAATTGTATTATTTTAGGCTCAGCTCACTGCTACCACCCCCGCACTGACTTGGGAATGGCGAAGACGAACACACACTGTCCTCTGAAACGTGTGCCGTCAGCCGACCGCACAGTGAGCTGAGGACACCCTGTCCGACCTAAGCCCTCCCCAATTGTACTCAGCCAATTGTGCGCCGCCCCCTGGGAGCTCTCGTCCACGGTTGGCAGTGGAATAGCCTGGACTTGAACCAGTGACCCCCAGGCTATAGGGTGCATCCTGCACTCCACGCGGAGTGCCTTTACTGGATGCACCGCACAAGAGCCCCCTTCCTTCCATATTTTTTTTTTTTGTCTATCTGCAATTTGGTAACCTCTTTCCTGTATGAAGAGACTGAGACTAACAGTAATGTGGTTTTTGGAACCCATTCAAGCAGAGATGCTTGGTATTCCCATAAGAGTCTGGAAAGAGTACGTTTCCATTACAGTTTGTCTAGAAGTGAAGCTGCTTCATTATTTCTGTAGAGAGGCCCTGGCAGGTTTGGAAACGTAGCTCTGTTAAGTAGGTGAACGCTTCAGCAGCAAGTCACTAGGAAATGACTGAGGAAAAAAAAAGTATTTTCTTTGAAAGCTTTTTTTGTTGACAGTTTGTAGGTGAACGGATATTGGGAAAGATGAATTATCGAGTCACAGGGAGAGAGCACTGCTGAACTATATTTGGCATGTGTTTAACACTAGAGATTTATATCTACATTCTTCTAAAATAAATCTTCAAATAGCGTTGAGAAGAATTTATCCAAGAGTGGACTTATTTTTAGATTGGATTATTCTTCCAGATTGTTACATAGCATTGTATCAACATCTGCAAAAGAGCTCCAGAAGATGCACTAGAAACTCTCCTTTGCCTTTGCTTTAGGGATCCATTTTGAAGTGGGTGTTATTTAAGAGTTCTTGATTTTGATTATTTTCCGGTACAGAAAATGGAGGTAGACAAGGTCCTTTCAAAGGGGAGGGGAGGATAGTTTGTTTACATTGGGATACTAGTTGCATAATGAGTACGGAGATTAGCCAGCATTGCTGGAAGGAGAGACCAGGCCTGAATGCAAGATTTCACTTGCCAATAGAACGGTACGCACCGTTATTAAAGCAAATGATTCGGAGAAACGTTTTCTTTTAATTGCACTAAAAGTAACAGGTGTTGATTTCACATTTCATGCAAGCACAGCAAATGTATCTACATCACAGGAAGATAAATAAGTAACAGCATAGCTTCCATTAGCTCAAGGCGCACAGAGCCACCATCTGAGGTACTTACTTAACCGGCAAACAGCATCATTAATTTAGAAGCAATCAAGAATATTTCACTGTATTTAAAAGAAACAATAGTTTTCTAATTTGACATTTCAAAATACTTGGACAGTCTGTTTTTTTAACATAATTTCCATTTACTATAAAATATCTTACCACAGTTTCTGGGAAAGCCCTTATAAAATCAGTGTTTAGGGCCATTACTGTAGCTAAATTCAGCATCTCATTTCAAGAATGGTGACCTCTTTCTGTAATTTTTTAGTCACAAAATAGTGGATTCATAGTTCACTTGCCAAGATGACAAGATTCTGCCAAAATTAAAACTCCATGTAGGGCTACTGATTTTCCACGATCGCAGAATCACGGATGGAATCGCGGAATTAGGCATTGGGAACGGAATTGGCATTTTGACGATAGAATTCTGCTTTGCAACCGCACCTTTTAAATAAATAAAAAAATAAAAAAATGCTGTTATTCTCCTATAAAAAATAATGGATTGCTTTGAAAACTACACTACCCAGAAGCCCAGCGATGACGCTTGTATAAAACATTTTTGTATGTTTTTTTGGATCATTGGATAACGAGAAAACAGGTGGTTTTGTGAGCGTTATGCTGATGGACTGTCTGTCTTTGTTGCGGCACTGCCTGTGATGTGTGAGTCAAGTTGTTTAAAAAAGCAACTAGCTGTTTTGTGAGAGTTTAATTCTGTGGAATAATATTGGAGTTGTATATACAGAAAAGTGAAAAGTACCTGAAAAAAAGATTGTCAACCCCCTCCCCCCCGATTTAAATAAACTTAATTGAATTTATGTTTTCATTTAGTTATTATCGCAAATCCGTTTCTCTGTCACCCACTCAACACAAGGAAAGGACACGGTGGTTGAGGTGAAACCTTTAATGCTACGTACTGTTTTTTTTACTTGTGTTGCTATAACATGGCTCTCTCTACTCTAGCTACTGTAGTAAGAACAGAAAATTGTAGAAATGGGGGAAAAAAAAGAATTGGTCATTTTGAAAAACGGAATTTGCCGTTCCCAAGAATGAAAAATCAGGAGCCCTACTTCCTGTGTTGAAATTTAACTTTTCATGCCTATGGGAAAAGCCTAACCCTGAAGTGTGAGGCTGTGTGCCATGCCGTGTCAGGATGTATACTGTTACACTGCTAATTAATAATACCCAGAGTCAATATTGTATAATAAAATAGGGAGTGGGAGGTATATGTTTAGTTTTGAGTTCTGTAATGTACTTCTCCATTGGTGGGGATGTTGTACATAAAAAATAAAAGATAAAAAAATAAAAATTTTCACTGGCTTGCCATCTTGGATTTGGCTCCTGACTTCAGCTGATTAACAAGTAGATACCATTACTGTACCAGCTATAAAGCAAGCCCATCCACATGGAACAATTTGGTTCACAAGGTCTAAGATTTGATCAATCAAAACCACAAACACTAAGGACTGGTGACAGGGCAGCATTAAACAAGCAGAGCAAGTTATCTGCAGCAGGCTTCAACTCTAAATCAAGGAAAAGCAGTAAAACAGTGGGTCAGATTTAGACAAATAAAGCTCTTGAACCTCTGATGAAGGCATCAGTTTTGAGTTGCATGCTGTGTGTATGTTGTAATCAAGCTGTATCATTAACTTTGTTTATTTAGTTTGAAACGCAGCGTATTTTAAAGTTGAGGTGTCGTGAGTAGTCTCCTGCCATGCTTTGATTTAATCAATTGTAGATCTGTTTTTTTATGTCCGGTAATCCATAATTATTTCCCTAAGCTGTTTTGTTTTAAATATCAAAAGCACAGGCAGATGTTGGCTAATCTAAATGCTAGACCATGATCCATCTCTTATACAACTGGTAGTGAATATGCTACCCATGCAGATGTTCTATTTCCTGACAAAGGAAGTTACTTAAGTTACTTATGGACTTAAAAAATACTCCATCACACTACCAATTTGACACTTTGTAACCTTACCCTAGATCAGGGGTCGGCAAGCTTTTTGAGCAAGAGAGCCGAACTGAATGGAAATTTAGAGCAAGTGGTCTGCAAAGAGCCAATCAAACACACAATGTATGTACTTAAGTGCAGGAAAAAACACATTGAAATTGATTATTGCACTTACAGTGCGCTTCTTTAATGTCTGCTGCTGCATCGTTTTGCTCATTTCTTTGAAGTCCGGTTCATAGCTGGTCAAGTTTAGCTTCATGCAAGCATTCAGGCTTTCTTCTGTTAACCTTCAGCGCAAATTGTTTTTCATGTGATTCAAGTGGGAGAATGCCTGTTTGTACATATAGGTGGAGCCAAACATCATAAAGAGAACAAAACTGACATTCTGCATTCAGCAAAAACAAGAGTTATCCAGGGAATCTAGTTGCCACAATGACAGCTGTGACTAATTTAGCTAAATAAAGGCTTGTGTTGGTTTTGGTTTGGCAGGGATGGAATAGTATCAGCCACTGTATTCTGTGGGCCGGTGTATCGCTGTGGCTGGTCTTCACACAGGCCTGCAGCATGTTTTGGCATCACTGTGATAAAAGTATTTTAGGAAAAGGCCAAGATGACCTTGAAGGAGTTTACTAATGTGTCAGGACAGTTTCTGAGTAAATATGCGTGCTCGTTTTTGCTCAGGTGTGGCTAATACCCCTTCTCCACTGGCACACCCGAGCCTTGAGAGCTCGGTACGGTACAGGTACGGATGCTTCTCCACTGGCTAATTGTCAAGCCGAGCTAGAACCAAACCGTGAAACTCCAGCCTCACAAGACGGGCTGGGTTAAGGATTTTTCGTCATTACGTTGCATCAGTCAGTGCACTCCAGAAAGAAAAACAACAAACATGGCGGGCAGCGAATGGGATGAGAGAAAAGTACAGCTTTGGGACGCTGAGGAAGTGCAGGCTCTAGTTTCTTTGTGGGCAGATAGAAGTGTTTAGGAAGATCTGGAGTCGTGCATCAGAAATGAGAAAGTTTATGCCCAAATTTCTGACGATTTGAAGCAAATGGACATAAACCACGGGTACGGTACACTTCACTCACACACTCAAAAACACAAAATTCTACCAAATTTCTCATCCTTGACCTTTATTATATTAATATAAAAAAATGTTCTAAATTCTAAACTTATTTACAAAAATATAATAAAACAAAATACAGCTGTACCATACATACAACAACGGCTCTCGTTGCACTCACGCAGCTTTTTTTGTTAAGCACCCAAACAAAAAACAACTCTCCTTAAACGGGATATCTTTGGCAAATCATATTTTAAAAATCTTTTTTTCTAATTTAACTTTTAGTAAGTCGATTTTATAATCAGTAAAATGTGTGGATTATGTTGATTTATAGACATTCCTAAATATATTTACAAAATATAGTGATACAAGAAACAGCTGTACCGTTGGGCTATTAATTTTTGAACACCATTTGTTTGCGCATCTTTTGGCAAACTGAGTTTATTTTTTTTTTGTGACGTCAGTAGCACGGCTCGGCTCTGCAGTGGAAAAACAACCCAGGCTCTCCTTAACCGCACCGTGAGGGCTCGGCATGGACCCGGCGCGGCTCGGGTGTGCAGTGGAAAAGAGGCATAAGGTTTGAAAACCCGTCTTCTGTACCATTTTCAAAGCCCCCCTTGTGCAATGATATGTTTTCTTAAGCGTCTCAAAGTACAACAGAAGGCTTAATAAAGCTGTGCTCTCTTTGGCTCCTGTTGGAGTCCCCCATGTTTTATTTCTCTTTCTTCAGCCAGTACTCAATGTAGGACATGTGTGCTAATGCCAGTACTCAGTGTAGCACAGGATTTGCTCGTGTATCCTGCTTTGCTGAAGCTGTGTGACAGGTGAATGACATACTGTGTGTGTGTTATGAAAAGCAACATACCGTGTGGTCTGAGAAACCAGCTTCCCAACATTTCGCAACAGTGTGCCTAGCATACCTTCCTCAAGGAAGTTTGTATTCAGATGCAAACTGTCAAAGTATTTCAAGATGGTCTGATGGTACAGGTATGTCAACTGTTTTCAGCTTCGTCTCATTTAATTCTTTGTCTACCCACACTCACATGCTAAAAACAGGTTGCCTTGCCTGGGTCTGTTGGTTCAAGTTCATCCCAAGTGGTCCTAATTTAGAATTGGTGAATGAGGAGGTCAAGGTTGGTGTGAAGTGGCAAACCAGAGAGTGGGGGTGGGTGGGGTGGAGGTGGGGGAGGGGGCTGTACAATTGTTCTTGTTTTTTCCCATTGCATGTATTGCTTTATTTTGCTTTTAATACCCACTCTCCATGCAATCACAATACCCCCCCTTGGCTTTTTTTTATGTTTGAATGTATTGTTGGCTAATGCGCCAGTGAGGTCCCTTGGCATATTTATGGAGCCTGCACGGTTTGTGGTAGAATGGAGGCACATTCTTCATTTATATGGTAATATAGTCTAAGTTAATGGAAGTAAGTACTTTCTTTTTCCTATAGTGGAATGACACTGATATGTGTATTAGTTTTACTCTGGTGCACAGTAGAGGAAAGTCTGGCTGTTGGCAGGAGGCCAACGCAAGGAGGGTGAGGAAAGCTTGTGTTTTGTAATCGGCAGTGGAGGCTTTTTTATTACTTTATTTATCATTTCATTACTGATGTAGTATTTAAGGTAGGGTTTCCTTCTTCGAACCTGTTGTTGCTGTTTTGGTTCCTCAAAACAACACTCCTTATTAGTAGGGGTGAGATGATACACTAAGTTCACGATACGTCTATTTTTTTTAAATTTTTTATTAAGCAATTTATGACATTCTACAAGTATTTGTTATAAGGGCAGGCAGAGGTTTCACAAAGCCAGTCAGTATGATATTCATAGATGTGTATATAAAGCATGTGTATACAGTCACTCATCAGCACACTCATTCCAGCATGCATAATGAGTTGGGCACGTTAATAATTTTGCAGTATGAAGAGAGAGTCATACAAAAGTCAGAATTCAATAAAACCACGAATAGCAAATCAACAATAACAAAACAAAAACGAAAAAGGTCGATAGAAAAACTAACTATATGGTGATAAAGCAGTACATGTAAAAATAATGGGGTGATGCAATACATGTGGCCACCACTGTAAGCAAGGAAGCAAACAAACAAATAAATACAGGTGGTACGCAAGTACAAGACTCCTCCTGATCTTGTCCTATTAAACTTCAAAGTATGCGGTGGTAGACGCGTTTCCTGTGTGACGTCTTTGAAGTGTATCATCAGAATTGGCATGTAGGGATACACATTTTTTTTGTTCCTAGTGTCTAGCCGTATTCAAATACAAGGCTCAGACTGATTTGATTGCCCCATGGCTTATTATAGCCGTGAGATATCCGGAAGAGAGATCGCGTCGACATTAGAGCAGTCTGGCACATCAGGGTTAAAAAAGAAGACCACAAATGTAAGTACAACAGAGAAACGGTAACAGACGAACTTTTCTGTTTTGTGGAAAGTAACTGTAATATTATTACTCCCATTAAAAATCGAACTTGTTATATTACCTCGTTATTGACAAAAGTAATATTATTACAGTAACGCGTTACTTAAGTAGCGAGTTACCCCAACTCTGTCGAACACCATAGTGATGAATGGAGGGTGGACAATAAGGCAGGCGCAGTACTGTAGGGGCCCCCTTTTTCCCAACATGTTGGATATTACACCACCTGACACCTGACTTGATAACCATTCTGTTGTTTGGAACAGTGTACAGTATATAAGAAAATACTCCCCCCTTTAAGAGCCAAGGCACAATTACAACATTTCAGTTCTGGTGGCAATGTGGTTTATGTCCAAGTCACATTAGAAGTAAATGAAAGCACTGTTAAATTCTGTTTGATTTGCACAGCCCTGCCATCTCACGCCTGGTTTCTGTTTCACTAGTGGGCTCTTACTTTCAGAATAGAAGGACTCAAATAAGTACTGAACCTCCCCTGCTAGTTTGCGGTGCTGTGCCAGTGGGACGTTTGCCCCTCTTACCCCAGTCAGACAATTTGCTTAGTAAATATCTTGCTGTCTAAATAATAGTGAATCGTTCACTTTTCAAAACTATGAAAATCATTACAAAGGATCCATTCCCTGGTTAGAAATTGGGTTACATCAGGAGTGCATACTGGAGATAGTGCTTATAAAAACAAGCCAAGACTGGAGCCATGTGTGGATTTATAATAGAGCAGAATGTGACACGATAAGAGCTCCCAGTATTATTATCGTTAATATGATTATTATTATTATTGCTGCAGACTTTACTGTGGGAACCTTCAACCGGCGCTCTGCCAATTGAGCGCCGACCATGGGAACTCACGTCCGGCAGTGGAATAGCCTGGACTCGAACCGACGACCTCCAGGCTATAGGGCGCTACTCAACACGGAATGCCTTTACCGGATGTGCCACTTGGGATCCCTATGACATCTGATTTTTAACTGCCTAAATCTTCCAATATGCTTGGCATGCAACTGATAGCGTTGCTGGTTTGCTGGCTTTCAAGTGTCTTTGTAAATGCATCATGTTTTCTCATGGCTGTGGGGTTTTCTTGGGAGTTCAATTAGAAATCTGCCTTGCCATTGTTTTTACACGCTGCCAGCAGGTGGATTGATGAGATGAGCTGCACACAAAGAACTGATTTACACATGTTTGCAGGAGGGCAGGACAGATCGACTCTGTCTGGAGGCACAGCTTCTTGTTCAAAATGTTGCTACATTGATAAATTTCTTGTGGTATAGCATCAGAACAGTGAAGCCAATGTTGCAGGTAGAGTTGTGTGCATGTACTTTGCCTTTTAAAATGGGAAACCCAGCTGGCAGACGTATTCTGGTAAACAAGTTTTCTTTATGAATCCCATGAGCACCAGTATAAACCACATCTACATTCTTCCTGGGGTTGCTCCTCCATGGAATTCTCTCCCATTCCCCGTCTTGATTTCAACACATCGCCCTCTGAACACACACGCTCTATATCTTCTCTGGTATTTAAGTGCAGACGTCACCACAGATTTGGTCAAGAATTTCACTTTTTAAAGGTGAACTGTATATTGAAAGGTTTCTTCATCATTTTCTATTCAATCGTTAGACCTGTTTGACATCTCTCTCATATAGTATCTGTTCCATTCAAAATGATTTGGAAATACTTACCAGCAACCACATTTGTTCTTGTCTTTAAATATTACCAGGTACATATAGTTGAAGCAAAGGTCTTTCCAAGTGTTTCTTTTGATTTTCTAAAGTGATTACTACAGTTAAAATAGCTCAAACAAGGTTTAATCTTTTATGAAATCATGTTAGATCTTTGCTTCAGTGACTGTTTGAACGATTTTCTTTAGGGCTACCAGGGAAACTGTAAGTCCACTCACCAGTTGCCTGTTACCATACTGGGTCTAAATCTGTGCAACATTATAAATACCCTTTAATAGATTTTTGTTACAGTTAATATACCATCTTTGGAATTCAATTTAGGTCACATGAAAAATGAGTTATCACATTGGCCTTCAGTGGACAGGAATTCATCACAGAACCGCTTAAAACATATAGAACAAATGAAGATACTAGGAGGGTGTCTAAAACAGCAAATCACACTAGTGTGCGCCCACAAAAGCTCATTATTTATCGTGTTTTAAAAGAAACTGTTTGATACAATCTGCAATTGTGTGTGTTTCGTTCCTCCAAACCAGTTTGTACACACATTCTCTGATCAATTCAACAAATTGTTCACAGGATCAGCGCCACTGCTGCGCAGATGCTGTGACTCTCTTCCAGTTGGGGGAGGGGTGTTAAGAGCCATGTAATTAAACTGGGCAGCAGAAAATAACTTTAATTCAGCTCGAGAGAACATGGATAGAGCTTTATTTTAAAAAGCCAACAATCAAAAAAACAGACCGTTAAATCAAGAAAGAGTGTGAGAGAGAAAGAACTGCTAACTAGGGATAGGGGAAGTTGCGATTTAATGCAAAAACTGATTTAAGATATATAATTGACTTCATTATCGTCCTCTAGTTCACAAGTAATAAGAGTCTGTCATAGAAAGAAACATCTGTACAAGAAAACATTTACAAACAGTAGGGTACAGCAGATCTGGGTTCTTTCAAAGTTGCTATGATGCAGTTAAAGATTTTTTTAAAGGGGGCAGGTGTAGTATTACATGACTCGGCCATTGTCACCGAGTTTCTTTCTTAAAGGAATGCAGAAGGTATCCCCCCCCAAGCTATAGCAACATTAAACCACTTTTTTATATACTAAAATAGTGTAATTAAATGATTGAGACAGCTCTGCTCTAAACTTAATGCATGGTTTCACTTTGATCATATCTGCACGGAGGGGATAGCTTTAGTTACACTGAATTCCATACAGAAAGCAGAGTGGCAGCCACATTGTGTGCTCTGCAAGTGAAACCTGATAGCCCTTTGTTGAGACATTGGAATGTGACTGTGTGGCTTGGTTTGGATGCTTTATCTGGAAGAGGTTTCTTTTAGCAATTTGATGCAATATTATTCATTCAGGGTTCTATAAAAGCCTTAGTTAGATTGCCTGTTCTGCTTGCTTTCCCATCTATTCAGGAATGAACAAAATGTGAGGCTGGCTTTCAACAGGATTCATGAATTTTAAATGCTTTTCAGATTCAAAATGGGACACACAGTGTGTGGTCAGTGTAAGACATGTATCTGGCAGCCAGTGCAGGTATTATGGGATATTAGCTGTCTTGGAGGTAATGAATGCTTTGCTTATCCAGGTGCATTCTTGGCCCATGGTGCATGTCCAGACAAAATAGAGTGTGTTTCTCAGTCCAACATGTAACAATTGATTGTTTTGTAATTGTACGCAGAAAGTATTCAGAAAGGTTCTTTCTCAGCATGCTTGTGCAAGAATTGCATTTCATGTCATCGTCTTTATCAGTGTAAATCTGTGCTGGTATTTCATGACTGGTCTAATTATTATACCTGTAGACTTTTCAAAAGCTGGTTTCCAAACTGATTCGTTTGCAATTTTCCATGGCATTAGAAGTGTTAAAGTCTAACAGCAGCTTTTGACCTTTTAGTAAAGATATGTCCTAAGCTGATTTATTGCCATTTCCCATTTCAATAGAATAAATGACAGTGATGTGGACCCTTTTATATGATTCAGTATTCCTCATTCATGTATTTGACCCCTGTTGCTCCACACTGCTGCAACCCACATACTGACTCAAGAGGACTGAAGATCAATGGGCAATCTCAGTTTCTGCTGTCTAATCCATCACCTCTTAAGCAGCAGATGTTGCCAAACTACTGGCCCCTGGAGGTGAGAGTTAAGCCCGGCCTGATTGGCGCCTGACCATGAGGGTCCCCCTGACCATGAGGGTCTGCCATAGTTAGAAACCAGCACTAGTAAAAAAAATCCTGGCCTGTGGAAATGCAATGGCCAGTACAGTACACCTATGGGTCTCCAGCCATATTTGCTAGCAAGGTATAGGAGAGCAAGGAGAGCAATTTTGGATATTTTAACGATTAGTGCAGCCAGGCCCTGCAAGCTTTGATTCTGTGCCAGTTAGCCTTTACTCATTACTTTTGTAACTAAGATATTTGGGGAAATGATTTTGGTTCGCACTAGATGGCACCATATTGAGCATTTTAATTCACATCGTTTCATTTCTGTGTATACTTCTAATTGACTGACTGGTGGTCAAGTGCACATGAAGGCCATTGTGGTGTTGCTGTGTTTGTCTCTGATATGTGGCTTAGTTTACTGTATATGCATTCCTGCAGTTGGTTGTGGATCTTGCCCTGACAGTGATAACTTCTGACCTTGTGCATCTGACATATGGGTCTCATCAGAATTTCCTAATCAGCTTTATCAAAGGTAACAATTTTACGTAAAGTATAGCAAGTTTATGAAATATGTGCTGAAAATGTTCTGGACAACCCCAAATATTACCAAGGAAAGAGTCACAGTAGAGTTAGTAGCAGGGGTGGTAGGTCTTTTTAACTGCAGTGTAAATAAAAATGACTACATTTTCCAGCAAAGAAACTATGTTTTTTTATTCTTGAAAGTATAATAAAATGTGTTTGTTTGCAAGTGAACCACAATTCGAATCTCTTGCAAGTGAAATAGGTATGAAAGTGCTCTAAAAGACACGTGCCTGCCTGAGGTCCATTGGTTAGTAGAGGGTATTGTATCTTACAGGATCGGATATGACAGGTTCTGCTGTACTTAATAAAGCAATGGCCTATTTACTTTTTCAACTTTTCGTGTAATGAGTCTAGATATGTGTATTGGTGCTTCCTGTTACCCATTCAAGTGCTTTAAAAATTGCCTTGCTGATTGGAGCAGTATTCTACTCCATACAGTACAGTACTTCCAACTGCGCAATCATGCATGTCTGTGGATTCACAGTTCATAACCAGATTTAACAGATAAATTAAAACCCAATGTTTTTTTGGCAATTTGCTTATATAAATATATGACTTGGACAATTCACCTCCAGAGGAAAACTGCAATGGCTATTCCCAGCACACCAGTGGTTGTTTTTCAAGGGTCAGAAAACTTGAACCTTGATGGTATGGACCAGTTGCATTGCAGTATGTCATTGGAGATACTGTGATAATGATGTAACTGTTGCTAATCCAGAAGATTTAATCTGAAGACTGAAGCTGTGAAAGCAAAGGACCCTGCATTCTGCATGGTGGGGCAGTGCACTGGTTCGCATTGACTGATGAAACGCCTGTGATTGTGCTTTAGGAACAAAAGAGCTTCCCCCCTAAGTATTCTATTTCCATTTGATTTGTAACAGGCAGATAGTGTTGCGGAAAGACAGCAGCACTTTCATTACTTAATGAAGAAAACATCTCTATTGTATGCTGCTGTAATAGAGTAAGTGAAGGGTAAGCCTGAAGTTCTTCACACAGGTGCTGTTATCTGTCATTGTGCCAGAGAGCAGAACTGGGGCCCAGGACATAATAGTCTTCCAGCCCAGCCTTCCAGAGCAGCAGCTTCTATCTCTCCCACACACGAGAGACCAGATTTCAGGGGTAGAGGCTTATCTGTCTGGGTGAAAACGTGGTATTTCTGTTTGGCAAAAACAGCAGTTCACCTGAATTAATTCATGGCTTGGCTCGTTGTGTTGAAAAGAAACAGAGGTCTGGAAGTAGCTGACTGACAGAAATCTCGGATCCAGCTCTTCAAATGTGCATCATTACTCACCCTCTTTTAAATGTCTGTTTTATATGCATTAGATCACTGACTGGTGTTCAAAGAATTTCTTTGGGGAAACCAGGGAGTCATCCTAGGAATGAGCTGAAAGGTTTTATCTTCTATCAGTGAAAGTACTGCACTAGCTAATGTTTAATTAATTTTCCTTAGGCTTCAGGAAAGCCAAATGCAGATTTATAATATCCTCTGCAGAGCTCTGGAAGGCATTGAGGGAGATTGAGTGGGGTGAGGATGGAGAGCTTTGTCATGAAAATGTGTCTGTAAATCTTCAAAACTTGAAGTTTCTTTTATATTTGTTAATTGTTTTGTATTTCTTTACCCTCCACTGGTCTTACCATGGAGCCAAAAGCTAATCAACCTAGCCCATTAACAATCTTTAAACATGATGAACGTTATGATACACTACAGTATATCGTGTTGTACCTTGCATTTTGCTTAAAGAAATCAGGGTTCTCCCCAGGCCTTTTCAGCCGTGCGGCCGCCCGGCAAAGTGGCTGTCACCGACGGACTGAAAAACCCGATCCGCCCGTCTTGCAGATGCTACTATGCCTTTAACAATAAGGATTGATTGCGCTTCTAGCAGACTAGATCTGTTGCACGTTGCTGGGTGAAAAAAAAAATCTTGGAACCACATGACAGTTGTGTTACTACGTCTTCCGTCTTACATTTAACCAATCGGAGAGTTGAAGGGGCGGGTTTTCTGTGTTTAGCACTTCGAGAGGCTGAAATGAATGCTAAACAAATGACCAATTATTTTCAAAGCAAAAATAGTGACAATGAATGCAGGGGGTCAAAATAAGTCAGCGATCGGCGCAATCCACTGCCTAATACTATATTTGCACCAGCTACTTTATTAAAGAAAATATTAAGATTTTTTGGGTATTATCATTCAGTCCACGCTCGCGCCAATTTTTGTCGTATTATTGTACTGTAAGGTGTGTATATTGTCCATAATAACTGTACATATATGAACCAAAAAAAAAAGCGCGTTTTCCTTTTGTTATGATATCGTAAAAATATGTACCTAGGTGCTTGTGAGAGATATTGGGGGACATACAAATGCTTAAGTGCAGAGTTACTGGATTATTACATTCAGGTTTCATGCAACAGTTATGATGGTGTCCAAAACGTGTGCGAGTACTGTTGTGTAAAAAATAAAAAAAAATAAAAACATTTTTTAAAATGAACAATTGCATTCAAAAAAATGTAGAACAGCGAAAAACAAAAAAAGACGTGCATTAACAAAATGCCCTGAAAACTTAACATAAAGAAAACAATTTAAATGAAGCAATAAGCTCAATAATTAAGCTAAAAAGGAAGTGAAAAGGTTACCGTGTTTTTCTTTTTTGTGAACTCCAATAACCTACGTTATCTTTCCCCAGTCAAATCGTAGAGTGCCTAAATACATTTACCATAATAAAAAAAACAGTAATGAAAAAGAAAATGCGCAACCAGATATAGTCAACGAAAGACAACACATTTTTCAAACTTTTTGTCGTGTTATATATTTAAGGTAAGGCAAGTTTATTTTTCCGTTAAATGTGCTCCCGGCTATATGTTCTGCTGCCCGGCTGTACAGAATTCCTGGAGAGAACCCTGGAAATGTACAAGTTTGTGGTTATTTTGGACACTTTCCATATTTATATTTAATGCATACAAGGTTTTAAAAGGTAGGGCATTCGCAATACCAACGTGTTAAATAATATACCGTATGTAACATAAACTAAATCTGTGCCTTACTTGGCAACATTAGCGTATTGACTGGTTAAGTGTTGGTTTAATCCTAGAACTGGACCTGTTTTCTAATGAGGTCAGATAATGAATTCTGTTCCCATGATCATAAGTAGTTGCTGTCAAATTCTAATGGGACTAGTTTCTGACAGGTGGTATTGTGTTTACATGAAGCCACTGTACTGTAGGTCATATTAATTGAAGTCTGCAAGTCACTCTAAGTCACTCTATATTCCTAACGACCTCTGATGAAGGGCTGCATGAGGGTCCCCTGTTTTTTTTGCTTTGGTGGAGTTATCTGTCTGTGTTTCACAATCTGAAATGTCATGTTGTTACAGACTGAAGCAGTGAGAAAAGCCCTGAATGACCTTGGCCTCAATATAGTGGATATGGCTGATGATACCGCCACCCTGGACGGTGGAGATGTGCTGTTCACAGGTAAGTACTGCTTTTAGTCATGACACTTTTTTTTTTTACAGAATTTTTATGCACTTTTCAAATTATACTACAGCTCAAAACTGTGTCCTCTTTATATCCCAGTCTTTCACTTCCTCAGCCTCCTAAATGGGGACAGAACCTTCATGAATTAGATTTTCTGTCTATCCAATCTATTCAAATAGAATAGGAGTAGTGATTGTGGATATTTTAACACTCCCTCTACACAGACTCCTTCTAATTCAGACCCTGGCAGTCAAAACCTGTAAATGACCTATAATCCAAACCACACTATTAAAATAAAATGCATGCTGATAGCAGCTGAAGAAACCAAATTTCACTGTCAATCTCATATTGGTGAGTAAAAACTTTCACAGCTGTCCCCATACCACGTTTCCACTGCCTTTCCCAGGTATAGCTCAGCTGGCCGGGAATATATGCAAGCAAGTGAAGATGAACAGTCGAACAAACATTTGTGGCTGTTTTTATTTTCAGTCTTTGCACAGTTGTCAGTAGTCTTAATTAAGCATTAATGAGGTTTTGTCACACAATAAGAGAAAAGCTGTGTTCAACAGTTTGCCTCTTTAGCACACACCTGCTGATTTTGACGTACTTCCGTATAGCACAGTTTAGCCACATTGGGTGAGGTGCGATATGAAACTGTACTGTCTGACGCTCAGCTATACCTCAGCTACACCTCTCCCAGACCGTCCAGTTTAGCTATACCTGCGGAAAAGCAGAGGAAACGAGGCATAGAACATTAAACAAAGACCAGAAATTTTTTATTACAGAACAGGGTCCAGTCCCAACTGGTTCAAATTAGCCAGAATCTACTGTATTTTAAAAACAAAAAGCTACTTCATGTTTGCATCAGCTTTTGACTGCACTGTGATTGGTCCTGGCTATCCTAAGGGTGTCTGCCTGCTCTTTTTATTCTGTTTTTATAATGGCTGTAAAGGCCAGCCTAAAAAGATTTCTATTAGGATTTATAGAGAGCCAGTAGCCCTAGGATCTCATTGTTTGGTACCTCCACATGTTTCATTAGTCTGTGGTGGGGAATGGTTTTCCTCTGGGGCAGTGCTAAGGTTTACTGTTCCACAGATGTATTAGTGATCTGGGTTACTGTGCAGAGCTGTTTTAATTAAAAAATAAAAAAAAAACAAAAAACCTGCGTACGAGTTGATTGTTAGGTTGTGAATTAAAATAATTCATTCATAGCACAGTATGTGGAACTTATTAATACACATACATAATTCACTTCTAGTCATACTGCTAGATGTATTGACTGCTTAATGAACTGCACTAACAAGTTTCCTCATAGGTTTAGTTTACTGATGTCTGACTCACAATATCATAGCAACTGAACCTATTCTGCTTTAATTGTCTAGCAAGTACATTCTCTGCCAATTCACACAAGGTCATCTGGTGGTGATTTTCATTTTAATGTAGGTAGAGAATTCTTTGTGGGGTTGTCGAAAAGGACAAATCAGCGCGGTGCAGAAATTCTTGCGGATACTTTCAAGGTCAGTGACAACATTTAAATGATCCAGCCTGCAATATAGGCACCACAATTTTTGTGCGTAATGCACAGTACTGGCACAAATTATGGAAACAACAAATGATTTACAGCAAGCCTAGGGAGGATTGCATTGTCCATTTTTCCTCTGAAATCCTTTACCTACTAAGTATCTAGGTATCCCAGAATAGATAACTGGGGATGGGGAGTTTGTTGCCGGATAACTTCAATCAGACTACTTGCTCGCTAATTATCTTCTTATCCCTGAATAGATAAATGGTCTCCTCTTTAAAAATATGCTAAGGATTTTAATGAGCAATCCGTCTCACAAGTTCAATGGTACCCTAAATATGATTCATTTACTAACAATGCTGAATGACTGGGTGGAGCATTTGTTCTCTATCTTACCCAAAAAAGGATTTTCCTGAGTGGTCACTGCCCAGACAATGTAGTGTTGTCCTTGACAGTAAGTACTTAGCCAGTAACCTTTTCTCTTAAACTTAAAATTAAGAGAGAATGTCATACCCAATTATTCTGCATTGTGGGAGAGAATGTTCACTTAAAATCTATTGCATATTTTCAAAGAGAAGGCAATTTTCTATTCAGGGATACCAAGATATTTAGTGAGAAAGTAATCTGAGTGAAGTTATCCGGCAACATATTTTCCATCCCCAGTTGTAGAGAACATTTCGGTGTACCATTCTACTTGACATGTCTTGCTCATTAAAATATGTAGCATATTTAAGAGGGGGATGATTATTTATTCAGGGATACCAATCAAGGGTCTGAGTGATCATCATATACTACTGCCAAAACCTTGTATCGTCAATGTATGTATTATTGAAGGCCCAGCTAATGCACATTACAGTATGTTCTGTTTTAGTTATTACACAGTCTCAATCCTGATGAGTTTTCCAGTATTAACTTACTGCACTAAAAAAAGCTTGCAAAGAAATTGCAATGGCACTTTGCTGTTACAGTAAGTGGATATAAATATACAGTACTGTGCAAAAGTTTTAGGCAGGTGTGAAAAAATGCTGTAAAGTAAGAATGCTTTCAAAAATAGACATGTTAATAGTTTATATTTATCAATTAACAAAATGCAAAGTGAGTGAACAGAAGAAAAATCTACATCAAATCAATATTTGGTGTGACCACCCTTTGCCTTCAAAACAGCATCAATTCTTCTAGGTACACTTGCACACAGTTTTTGAAGGAACTCGGCAAGTAGGTTGGCCCAAACATCTTGGAGAACTAACCACAGTTCTTCTGTGGATTTAGGCAGCCTCAGTTGCTTCTCTCTTCATGTAATCCCAGACAGACTCGATGATGTTGAGATCAGGGCTCTGTGGGGGCCATACCATCACTTCCAGGACTCCTTGTTCTTCTTTACACTGAAGATAGTTCTTAATGACTTTCACTGTATGTTTGGGGTCGTTGTCATGCTGCAGAATAAATTTGGGGCCAATCAGATGCCTCCCTGATGGTATTGCATGATGGATAAGTATCTGCCTGTACTTCTCAGCATTGAGGAGACCATTAATTCTGACCAAATCCCCAACTCCATTTGCAGAAATGCAGCCCCAAACTTGCAAGGAACCTCCACCATGCTTCACTGTTGCCTGCAGACACTCATTCGTGTACCGCTCTCCAGCCCTTCGGCGAACAAACTGCCTTCTGCTACAGCCAAATATTTCAAATTTTGACTCATCAGTCCAGAGCACCTGCTGCCATTTTTCTGCACCCCAGTTCCTGTGTTTTCATGCACAGTTGAGTCAGCGGCCTTGTTTCCACGTCAGAGGTATGGCTTTTTGGCCGCAAGTCTTCCATGAAGGCCACTTCTGACCAGACTTCTCCGGACAGTAGATGGGTGTATCAGGGTCCCACTGTTTTCTGCCAATTCTGAGCTGATGGCACTGCTGGACATCTTCCGATTGCGAAGGGAAGTAAGCATGATGTGTCTTTCATCTGCTGCAGTAAGTTTCCTTGGCCGACCACTGCGTCTACGGTCCTCAACGTTGCCCGTTTCTTTGTGCTTCTTCAAAGAGCTTGGACAGCACATCTGGAAACCCCTGTCTGCCTTGAAATTTCTGCCTGGGAGAGACCTTGCTGATGCAGTATAACTACCTTGTGTCTTGTTGCTGTGCTCAGTCTTGCCATGGTGTATGACTTTTGACAGTAAACTGTCTTCAGCAACCTCACCTTGTTAGCTGAGTTTGGCTGTTCCTCACCCAGTTTTATTCCTCCTACACAGCTGTTTCTGTTTCAGTTAATGATTGTGTTTCAACCTACATATTGAATTGATGATCATTAGCACCTGTTTGGTATAATTGTTTAATCATACACCTGACTATATGCCTACAAAATCCCTGACTTTGTGCAAGTGTACCTAGAAGAATTGATGCTGTTTTGAAGGCAAAGGGTGGTCACACCAAATATGGATTTGATTTAGATTTTTCTTCTGTTCACTCACTTTGCATTTAGTTAATTGATAAATACAATCTATTAACATGTCTTTTTTTGAAAGCATTCTTACTTTACAGCATTTTTTCACACCTGCCTAAAACTTTTGCACAGTACTGTATATATTTTTTTATTTCTAAACAGGAAAATGTATTATCTTTTTTTGTATAAAACATTTGCTTCAGTCTGTCTGTTTTGTAATATAACAGCTTGGTGAAAATGTTTTGTAGTTTCTTTATTTGATCTTGTTTTGGTTTCAGGACTATGCTGTCTCAACAGTCCCTGTCTGTGACAATTTGCATCTGAAGAGTTTTTGTAGCATGGCTGGCCCAGGACTGATCGCTATTGGCTCCAGTGAACCTGCACAGAAAGCCCTGAAGGTACTGCATTCTAACAGTTCTGATTAACAAACATGCCAATTGAATTCTTTTCTGAACCAACACTCATGAATATGTTATTGCTTTTTACACACTAGTAGAATGACATTTGAATGTCAAAATGTTAAACAGTTTATTATGTTTTGTTCAGTATGTAGCCATCATGATTAGCTAAAGCCGTCTGACCTGAATAATATATTAGTGCTGGGTATTTGCAGTGTGCTGGCACTGCTTCAGGTTATGCATATTTCATGTTTATAATTCAAATATTTGTAGGATATACCAGCACTAGGCAGCTCTATATGCAAGGTGAAGAATTTGAATTGTGTTGTGCTTACAGCCATACTGTGGTATGCTATCCCCTCCCACTCAGCTGAGTTAATACAAAAGGGGCAGGAAACCCTATTCATTGAAAAATGCAGAACAGGGATGGAAATAAGACTCCTATTGCATGGTGTTCAGGCTTTTCCATTGCTGACCGTGGACGGGAGTTCCCGGGGGGCAGCGCAAAATTGTCTGAGCGCCGCCCGGGTGGGGAGGGCTTAGGTCGGCCAGGGTGTCCTCAGTTCACCGCACACCAGTGCCCCCTGTAGACTGGCCGGACGGCTGCGGGCTTGCCTGTAAGCTGCCCGAGAGCTGCATGGTCCTCCGACGCTGTACCTCTGAGGTGGCTGTATGGCAGACCTGCAGAGTGAAAAGAAGCGGACAGCTGACGGCACACATTTCAGAGGACGCGTGTGTCTGTCTTCGTCTCTCCGGAGTCAGCGCAGGGGGTGGCAAAGGTGAACTGGGTTGAAATAAAAAATAACTGGGCTTTCCAAATTGGGGAGAAAATGAGAACAAATAATTGCCAATTCTAAATTTAAAGAAAAATTAAACGTTGTTACATTTGTTCCAGGTGGTATTTCTTTCTGATGTATTTGTTACATTCACTAGATGCAGAACGTTGCAAGAGAACATGTTAATGGTTACACTGGTGTACCAGCTGTACTTAGACATTTTTCAGAACTCTACAGAGACCACAGAAGGCTTGCGAGTACTGAAACAGAAAATGACATACAAAGTAATTCTATACAGGAAGAAGAACACATTAGGTAAAATAACTGATGTTTCACACACGTACCAAGTTCCTCTTTAAGACACACTATTGAATAAGGGAGGTGTTGTGGATCAATGAAAATATGTGTGACTGTGTTGAGCTCCAAGGTTCTTAACCTAGTGTAATTATTTGAAATCTTAGTATCATGTACTGCTTGATAGTGCTTGGGTTATACAGAAGCACCCAAAGGTTTACAAACTGTACTGGCAGTTTTGGGCCTGGTTGTGAATCAGTACAGTACTTGATGGGAAACCAGTCAAACCAGGTAAGCCTCCAAAGTGACAGTTCATGCCCTGTGAGACTACCGGAATGGGATAGACTTTAGAATTCCAGCTGAAAAAGGAGGACAAAATAAATACATTTTTTTCTGTAGACCTTGTCCCACTTTTTAAAGGCGCAAGTGAAGTCACTCACTCATAAAGTAAATACAGTATATTCAAACTGTGAAAAAGAAGTCCCAGTGATGATGGCAATTCTTTTGATCTTGACAATGACATCACTCATTTAGCTAGCTCAATAATGCACATAGCATTAGACTGATTAGACTTGCTTTTACTAAAGTCCAAATACCTGCTGTGTTACTCCTACCAGACGGGCCTCCCGCTGGTATAGAAATCTGATAAGCTTCAATGAAACAATAAAGAATGGTCTAATAGAAAGTGAGAACAGCTGGATAGTCACGATGATGGCAATCGTGTGGTTGTTCTTATTTAAGTTGATAACAGTTCATGTCAGAGGCCAGAAAACTCTCTATTCACATTCTAAATAACAGCCTGTAAGCATTAATAACAAACCTGAGACCAATCACCACAAGCTGATTGTAGTATCTGTAGCACCATGTGGAAAACAAGGAAAAAAGGGACAAAAACAACATTAGCAGAAATACAATGTACATTCTATTCAATCATTGACATTTCATTGCAAAAAGACTCTCGGATTGGAGAATTTCCAAGATTACTGTTTGGTTTGGCAAATACTGACGATCTCTAGAAATTCAGGTTATGGTTGCTTTATGTATGTAATTCCTGTAATAATAAAATAACACAATGCTGGGAGAAAATTGCATTCAGGTCTTTCCATTCTTGCAGTGTAAACAAGTAAGGTGTTTTCCACTGTTTCAATACCAAAACCGTTACAGCCAAGTTTTTTTTTTTTTTTTTTTTTTTAAAAGAAGACACAGTACGAAAAAAAATGTTTTTCAGACTGGACAGTAATTGGTTGAAATCACCATCTGAAGTGAGATTTTTCAGTGGCATGTTACATACAGTACAGTTTACAATTATCCTAGGATTACATTTTAAATAAGAACATAAGAAAGTTTACAAACGAGAGGAGGCCATTCAGCCCATCTTGCTCGTTTGGTTGTTAGTAGCTTATTGATCCCAGAATCTCATCAAGCAGCTTCTTGAAGGATCCCAGGGTGTCAGGTCAAAAAAGTCCCCTGGGTCGACATTGTCTATACCTTTTAGGATTTTGAATGTTTGAATCAGATCGCCGCGTAGTCGTCTTTGTTCAAGACTGAATACATTCAATTCTTTTAGCCTGTCTGCATACGACATGCCTAATATCCTTGTAGTGGTGCCAAATAACAAAACAACTGTTGTCATTGTTATTGGATATTTTTTGAAGGATTTTAATGTAATCCTAGGTGTAATTGCACTGTATACGGTGTGTATTTGATGCAGGAGATGATGTACTGTCGGCTGTCTCTTCAATATACCCATACCTTTAGGTGGCATACTTTTAGGATTCATCTCAGGTCTAAAACAAAAAATGTTTTTAAATATCCTTCAGATATCCTTCTGAAAAAATAACATCACACATGCAGCAAGGGTTAAGATCACAATGGGTCTTGTGAACTGCTATCTGCTACAAGCAGGAACTGTGTTTCTGAATCTTTGCTGCCCCTGAAGGTAATAAGGTAATAAGCAAGAAAAGAGGCAGCCCTCGCTGTCGGTAAAAGGCTGTCCCTGCAGAGAATGACCTGCACGATAACAATGCAAGTTTGTGCAATGTAACATTGTGTCTGCCAATGCTGGAAGTGCCCAGGGGAAAAGGGTTCAGAATCATGTAGCCTTTATCAGTCACAGCATTTTATAATTGTCATGTTTTTGTTTATATTTCCAAAGGAAGCCAGTGTACAGTAGGTAGAGGGCTTTCTCGGAAAAAGGACTGTTTATAGCAGTGGTATGGCTTAGTGTATATAGGGTATGACCCTGGCTACCATTGCCAGTTTGTGAAAATAGTTTGTTAGTTCTCCTGTAAAGGCCGGGACACACATACACGGTGTGATGCCGTTGCTATCAGGCGACATTGTACTGCCAGTATCGCTGTCAATTTTATTGAATGGTGCTGTACAGACCTGAGCGATATAATACAGCAGTATCGCAGTGTCGCTGAGCGGTGCCGCTCAAATCAAATCCAGAGCGATTTTTGCGATTTGCCGGGCTGTACCGTTTGTGAATTAACGTCATGGTGACAACACGTGCTTGACAGGAAAAATCACTAATGACAGGTGTCCAAGCACCCTGAAATGTTTGATCCCTCCCATATTTCCTACAAGGATGCGGCGATGAAGGCAAACATCTGGGAAGCCATTGGAGCAACAACTGGTCAGTCAGGTCAGTATTTTATACATCAGTCTTGATAAGCATCCTTCCTGTAGCCTATTTAGTAAACACTAAACATAAATCGCTGTTCCCTCACAGTATCAAATGATACCGTTTACACTTTTTGCCTTTTTTTTAAATCATTTCTGTAGTTCACTACTATTTTTATTAAATAACTGGCTGAGATGGTAAAAAGATACATTTGTTATCACTTTAGTGATCGCAGGCTACTTGCTGTCAGCAGCGTACGTTTTCTTTGCCATATAAGTGACAGAAAAACAACTTTGATAAACAAACAAGTGTTTTTATTTCGTAAATTATATGGGGGGCATTGCAGCTATGACCAAAAGTTTTGCATCATCCTATAGAATGAACTAATTTTCTTCATAAAGTCAAATGAACCCCTCTGAATAATGTTGGCATACCGAATTACACACCGCTTTGTAGTTTTTCAAATACTTAACGAAAAACTGACAAATTGAAAAATGTGGCATTTTGAAATCTAATATGAAATAGAGCCATAGCTGTTAATTTATATTCGAATACATAGCCTACTGTGTGGTATTGCCAGCTACCATTCCATTTTTCTACAGTGTTGTAGCAGAAAGCGTATTGCATACAACTCGTGTGTGCCCTGTTGGGGGCTAGCAGTATCGCACTGCAAAAATGCCCAGTTGTGCCATGCTGTTCCGCATATGTGTGTTCCGCGTTTTAGTCTTCAATATCAGACTAATGAAAATCCCAAGATGGTGATGGATATATCCTAATATACAGAATGTTTGTCATTTTGGGCTTGCCAGGGCTAAGGTGGTGGATTCAATCAAATACGACATCAGCTGCATTTCCTTTCTGTAGCCTTGAAAGTATTACTAATGTATTGAAATAGAAACGTACATGATGGAAATGCAAAACCAAACAATCATGCATATGCAATACCATGTGTATAGTCGAAATGAAATAGGATATGCAAACTGACAGAGTCTGCCTGAAATTTTCTCTTAAAGAATTGTTGCAGGGTTGAAGATCAGGATAATTATCCCTGCAAAGACTTGGAATGGTCTGTCTAAGTGCATGACTCAGCTCTTAGAAAAACATTTTTGTGGCGCACTTACCAATTATTACAGTGCATCTCACTGGCTTGCAGTGTTCTTGGATCAGATACAGTACAGGCAGCTAAATGAATATTGCATTAATCAGGATTAGCTAGCTGACTGCTATTAACTTTGATGGATTCACTAGATGGTAACATAGGATGTAATACATCTTCTGTGTGTGTGAAACTGTCACACCCCTCACACTTTTAAATCACACACTGTAAAGTTGGTGTCATTTCTGGTTTGTAGAAAGAAAGCAAAAAAGTAATAACGTTTTGAAAAGGATACAACCTTACTTTTAATGATCATGCGAATTGAAGGGACTAACAAACCAAAGCGTCCCAAGTTCCATTTCCAACTTTCACGGATCAAACGTATCCAAGGGATAATTGCAGTTCTAGGGTAGCTACAATGGCAAGCCTCTGGTAAAAAGGCATTAAGTATGTGAGTTCATATTTTGACACACTGGTCATCCACTGTAGTACCATGGTAACATACATCAGTGTTAGGGATGCACCAGTCATTATATTACCTGCATTGGTCAGAGCACACTGTCATGGGTGTGGCGGCTCACACTATGAAGTACCATCAATACTGTCTTTTTACTACATTTTATTTGTTGCCGCAAAAAAAGCTAGATTCTCAAAGCTATTTACTCCAAATCGTCACAATTTTTTTCTGATTGTAAAAAAACTCCAATTTAAACGAATAAGAAATGATTTAATACTATATTCAAGACCCTGAATTAAAAGTGTTATGGGTTTATTTCTGGGTTTGGAACTTTATTGGGTGTGTTTCCCCCTTCTTGTTTATTTAGGTGCTTCAGAAAACATTTCCATATGAAGCTTTTTTGAATGTGAGCTTTTCTGTATTATTTCTAATAGTGCACTAGGTTTTCATGGTAACTGCAGTATTTCATGTTTACAGTGTTAAACAGAAGTGCAATACTAATAATGCTATAGAATTTGTAAAAAGCGGATGTTAAGTTTGAAAACCCAGATTTACAGTACTGTGCAAAAGTTTTAGGCAGGTGTGAAAAAATGCTGTAAAGTAAGAATGCTTTCAAAAATAGACATGTTAATAGATTATATTTATCAATTAACTAAATGCAAAGTGAGTGAACAGAAGAAAAATCTAAATCAAATCCATATTTGGTGTGACCACCCTTTGCCTTCAAAACAGCATCAATTCTTCTAGGTACACTTGCACAAAGTCAGGGATTTTGTAGGCATACAGTCAGGTGTATGATTAAACAATTATACCAAACAGGTGCTAATGATCATCAATTCAATATGTAGGTTGAAACACAATCATTAACTGAAACAGAAACAGCTGTGTAGGAGGAATAAAACTGGGTGAGGAACAGCCAAACTCAGCTAACAAGGTGAGGTTGCTGAAGACAGTTTACTGTCAAAAGTCATACACCATGGCAAGACTGAGCACAGCAACAAGACACAAGGTAGTTATACTGCATCAGTAAGGTCTCTCCCAGGCAGAAATTTCAAGGCAGACAGGGGTTTCCAGATGTGCTGTCCAAGCTCTTTTGAAGAAGCACAAAGAAACGGGCAACGCTGAGGACCGTGAGCGCGGTGGTCGGCCAAGGAAACTTACTGCAGCAGATGAAAGACACATCATGCTTACTTCCCTTCACAATCGGAAGATGTCCAGCAGTGCTATCAGCTCAGAATTGGCAGAAAACAGTGGGACCCTGGTACACCCATCTACTGTCCGGAGAAGTCTGGTCAGAAGTGGCCTTCATGGAAGACTTGCGGCCAAAAGCCATACCTCCGGCGTGGAAACAAGGCCAAGCGACTCAACTATGCACGAAAACACAGGAACTGGGGTGCAGAAAAATGGCAGCAGGTGCTCTGGACTGATGAGTCAAAATTTGAAATATTTGGCTGTAGCAGAAGGCAGTTTGTTCGCGAAGGGCTGGAGAGCGGTACACGAATGAGTGTCTGCAGGCAACAGTGAAGCATGGTGGAGGTTCCTTGCAAGTTTGGGGCTGCATTTCTGCAAATGGAGTTGGGGATTTGGTCAGAATTAATGGTCTCCTCAATGCTGAGAAGTACAGGCAGATACTTATCCATCATGCAATACCATCAGGGAGGCATCTGATTGGCCCCAAATTTATTCTGCAGCATGACAACGACCCCAAACATACAGCGAAAGTCATTAAGAACTATCTTCAGCGTAAGAAGAACAAGGAGTCCTGGAAGTGATGGTATGGCCCCACAGAGCCCTGATCTCAACATCATCGAGTCTGTCTGGGATTACATGAAGAGAGAGAAGCAACTGAGGCTGCCTAAATCCACAGAAGAACTGTGGTTAGTTCTCCAAGATGTTTGGGCCAACCTACCTGCCGAGTTCCTTCAAAAACTGTGTGCAAGTGTACCAAGAAGAATTGATGCTGTTTTGAAGGCAAAGGGTGGTCACACCAAATATTGATTTGATGTAGATTTTTCTTCTGTTCACTCACTTTGCATTTTGTTAATTGATAAATATAAACTATTAACATGTCTATTTTTGAAAGCATTCTTACTTTACAGCATTTTTTCACACCTGCCTAAAACTTTTGCACAGTACTGTATAAAATGTAGGTTTTAGTGTAGTGTGACCTCCTACCACTGAGAGGCATCAGGGCTTGTACATACTTCAAGTTCAACAAGTCACATGACAGTTCTGGCAGAATGTGTAACCAATCAAAATACACACAACAGGTAAAATGTTTGTTTTCAGTGTAAAGCTTAAATAATTTTTTGAGTACACAGAAATTCTGGTTTTACAATTGTAATAATAATAATAATAATTGCGGTAAAAATTTGCTATCACAATCAGTATCTGCTAATTATTGATATAGAGTATTGGTAATCAGAGTTGACCCAGAAGATCACAATCCATGCATCCCTGTGTTCTATATATTAAGACCACTGTGCCATATGTCTTGCTGGAAATGCTGTGTTCTGCTAGGGTTTACACACATAATACCCCAAAGGCATTTTTCTCTATGGCTATTCATTAAGCAGTACCTCACTTTTAAATGCTTTTATCAATCTGCCAAGGCTCCAACAATATGGCATTTAAGGATGTTTGTTTTTCATAGGGATAAACTAAAGCCCCACTAAAACCCCACTGTCTAGCTGAGGCTGGAGTAGCAGCAGAATCACACATACTGTGTCTACAGTCTCTTGGTGTCACTTATATGAAGGTAGAGTCAGACACTTCAGTACAATATTAGTAGATTGAAGTAGTTATTAGCAGAGATCTTTACTGATTAGACTAACAGTGCCAGACTTTAGTAAGATTTTTATCTTCGATTGCCATCACTGCTGTATCTCTCTAGCCCTTGAAGTCACCCAGGTGTCACCAGGCAGCTGGAAGCTCCTGTTAAACATGTTTGCATACACTGGGACATTGGGTGCCTCCGTGGAACATACACTTCTGGTTTCACAGACCCTGAGTAGCACTGATCTTGGACAATGAAAGTTAATATTGAACCTATCTGACAGAGATTAAATCACAGACATTGAGTCCCTTTGTGTGTACCAGTTTTTTTAGTATTCTGGAGAGGGTGGGTTGGGATTGTTCTCAGTTTATACAAGTGCCACTGCCCAGTGAGGTTATAAGAAGTCTAGTGACTCAGTGCAGCTCTGTCTGCTGGGTTGAGAGACTTGATGGCACACCGTGATAAGTCACATTTGTTCCATGCAATTACTTTCCTATTTCCTGGCTTCCAGCAAGGTCACTCATATTTTCCACCTGTCTAAAAACATATATATTGGAAAGAACAATAGTCCCAGACTGCAATGAATTAAAGCAATTTATATATGCTAAATCGTGATCTACGATACCACACACTGGCACCTGTCAGAACCTTTGTAATAAAGAGAAAGTACTTTGGTATATGAAAGTCTTCCTTCATAGCACAGCTTTAATAAAATTTGAAGCAAAAATGACTTGCTGTTTGCCAGACATGAAAAGCCTCTTGTAAGACAACAGATTCATCCTATTCATCATAACCAAGCTCACACTGTGTTTTTATTGTTTGAAGTTGATAGCATGACTGTACAAGTTGACATCGCTTAATTGAAATGTACCAGTTAATTGAACTGTCTAATTGACTGTGTGTCTTTAAATGGTAAGAATGCAAATATTTTTAGTAAAAGTAAAGATACAGTAATTCGATATCACAATGGGAAAATAGATGAAGCTAATGAAATATTACTTTGCAGGTTTCACATTTTCCTATATTAAAGATGCACCTGTTTTTTTCAGAGCAATTCATTTAGTACTTTTGATTTGGTATACCTAGAAACCCAATCTTCCAAAACATACAGGATGAACATACCCATTGTCAAGACAATGAAAACCAGCGAGTCACAGCGATTGGTTTCTGAGATAAGCGTGGACAAGTTGCAATGGCAACTAACGCTTATATATAGCTTCCTTATGAAAACCCCAAACTTTCAGAATTTCTGCAACCACGACCTCCCAGAAGCCTATGAAACGTAACACTTTTTTTAGTCTTCATTAAAGGATTTCTCCTCAGGTAAGTATTAGTTGTAATGAGTGTGTGTGTGTGCTGTGTGTGTGCTGTGGTCTTTTGGTTAGGATCAGAAGTGAGTTCCAAAACGATTCCGAATTTTTTTCACAGGCAATAAATATAGAAGTTAACATATTCATTCCTAAAAGGGCGCTTTCAGTCAAAGTAAATAAGCGTTCAGGTGATGCTATGAAAATCCTTTGTGTTTTGACAGATCATGCAGCAGATGAGCGACCATCGCTATGACAAGCTGACAATACCAGACGACCTTGGCAGCAAACTGTATCTATTTAAACATCCCAAACAAAGGCCATGTTGTGCTGCACCGCACACCGGAAGAGTATCCTGAAAGTGCAAAGGTGAGTGTTAGAAGAAGCGGTTTATAAGGTATCGTTTTGTTCTGGGTGAGTTGCTTACTTGTGTAGCCCATGCCCTGCATGCATAGGGCTCCTATGCTACACCAAGGTAGACCATCACAAGCACCCATTAACTTCAGAAATGAATACTAAACAAAAATCTCACTAGAGCAGGGCTACTCAACCCTGGTCCTGGAGGTCTGGTGTCCCTCCTGGTTTTTGTTCCAACTGTACCCTAAATTGTTTAATTGGATCAATTAAGTGCTTATAAGAAGCTTACTTGGTCCAATTCATCAATTTAGTGTACAGTTAGAACAGAAACCAGGAGGGACAGCGGCCCTCCAGGACCAGGGTTGAGTTAGCCATGAACTAGAGTCTGGTTCTGGCTACTCAACAAACAAATCCCTGCAAAATATTTTTTTTTATATTAAAACTAAACCTCAAAGATAAATTAAACAGCACCAGAAAGTAACAGTCAGTAAAACTTATTTTTTAAACACACACAAAGTCCTGTAACACTTTAGACGTGGTTGATTATTATTGTTTTTTTTAAATACAACCATTTGGGAACATCCCATTTTGACAGTTTACAATTTGTATATAATATATTATGAAACAATAATGTAGAACAATTAGCACCCCGTAGAGTTTGTCCAGGTAGACTTCCTTTCTGTTTCCATTATCTCTTGGCCCGAGTTCTGAGAGGACAGACATCAAATGACTTATCCTGTAGAGGAATGGGCTTTATGAATTGTTGAAAATTCACTTGAAACAGTAAATGTGTGCAATGCTAAAATATTCCCACAACAAGAATGGGGTAGAGACATGAAAGGATAGCATCTGTTAAGTGTATAAACAATTTTGATTTGTACATTGTGGGGGTGAATTTTAACCAGAGATGTTTGAGATTTTTTGTGATCCACACGGGGGTTCTGTAATTGCTGTTTCAGGAAGTGCGCTGCCTAGAAATTGGTCATCAGTGATAACGGGAAACATTGCGATTGGATGAGCAGGAGGGCGTTTAAATACTAAATCATTTTAGCCTCTGCTTTCCCGACATCTTACGTGGGTTAATCCCTTTATAAAATATGTATGCTTTATATTTTGTCATATTAATATTACTGACTTCAGCTTTGTTTATAGTTAGTGGAGTAGTCAGTATAACAGTATGCAATCTGCATTGCTTAACTATTGAGTCATCGATCTTGGTTTCCGGTGCCGTAAATGATTCACTACAAAGTCTTGAGCTTCAGTGCTCCTTCACTATAACGCTGTAGGGGGAGGCATCATTCATAGACTGCTCCATATGGGTTCCTGCTTTAGAATGAGCATGCAAGTTGGGGGGGGGCGAAATGGAAGCAATGACCATACATCCTTAAACCCCTTTCACTGCCGTACACTCTCATACTTGCCCACATTTTTAACCGTTTGGTAGCCAAGTTTTCAGCAGATATTGTGGCTGTGAGTTCACCCACAGATCTGTAATGCATATGATAGCAACTTTCTTGGGCCTAACTTGTTCAAGGTATGTCAAGCTCTAGTTGTGCCTCTCCAGCCCCACTGTCTGATTTCACCATCTCCAAGTCAGACAATCCCCCCCATTCATCCTGACTGAAACCCATGCATTCTTAACACAAGTCCATCTGGATCTAAAACTGTAGTACAGATGGCCAGCATATTTGTAAGTAGTACACGAGTGCACTGAGCCGCAGAACTGCCACTGTATTTTTGTTATCTAAAGCAGCATTGTGATTTTAGAGTTTAATGTCACATGAAACACAGATTAAACTCCCCCTAGCAAAAGCAAATGAAACCAATGTGTATCCCATAAACTCTGTAGGAAAACCGGAGACTTATTTTGTGCTCACCTATCCCCTGTTCATAGTGAACTTTACTGTATTATGTTACTTGATGTGAGCAGTTATCTGGGTGCCTCAACACATTCGCACCGCAGAAGAGTACTTTGGGAAATACCAGAAAAAAAATGGTTAATCATTTTTTAGAGAAGTATAAAAACAGACCAGATAAACACACGATATTTGGTCCTTTAGAAAAAAATAATAATCTAAAAACACACACTGAAGAATCCCCTAAATATGAGCTTTATTCAGTTACAGTATTACAAAGTGATATAGGGCTATTTCTGTACATCAGTGCAGAAGAAAAAAGTGGCTCTTGAGAAACATGGCAAAATGGACATATTTGAGTATGGAGTGCCTGGAGGATGAAAAACCTGACCGCATTAACATGGCTTACAGTTTTCCTTTAAGCAAGAGGTGTCTATAAGATTTATCTTCAGGCTTCATTCCAAACATTCTCACCAGAAATCTCTTTTGATTATTTTTGATTTTTTTTTAAATAAAAACATAACATATTAAGCAACAGGATATTTATTGTTTTTGTTTGTTTGTTTTAACAATGAAGGGTTAACTACATATAGCATTTTACAAGGAATGTTGGGGCTTTGTAATACTATATAGAATGAATACATTTTAACAGTAACAAGGTTCCAATTGGAAATACAGACCGCAACATATAAAGCAATAGTATACAATTGATTTAGTAACGTTATGATCGTGGATCAAAAAGTTTCCACTTCCAAGGTTTTTTTTCGGTCAAAATGGTGTAATCTGAGTGTTGTTAAAATAAGAACAGGGCTTTATTGCATAACCTAACTGGAATTTCCAAAGCTACAGAGTATGTGGCTGTCCTGGAAAAGCACAGCTAGATTGAAGTGTTCTGGCTTGGAACGGCTGTTGGAAAACACAGTAGAAGGGCCATAAAATGACAATTTGTATTACTAGTTTTTTGGGTTTTTACCCGTTTTCTCCCTATTTGGAATGCCCAATTATTACTTTTATCCCGGTTCACCACTGCAACTCCCACACGACTCGGGAAACGGCGGCAGACACACATGTCCAAGCCGTCTTTTTTTCACGCTGCAGGTCTACAGCAAAGCCACCAGACCCATAGTGCCGGAGGACAACACAGATCTGAGTGGCTTCTACAGCAGACCCGCAGGCCCCCTATCGGCCACAGGATTCGCTGGTGCGCGGTGAACCGAGGATTACCCTGCCGTCCTGAACCCTCCACATACGGGCAGCGCTCGGCCAATTGTGCACTGACCCCTGGGAACTCCCGGCCACGATCGGTCATGGCATAACCTGGACTCGAACCAGCGATCTCCAGGCTATAGGGCGCATCCTGCAGTCCAAGAGGAGCGCCTTACTGGATGTGCCACTTGGGAGCCCCTCCAGGGAACTTTTTAATGACAAACACATTTGGATAAATTGATTGGTACTGTCTACATACTGTAAGAAAATATGATTGTTAATGATCAAGTATCACAAGACAAACCTTTCAATTAATATGGTGGCGCATGTATACCAATAGCAAATCTACTTTGCATTGTGTAGTCAAATATCAGTATAATTATAGAAATACTGTATATCCTTCGTACAGATTTCATGAAAACAAAAAATACTTTGGAGCCTGGTTCATTTAAATCTTTAAAATCTGTGTATGATTTGATTTTTGGTGTAAATTAAAAAGGTGGACCGTTGACCTTTTCTTTTTTCCCAGGTATTTGAGAAATTGAAGGAGTACATGCTGATTCCCATAGCTCTCACAGAAACCGCGAAGGTAGATGGAGCTCTCACCTGCTCATCTATTCTCATCAACAAACACTGTGAAATCTGACACACAGCGAAAGAAGTTCCTGCAAAATAAAAAAAATAAAAATGATGTTTGGTACTTGAGCTTGTGCCTATTGAGTGACCCCTGTGCTTTTAATCTAGTCTGTCACTGTGCTACTAACCCCTGTTTACAGTCCTTAAATTCAAGTAGTGATGTCTAGATACCCAGAGATTAGGATGGCTTGATTGCTGATGTATCTGTTTTTAATGTATTCCTGCCTTTTGAGGTTTTAAAGAAAGAATTGTTATGCATTTCCTGACTGACTTGCTCACATAGTCATGTGTCTGCAGCACACCTCCATCCTGACTGAAACATGCACACATATAAGGGACTAATGTCCCTAAGGGCTCTGTGAATACAACCAAACTCATTTTAGGTGTGGGCTAACCAGGCCTTCAGAGGTGAAAGGCTAGTGAATTGACATGTGGTGCCACATTGCCCGTAATAGTTAGTCAGTGAGGATGACAATACCTTGAATTCTAACACCTACATCTTGAAGAGCTCAGCCTATCCATTGAGTGATGCTCTGGCAACAGTCAATTTGTTTAAAAAGAGTACAGTGTAATAATTTAATGTAACAGAGCAATTAACAAAATATAACAAAAAACAAAGTTATAAACCCTAAATACAATATTGGCCTAAATGTTTAATGCCAACTAGCACTTCATAATGTATAGTGTTGGGCGATACCATAAATGTGAATCAAGATACGATACCAATTCATGTATCACGATACTCGATACTGTCAATATACTATTAATTACATAAAGTCCCCTAGCATGGAAAGTAATGTAGTAAGCAAAGGGAAGAGAGTAAAAACACCCAAACGTGTCCCTGGTTTATTGTCCTCTTTTAACACATAAATCAAACCGAGCGTACAAGACATGTAACACAAAAGTTATATCAGAATGTCCAAAATCAGACGTTTCGAGTCATTTCAGTTTCCCAGCAACTGCATCAATATTCAGTACATGCAAAAGCTCACAGTTCATTAATGTACTGAAAAATAAAATACATATTCTGATGAAAACAAAATAATTCAAGTGCATCTAATTAAACGGTTTACAGACCAGTGTTATAAAAAATGCACACTTGAATAAATGTACATTACTTAAGCGATAGTGCCTGTCGATGAAGGCTCTACCGTGTGGTAGTTGACCACCACTGGAGTTTTGTGCTCAAGTCAAGGCTAACTACCACACGGTAGAGCCTTTATCGAGAGGGCACTCGCTATTAGAAAATGATTTTTCTCATTATTTTCTTTAGTGGCTTTTGTCATTGCAAAGTGTTGATTGGCTGGTTTTGGTGGATAATAAAATACATTTGGACCAATTGTGTCTTGTTTTAGTATTGGCTTCCAATCAAAATGAAAATGCTGCCACTTGCGGGGAATGGTTTTAAATGCGATGCTGTGACATAGCAGCGGTCTGGTAGAAGCCTGCTAGAGCATGTGCTCCATTTATTTAAATAACACCTGGCAAAATTAGTAGGGATGTTGGTAGGCATTATGTAAATTTTATCATTTTTTTGTTTAGTTTTTTTTTTTAAATAAATACATTTAAAAATGCTTAGCTCTTCAAAACAATGTTTATTCAATAAATAATTGTTTAACTAATAATTTTGAAATATAATATTAGTTTGGTTTTTTTTGTTGCTTTAATAAGTTAACCACACTTTTGTATGTGGGATGCATTTGCACCTCTTTCTGCTTTACTGCTGACAAAGGGTTAATTTACAAGAGCTGTCATTTGTATTTGAATCATTGAGTGTTGTTTTTAGCTTGATCTGAAGACCTTGTTTTATTTACTGTTTGAATATACATTATTGATACGAGGGAGGGTTACTGACTGCATTATTGAATGAGCTCTTACTTAAATACTACTGTACTTCCAACAATGTTGTGGAGTAATCTGTTAAGCATCCGCAGTTTTAAAGCATGTGCATGTCAAATCATTGTAGTACCGTCTCCACTATATTACCGCGGCGCAGTCAATGGCCTGATGCAGGTGTCGTGATATATGGGTACTGGTATATCACCCAACACTATTACAGCTGAGTTCTTCCATTCAGGATGAAAGACATCATTGTGTTGAGACATGAAAGAATTTCATTGGAAAAATTAGTTTACTATAAATAAGCCAACTTTGTTTTATTCCTCTGCACATTTTTGGTCGAATTTATGACAATGATTTCATACAGTCTGGCACTGCTGGAACAACAACATTAAAACCATAACTTGTGACATAAGCTATATTTTATTCACAAGGCACTTGGCAGTAGAAAGAAGCGATACCACAGATTCGACTCTATCCAACCTAAAACTCACACAGTAAAATATTGAACAGATGTCAGAGGGTTTGGGTCACAGAGCATCAGACAGGACAGCTGGCCCCACGTAGCATCCCTGCTTGTCAATAAACACTTCTACTTCAAAATGTTTTGTGCGCATGATAATCAGGATTTGGCTGCAGAATCTAAAGACCCCACAGGAAATATTAAAATGTGAATCCTTACAATGTTTGTTTTGAGATATATGAAATTGAAAAGAATGACTTATTTCTGCTGATTGATTAGGTAAAGGTACTTGGGCTTTTGATTCCCCCCTGCAAAAATGCATTCAATTGCATATGCTTGCATGCACACACACTAGATAGCACTCCACCACCATGCTGGAGTTTTAAAGACACACACATTAGCTGAGAATGTGTAAGAAGTGTAGGAACATGTTTTCATTAGATCTTCCTCAGGATTACTTTGTTTTGTGCCAAAGACTTTAGAGCATTTGTATGTGTCGGAGATTTCTTTGTCCATCTTAAATTCTGAGTTAAATAAATTATTATCCAATGGCTAATTTGTTGTGTGTTTTTTGTTGTTGTACAGCCTGCATTCTAGCTACAGGGGTTGAACATGTATTCTGTAATATATGAAAGCTGCATCTCCCAGTTACAAATCACAGCAGGGCAAGACATTTGTTGTGTTTATTTTGAGCAGCCATGCTTCCCAAAATGTACAAAGAATGCAGCTTCAACCATTTGAATTGTCAGCCTCCTAAAGTGAAATGTTATCATCCAACCTTCAGGGTACTAAATTGATTCTGATTAAAAAGTACAGAGCATTCCCACAGTGACAGAATGAACATGAACCAAGCTTAAACACATACAACTTGTGTCATACTGCCATCTAGTGGTTAAAAATAAAAATTCAGTGGCTATACTGTGTGAGGCAGGGCATGCCTAAAGAAAATCTATTGTATGGAATTATTTTTTGGCTTGTGATCTGAATAAATCCTCATATTCTTTTCTTCTAAATGATCTGCTGCTGTAACACCAAATAGCTGGCAGGTCTGCACTTTTGAGTGGAATCAGATTCCCTTTCAAGTAATGTGTTCAAAATGGGAGTAAACTTCTTACCCCAACAGTTGAGGGGCTGTAGCTCACACATATACTATACATAACAGTTTATTAGAGAGTAAATCAGATGAGGAAACAAGTAAGTGAGTATTAAGTAAGTGAGCCGCTCAGAGCAGCTTGTGAAATAACCTACTTAACAGTTCTGCTCCCTCTGAGCAACTCGGAGGTGCAGAGCAGATTTCATCGGTGATCCGAGTGAGCAAAAAAAAATCTCGCTCTGAGCCGCTCAGTTACTTAACGTATCCAAAGTCTCCCTCAACATGGTGAGGCACTGACTACAGTCAGGCGCACAGGGCCAGCGAGCACAGCCCTGACCTCCACACCCCCTGCTGTGTGGCCCTCAAGCTGCGAGTGCTGACGATGCTCCGTTGTGATCTGATGGAACAATTATGTTGCAAATAATGAAAAAAAAACGAACATTTCACGCATATGTGCTTTATGTGTCCCTGACTCTTAAAGACTGAATCACTATTCCAGATTACGATTTGGCATTTAACTGACGCATAAAGCTGTCAAATGTGTCAGATGCATGTGTTCATGTGCCAAAGCAGGTTGCCAAAAGGTTCAGAAAAAGAATACCACAGATGGAGTACTTTGGCAGTAGTAATTAATCTGACTTACTGCTACTTTCACTTTAGTTTTTATGTCACAGCACAGTAAATTTGTATTTTATTAGGATTTCCTGTGCCATTTGGCACCTGAAGCAGAAGAAAAAAAATCATGAGTGCTTAAAGGCCCTAAACATTCTTGCAAGTTTCATGTTTTGCAACCTGCACAACCTGTAAGTTCACTTCCTGTGCAGTAGATATGATCTGTTCCTACTGCACAGGAAGTGAATGAATAGGGTTGGATCATACCAGTGTAATAGAAGGTAGTGAAATACAGAAATGGTGTTGCATATCACATCAGTAAAATACAGTTACAGTATTATTATTTATTTCTTAGCAGACACCCTTATCCAGGGCGACTTACAATTGTTACAAGATATCACATTATTTTTACATAAAATTACCCATTTATACAGTTGGGGTTTTACTGGAGCAATCTAGATAAAGTACCTTGCTCAAGGGAACAGCAGCAGTGTCCTCACCTGGGATTGAACCCACAACCCCCTGGTCAAGAGTCCAAAGCCCTAACCACTACTCCACCTTGCTGCCCCTAGAAATTATGATTTATAGATTGATTTAGTTTGATTTATCTATTGATTTATAGATTTATGTTTTAGCTGTAGCACAGATATGCATTATAATATCAAATCTTGATATTTCCTTTATTTTTTTCTTTATAAAGAAATATAAAACATGTATTTTAAATTTTCTTTTTTTTAATCGAATTTGGAGCTTTTCTAGTTTAAAGAAATTCTCAGTTTGCTCACCTTAATTTCAAGCAACTGTTACTGTTTCACTTCCTTGGGAAAACAAAAAGGTGGTGTCAATTATTTCAGGTGAAATGCCTAGTAAAGTACAAACAGAACTATTTAACCTTGTAGAACACAATATATTCGCTTTTTAAAGGAAAATACAATATATGTTTGCCATAACATTAGTGCTTTCAAAACTGGACATTTGAGACCTTATAGCACATTGTGGAATAGTTCTGTTAGTTGCAATCACTTCAAGGTTTTGTATTCAGGTATCTTTGTTAAAGGTTTGGCGTTTGTTATTCTCTAACTTTCTGGGAAGTTTACGCCCATCACTCAAGTACTGTTCCATGAATGTGGAACAATCTTTGTACGGGTCATTGATCTCCCTCTGGTGGCTGATTAGTGGTATGACTGATCATTTCACATTTAAATACCACTCTGTAGGTACAGCAGTTCAAGCCCTTCCCTGGTTAGTCTGAGGTGAGCTCATGTGATTATACTGAATGGAATGTGTTCAGTTCCATCCTCCAGGTAACACCAAAACATGTAAATTAAAGAAAAAACATATTGAAAATAGCAACGTTGAAAAATATCTATACTAAGTATACATGAGTTCAAAACTAAACCATTTGAAGAGATGTTGTATGGTCAGTAAAAATCCCAGAATACACTAGTGTCTAGAATAAGCTAAGCGTATACATTGGGTGGCGTTTTAAAATTGAGACATTTCTGACAGTCAAAAAAAAAAAAAAAGATTGACAACTATTACAGTAACTGTGCTCATTGTCGCCGCCGGTGTGTAGTACCCGCCTGAACAAGGGAAATCGTGACTTCTCATTTTCGTCATTGTTTGAAGAGGGAAGTCTGTGCGTTTTTTTCTGATTGGACACAGTTGAACCATTTATGAACTTTCAATCTTGAATGGAAAGAAATTTATTTTACAGTGTGCTCTAACACCAAGGAATTTCTTCTCCGAATAATTTATCGGTACACATATTCTTTTGTGGTCAACGACCACTGCGGTACCTGTACGGAGGAGTTTTGAGGTGAGATTCGGAGTTCACTGTCGTGTCGGGTAGGTGTTGCTGTATTGTCTCTACTAACCCCGGAAACCTACGTCCGCAATACAATGGATGTTCCACAACTTACTGAAGACGAAATGGCTGAAGTAAAAAAGGAAGTAAGTACAAATAATAATAATAAAAAACAAAATTCAAATCTGCTAGAGGGTGGAGTATTAATTGTGTGGTCAAGGATAATGCCAGTATACAGCACCATACATACCCTGTAAAGTAACTGCATGCTAAATACATGAAAGAGGGGCACTGTATGACTTGCTGGAAGTCTTTATTCTAAATTTAGGCAAGGAAATAAAGAAATGAAAGTAAAATAATGTTATTTGCATTGTACAGAACCTGTATCAGTGCACTGTAACCCTAAGCCAACGTGTTCCATTGACCCTCATTCTTATCTAACGATGCCTTCTAAATTGTATATTTTAGTGCAAATTGCACAGTGAAACAGCCTTAATGTCGTCACTGTAAAGTGTAAATGGTCTATATGAAAACAGGAACCCCCCAAAATGTGTTATAGCAGAAAATAAGAATTTGCATGTACAAAAAAAGAACATCACACAGCGTAACACGTATTACTACTGTACCACTTACAAGCTACCACAAATGCACATCATTTCAGAACAATTCAGAACAATTCAATTCAAAGTAATTGGGGCCCATTTCATACAGCATGTGTTTTAGGGAACTTCCTCCTGTACCCTAAATGCTACATACTGTCTGTGCTTACAGCTCTCAAGACAGAAGGGAGATGAAGGGCATAGGGTTTGAGACCCACTTTAATCCAAACCTGTATATTCATTATTATTATTGAAAATAATTTGCTTTTACATGTACACATAATACAACACAACTGAAGTATGCTTACCAGCCATATATAGATTGCCAGAACTTATCTTTTTCTCATGCATATAAAAACAAGGTGTTAGATTGCTGGTGACACACCCAACCATAGACTCATTCCTGACATTCAACACAATAGGCCCAGGGGGATCTGTAGGGTAATCTTTTGGAAAATGGTACAGTATACACCTTAATGTTCAGTGTAATAAAAAGCTGATGTTTGCAGTATTTCTGTAAGGGATTAACAATGATAAGTGATATTCATTCAGCATGCCCACTGCCAAACAGCATTGATTTTCCATCGCTTCCTAGCAATTTAACCATGTTAGTCGTAGTAATCAATTGACTACTGTGCATTTATTTAACAATTTATTTATTTATTAAATTGGAAAATTAATCAAATAAAACAATAATGGGTCACATCATAGAAATGATTTAAATCTCAATATTACAAATGATTTTTAGTTAAAAAACATAGCTTTATCTGTAAGTTTTTATCATTGCCAAAGATTAAAAAAATGTGTATATATATATATATATATATATATATATATATATATATATATATATATATATATAGTGGTTGATGCTGTATGTTTACCTTTTAACTGTTATTTCATTTCTATACTGTATACTTTATATATTAATGGACAGTGAAACAGTTCAACACCAACTATTGCCCACTATGTTTTATTTTTCACAAAACAAGTGCAAATTTTCAGTAAGAAGCAGCAAGTATGTATTTTTCCCATAGGAGCCAAAGCTGTGAGACAGATGTTACTGATTCACAATCTGAAATGTCTCCTCCTTGGATCAATGTTCATGAATATTAAAACCACAATGCTGATGGAGATGCCCAATAAATAAATACACAGTAATATCCTTGTACTGTATTTACAGTAAATGTTTATTGTTTGTCAAGCTCTGTTTATTTTTATACAGCGCAGTTTTATCACATTCAGTACTTTTGCAGGCTCAGCAGATGCCACAAACCACAGCGCTTTTGTCAGCTCAAACTAATAGCAGTCCTACCATGTGCATGTTCTTTCTGTGTGTCTTGATATGACAAGCTATTTTTACTGAAGGCATTCAGGAGTGTGCATTTTGCATGAGAGAACTTGTCTGTTTCGTGTGCAGGCTCTAGAACGATTGAGACCATATCTGTGTGATACAATCATGGCTGAAAGACATTTTGATTACCTGCGTGCCAAGAAGATCCTCACCAGAGAGGACACAGAGGAGATCAGCTGCAGAAACACAGGTAAAAAGAGGACTGGAAAGCTGCTTGACTATCTGGCGGAGAACCCAAGGGGTCTGGACACTCTGATTGAATCCATCCAGCGTGGGAGAATCCAGAATTTCATCATCACTAAGATCACTGATGAAGTACAGAAGGTCAGAAATGAAAGACTGGAAAGCATGAAAGGTACTGAAGTATTCGCCTGTCTTGAAACCTAACACTCAATGTTATAAAGTTTCATTTGAAATACAGCCAATTGTTTGTCTGGTTCAGAGGCCCTGGTTTGCCCTAATCCTAGACTACCTAGTCAAAGATTAATGCAAATCAGGGTCTGTCAAACCAGCCAATTTTTTTATTCTTTTTCAAAACAGGTGTTATTCAATTCTGCATTACTAAAGCAATGAACAACATTTGGTAAGCAATAAACTGTCCAAATAACAAGAAAGCAAATGAACAATGAACTGAATGAATTCAGTGGCTTATGGGTTTAATTTAACGTTTACTGGCAAAAAATGTAGGCAGTTGTAGAAGTGTGTTTTACTGTCAGCTTTTGTTTTTCAAACATGATTCAGGAATATATATATATATATATATATATATATATATATATATATATATATATATATATATATATATATATATATATATATTCAATTGTGTATTTTGTTTTTACATATCAGTCTACATTAATGCAGTAAAGAGCCCAATTTAATTACTGTAATGTCGTTATGTAGTAGAGGGGAACATTGAAGAAAGCTGTGACTTAAGGGACTTAGTGCAAATCTTTAAAACTGAATTGTGGGCTTAGTCTTGTTCTGTGCTCTGTTTTGCAGTCGGAGCCACCAGTAGCAGCTGCATGCCACCCAAGTGTATGGGTGCAACAAACAACCTCTCCGGAACATTTTCATATGAGTCCAACTATGAGAAAGGCAGAGATTCCACCTTGCTGTTCCATCCTGAAGGGGAATGGAGTCCTGGCACATCCACTGCTGTTTGCTCAATGAATTTGCAATATGGATCCATGTTGGAAAATGGAACTACAGCAACCAGTAGCAGTGTGTCTTCCACGCTTCCAAAGCCTGGAGACCCAGGGGCCCCAGCGCTCCCTGATGAACTGCAGCCAGAGCCCGAGGGGACCTGTGGAAGCACCAGCAGTGATGCACAGTTTCAGCCACTTCGCTCGAGGTCTGTGTCATCATCACAGCCTCACTTTTCCTAGGAAGAAATGATAACCTCTTTTCTCTCTGAATTTAGGGTGGTTGTTGGGATTCTGATGTATAAATAACCTGTACAGTACCTTGAAACACTCGATCATAAATTCTGAGGTAAAACTGTAAGAAATCAAGCTTTGGATTACATTTGGATTACATTATGGTACCACTATCCTTTTAGGTGCTTTTAAGAAGTACCAGATTTCAAAACAAACAATAACTGTAATAAAGATAACTGGTTGAAGGCATATACTGTTGTTGTTTTATAATTGCACAGAGTTATCATAATTCTTTGGTACTTTTTAAATACTGCTTTTTAAGTGGCGCTATAAATGAATCCCAGTCAAGTTAATAAACATTTCCCCTTATACCTTCATAACCTGATGAATTTACCTCATCACACATTATTCTTTTTGTGGTGCAAGAACCTGTGTTATCTGACCAAAATGAATTCAAGGTCCAAGCACTAAAAAGACTACAGTATCTTGCATGATTATAAATGAAAATACCAACAACCATTGAGACAAAGGAGGACAATAAGCTCATGCAATAAATCACAGGAATATTTAGTCCGCCCAATACAAGTGAAAATCTCTGTCCCTGACTCTTAAAGAATGAATCACTATTCCAGATTACGATTTGGCATTTAACTGGTGCATAAAACTGTCAAATGTGTCAGATACATGTGTTCATGTGCCAAAGCAGGTTGCCAAAAGGTTCAGATAAAGAATACCACAGATGGAGTACTTTGGCAGTTGTAATTAATCTGACTTACTGCTACTTTCACTTTAGTTATTATGTCACAGCACAGTAAATTTGTATTTTATTAGGATTTCCTGTGCCATTTGGCACCCAAAGCAGAAGAATACAAATCATAAGGGCTTAAAGGCCCTAAACATTCTTGCAAGTCTCATGTTTTGCAACCTGCACAACTATGTAAGTATTTTTAAAGTTCACTTCCTGTGCAGTAGATATGACCTATTCCTACTGCACAGGAAGTGAATGTATAGGGTTGGATCATACCAGTGTAATAGAAGGTAGTGAAATACAGAAATGATGTTGCATATCACATCAGTAAAATACAGTTACAGTATTATGATTTATAGATTGATTCTGTTCTAATTGTAGCACAGATATGCATTATAATATCAAATCTTGTTATTTCCTTTATGTTTTTTTTTTCTTTTCAAAGAAATAAAAACATGTATTTTCTGGTCCTTCATATCAAGGGTTAAAAAAGCTAACTTTGGCCAATGTATAGCATTCTAAGAAATATATTAAAATCAGACATGTAAATGTTGATTCATCATATATCTTCTAAAGCAATTATTTCTTTAACGTTTAGGTTTCTTTATATTTAAGATTTGATTGATTAAAACTAGCTTTTGCTTTTCCAATCTGCAGGAAACAGTCATTATTTGAATTGCCTTTATAGTATTTTTACTGGATGAATAATGTATTAATTTACATTTAGGGGGTTAGTTTTTGGTGTTAATACACTGCAGTCTAAATTTTATTAAAGCTATTAAAAAATGTTCAAAGCAGAGAAAAATATATTAGAAATAAAAATAAGAATTATTCTGAGTTTACAGTTAAAAATCTTCTATGATATTTACCCATTAAGTCTGTGCTGCTAGCATACGTAACAGTGTACACATCTGAAGTACATCACTGTGTAGGTTTACAGTCCATATATGAAGAGACATCCTTAAAGCATTTTTATATCTATCATTATATAATCCTACAAGAGTTCTGACATGAAGAAATTTGCATTGGGGTGTGAACTTGTTTGTGGATTCTGTTCACTGTCAAAAGTGAATACAGTAAAACCTCTGTTTATGGTTGCCTGACGTTCAGAAATGGTCAGTCACCTGTGCTTACTCTTCAGTAAACCGAACGAAAGTGAACATCTATTTAACATCTTGTAAAGTTGTAAGAACTTTGAATCTGTCTGTTCTGTGCTTGGGACATGCTTACCTGCATGTATTATAATAAATATATTATTAATTGAAGAAAAGGACTTTGTGTATTTTCTTAAGAAACATCGGCACTCACTTTTAAATCAACATCATTGATACTGTTCACAAAAGTATGTTTCACAGTTTCACTAAGGCCCTGTCCACACTACATAACCGATCTCGAGAACCGTACTCGAAAGCGCTCTAAATAATCCAGCTCAAAGCGTCCACACTGAGGTACCGTTTCATGTTTAGTCAGGCTTAATGCGTCCACACACCATTAGAATAGTTCAGTTACAATTCCCAGCAGCGCAACGAACCGTGGAAATTAATACAATAGTATCCCACCATGCACTGTATTTTATTTTAAAATAATGTGTTATGTCCCATATTAACAGAGGTTCATATTGCATAAATTAAATAACACAAGTATTGCGGAAAAAGTAAATATGAACACACACACACACAAGTAGGGCTTGAAGTTTTCAGGTTTTATTTTTAATCAGGTGAAGTCCCTTTAAACAAATTGAGCTGATTCTGTTTTATAATTAAACTCATAAAAGGCTGTTAATTACAAAACAATATTTGTTTTTACCTTCACATCTTTCCTGAGCCTAATTCTGGTCCTCTTAATTTTATTTCAAACAGAGCTGACAAATTACGTAATTTGTTCATCCCCGATCCTACTTTTAACTCGCATTTCATTTTTGCAGTCGCCTAATTTAACGTTGTGTTTTTGTTATTTTCCCCACTAGTTTAACAGAGATGTCCTGACAGATTTTTCGAAGCCTAAAAATGAATACCTCGTGCAGAGTGTACACGGATAGCGAGTCCTTCAGGCGCCTGCTCTACTGCGTATTTCGCCAAACATACCACACAGCATTTTGGGATATTGGAGGATACGCAAAAAATGTAATTTGGTATTAGCGTCCACACCTCTGATAAACCGCACTGCCTGATGCGATCTAATTAGAACCGGACTCGAGACCACCTCCTGAGGTGGTTTCCAGTACGGTATTAAATGCTGCGTAGTGTGGACGCAACCCGTATTTAGCACTTTTAAGCCGGCTTAAATGCAACTAATACGGTTTAAAGGCATAGTGTGGACAGGGCCTTAGTTCAGGTCTTATGATCTGGTACTAAGACCACTTTTTTTTAGAGGTGATGGAATTTTATTTACCATTTTGGTAAGATAAATATTCTTATAAAATACATTTTATAAATACAGTTGTATTGTATTCGTTGCATTATATACTGCAGCGGTGGCCAAGGCCGCAAGCGCCTCCCGGTGAAAGCGGCGCACACCTTGCGGCTCGAATGAACTGAAGAAACAATAATAAACAAAAACGAAAAGACAGAAAGTAAAAATAAACACAGCGAGTTTATTATTTTTGTTCTCTATTCATGTGTGTTTATTATTGTTTCCTCTCCAGTTTCTTTGAACCTGCATATTCACTGCAAGGATATCTCGTCACTTGTTAATTTTTGACACAGCTCGCTGGCGCATGCGTATTTCGATCACCGAGTGAAAACCGGATGTGCAGTTGAAAGTAAATGCGAATTAATTGCTTGTTCGTTTCGTGGAGACAATGCCATTGAGCAAGCCATTCGCGAGAAATAAACGAACGAATGAGGCTTTAAATCAGACTGGGAGAAAGAGTTCGCTTTCTGAAAACAGCGGTAAACCTGTGTCTCATCTGCAACAAATCTCTTACACACTGTAGTCTGTACAGGCGAGCAACCAGTCAAACGTCATTATGAAGCAAATCACAACTAATTTTCCGAGGTGAGAATTTTTTCATCTGACTATCCTCCTGGATCAGATTTAAGGCAGATGCGCCTTTCGGCGTAAATAAGCTAATTTAACGACTCAAGTCAGTTTTGTATGGCAAACATGGAATACGCTCATGCCATTAAATTCAGTTGAATGAATCTTTTTTGGAGTGTTGGCGCTAATTAGAGAGTGCATGTTTAAATGTTATATTGCAGGTCTAAAATGAATATAATATTTACATATATTACGTAATGAGCAGGTACTGTAATCACTTTCAAAAGAAATAGTTCATTTGTCATCCACAAAGCTCTCAAAAGTATTTAATATAACGCAGCAGCCAGACCGTGTCTTTTTTTTAAACCCAGCATTCAGATCTTCAAGGGAAGAGTTGTCAAAAATAATCCTTGGAAAATGTGTTATTTTATGTTGAGTTTTGGGTGAAATCAGTAATAATAACTGTAATAATAATAATAATGATAATAACTGAATATATTTTATTTAAAGTGCGTAATACATACAGTATAAACAGAAATAATGGAAAACACCATAGTGTTACATTTATAGTTTAATACACTGAAGATCTATAGTAAAATACACAAACTTTCAGACAGGAGGTCACAACCACTGATGTAGCAAACAACCACGTAATAATTAGCGCATACAACTGAATACACATACTGTCACTCAGGTAAATATGATTAAATAAATATCACAATTTTGGCGGTAAAATTAACAAATGTCTGACCCAGCCGTTCTGCTTTGGTAGTATGGCACCACTGTACTTGCGGAATGGGATAATCATTGCAATATTGCAAACTAAGGGAACTGGGTGGGGTAAAATATGCAGTAAGCCCGTCAGAATTAATAGACTCTGGGAAACATTCCAATATTTTGCATATGTTTAATAAAAAATAAAAATAGTGACGTGATGGTGGGATATGGCAAGAACCCCTCAATGAAAAACGCGGTCTGAACACTTTTGATCCCGCAGCCACACCGTCCAGGGGTTGGAGTTGAGGAGCTCACGTGACCTCCGCGAGTCCTGTTTGTAATGAAATCCTGGAGATGGAGTGATGTCTGTGTGAACTTATACTGGTACTACACCTATTAAATAATAAGCGAAACAGCGTGTCTGTCTGTCTATCATTTTCAAAATGGCTGAGAAAAACCAGGACCCGCTGAGCTATTTTGCAGGTTATGGCAGCAGCTCTGAGTCAGAAAGCAGCGATTCCGATGAGGAAAGTAAGACTTCGATGGGAAATAATAACAGCAATACCGCTGGAGGCGCACAACAAGGGAATAAACCACCTGCCGGTGGATCTGCCGCTTTACCTAAACCGGACGAACTGTTTAAATCTGTGTCCAAACCTTCCTTCTTGTATAATCCACTCAACAAGCAAATAGACTGGGAACGACACACCGTGAAAGCGCCGGAAGAAGTAAGGAATATTTATTTCGAAGTCTATATGTCCGGCTACTTTATTTTAAATGGGCTGTATGAACTGTTGGTTATGTATGGTGGTACGTACAGCATGTACAAGAAGAAATCATAATTCAACGAAACTTTTTGTTTTTAAGTCCAGACAAATTGATCATTTGAGTAGACAAGTCATACTTAAATGAAGTGCTTTGTGATTATGGTAATGATTAGGGCTGGTGACGAAAGTTTCGTCCAACCAATCGGGACATGGATGCCATTGGCGTATTATGTTTAAGATGATAATGATGATGATTATATACATTAATGTGAAATAATGAACTTCGTATCATAGGGTTTAATTTAGTCAATTGAAATATAATGATGAGGTTCTGCTTTGCTGTGTAGCTCAAAATAGTTATCTGCTGTATTTGCATTGCAGCTTTGAAATACAAACATATACATATAAGGACTGAATTAACTTCATACCATTTTAAAAATCATGCATAAAGGAATGTACAGATACAGTACTTGATGGACGTGGAGCATATTTGTTGTATCCACAAAAGACCAAGATTTTTGGTCTGCAGTCAGCATGACATCTTGACAAACCTTAAATAAAAAAACTCCCCCACACATATTATTTATTTTTTATTATTATTTATTTCTTAGCAGACACCCTTATCCAGGGCTACTTACAGTCGTAAATAAAAACACATTTCAAGAATCACAGTACAAGTAATAATACAATTAAGAGCAAGATAAAAATACTATGTCTTTGGTTCTAGCAAGTACAAGTATAACAAAATACCATTCAATAACGGAGCAGATAACAGTGTCAGTGATAGTTACATCAGGATATAATTAAATACAAAATACTACAGATTAAATAACACTTGTGACAGATTACAGTACATGATTAAATGCAGTAAAATAGGGGGCAGATAAGAGCAAGTAAAGCGCATTTAAGGAAGAGTGATAAGTGTCCAGAGGGAAAAAAAGAGGGACATAAAAAGCTTCTTGTAAATGTGTAGTAGCCTCCAGATACCTGAATGTAATGACTTTTGCAGAGAGTACACTTGTCATTACACATTTCACTGCACACATTAAAAAAGCTAATTGCCATTCTTCTATTTAAATGAACAGCCAGCAAAGGAATTTAAAGTATGGAAGACCAATGCTGTGCCCCCACCAGAGTCATACGCCACAGAACAGAAGAAAAGTGCGCCCCCAGGAATGGACATGGCAATCAAGTGGTCCAACATGTACGAGGACAATGGGGATGATGCCCCACAGCCTGCAGGGGAGCAGGCCCGGTTTCTACCTCCGGATGAAGAGCCCTCTGAATCAGGTACTGTATATGAAACAGAGCACACATACCATGCTGACATTCCTTTCTCCATTCATAAAAGTGATATAAAAAGCTTTGATAAGCACTGCTCCTAAGTGTTCATTTGAATTCGTTGAACACGGTTTCAGACAGTGATAATGAAGTGATACACAGTATAACACGACAGGGTGTGTGTCGTTGTGAGATAGCAGCACACCTTGGGTGTGTTAATGTCCCACAACAACACATACCGTGAAGTGCCATGTTGTGGTTATATAATGACTATGAGGTCATTTGAAATGACAAAAAAGTAAAACAAACAAAAATTGGTTTTAAGGGAGCATGACATCGCATAGCCCAGTGGTTGTCAAACCTTTTGGACTCTTGTCTGTGGTACTTGACGCCTCGCTCTACCCACCAGTCAGATGCACAGTGCCATCTAGAAACTTTGACATACCAGGAGGTGTCAGCAGTAAGATTTGCTTTAAGTTAATATGTATAGTTAAGATATGAATAGGAGGATGATCCTTTCCATGTATAATTATAGTGCTCTCTTCAGCAGCTGTACTGTACATAAACACACATGTATTTTGCTATCGTTGTTGTTTTGTTTGTTTAAGATGATGATGACGACAAAGATGAGCCTTCGTCTGCTAAGAAGCGGAAAGTGGAAACCTTTCAGCAGAAGGAGAAAAGGAAACGTGAAGCAGGGCAAGCCAGCACAGAGCAGAGCTTTGTAGAGGAGGAGAAAAGGGTTCTCCGACAAAATTTTAATTCTTAGCGCTTGGAGACCAACAGAACTTTAGCCTGAGAGCATGGGCACGTGTTGACCTGCCTGTGAGGCTAACTGCAGGCTTGCATTTAATTTTGTAAGTGTTCTTACAGTACGTAGGTGAGAAACATACAAGGACTGCGTTGGCCTGCATGCTCTATTTGCAAACATTGCTACAAGAGAAGCCTTTTTACTATATGCACCTTTATGTTGTAAAAAATAACTTTTTTTTTTTTTAAATAAAGAGGAGAAGGTTAATGTAATATTGTTGATTACTGCATGATTGACCATGAAACAGGCACAACAAATACTTTGGGGTTTTGTATCAAGAAGTAGAACTTGGTTCCTTTCAACTACTTCCAACTTAAAGGAGCTAACACAATAATTCCAGTAAATCTTACCTGATATGAACAATCCCTTCCTTGGTCTCACATTTCACTATTATAATACCTATTAAATTTAATTTTTTTGTAGCCATTAACAAACAATAATTTGCTTACTGCTTTTGTACATTTCTGTGGTGGCGAATGCAGACATTCAAAAACATGAGACATACTGTAGGTAATTGGTTATATATAGGTGCCTTTCACGTAGGAAAATGTGAAGCCTATCAAGTGATGGAAATTAACACTTGTGAAATTCACAATATTGAATGTAAGAAGTCATGAATTCATTGTGGTTGTACAGCAAGCTGTCTCTGCAGTGTTTCCACCCCCAACACTGTACTGTATACTGCATCTGTATGAGTTTTTTCTGAATCTTGTAGCACAGGATACCTATGTACTGTAACATTAGGGGTTTGGTTTCACTTTCAGAGGTTGTATTTGTATTCTGCTGGGGCGCTCTGTGTTTTTTCCAGTTCAGACATGGTCATTGTTTCCTTCTTTTTATATGCATTACATTGTTGATTAAGCAGTTGTATTTCAGACCCCATCACTAAATAACACATTTTATAACACAAGTGTTTTGGAATTCCCCGTCACATTTAATCAGATTCCATGGCTGATGCCAAGTTTGCTCTTAATAAAAAATAAAACTGGCAAAAACAGGGCAATACAATTATGTAACTGTTCCCACCTGTATCGAAGTTGCTTTTTTGTGAGGTCAGGAATAATTGGGTGTACATTTTGTATAGTTTTGAGTCAGTGTTGTACTTTTGATAAGCAAAGCAAATTCTTTGTATCTATAGTTAAACTACCACAGACGGGGCTATCCTCTGACTGATCCACAAATTGGTCAGATGTTTTTATTTTCCCAATGGTGACAGGTAGCACATTTACCTTGTAATTTATTTACAAACCAGTAATTCCAGGATTTCACATTATATATAATATAATATCACACCCCAGAAGCCAGAATGACACCTTGATATGTTTGCACTCCCTTGTGACTGTCTGGTTATGGGGTGAGATGATTTATATAATTGTTTTTTCTTTATAGTACTAAAAACATGCAGTACATGTACAGTGTTTCTCTCTAAGTGCATGTAGCTGAAGTGTTTTTTATATGATATAGTCATTAGGTTTCTGTGTTGTGAACAGCAGTACAACATCATGGTTATTCAGCAGTCCTTGCATTCTTTCTCTGAATGCTCAGCAGTATCTGCTAAGTAATAGTAAGGTTGAATCTCCCTCAAGATGTGGTGATCTTATTGGAACAGGTAAGAAGAATCCAGTCTTTCCTGGGGTATCATCACTGTGTAAATACACCATTTGCAGCCAAAACTTGGCTGTGCAGCACGTTTCCAAAGGAATATATTCATTTTTGAAAAAATACCTGTTATGTTACCTATAGTGCAAGAAGAAAAATCTGCTTGAGTTGTAGCTTAACATGGAGTTATACTAATTCAATGTTGCATTTCCTTCATTTAATATTGCATGCATTGTTTTAGTACATAGTTCATCAGCTTTAGCTGTAACATTGCTTATCAGACTTGCCTTGAATACAAAGTTCCAAATGACTCAATAAATCACGTTAAAAAAATATTGTCAGTTCTTAATTACTTTAGTCAGCCATGTATTTCTGTTTATATTTTATTTTTGCTTAATATTAGAACATGGTGATAGTGTAGACTGCAGTATTACATCATAATGGAGCTCATGTATTAGAGGAAGCTTTAGGTTAACAGCAGGTATATTTTTTAAAGCACTAGCTGTATTTATAATAAATTCCACTAGGTGGTGCTGGAGATCCTTTTGAAGACAACTGCAATGGTACATAAAGCAAAGAGTGACAAGTTGTGCTGTGTGTCTTCCTATTTAAATGGTCATCAAGGATTAGTAACACATTTTTCAAATGTTTCCCTCCTGAACTTATAATCAAAATGTAATGTTCATGAAGCAATGCTCTGTTTGCTTAGGGCACTGCTGATCTTCTATCAGAGATTCATCTAACTTTATATGTTATATTTACTGTGTGTCTGTGAACTGGGGGGAGTATTGTAAAGTTAGAAGTTTTTGCTGATAAAGCTACAGATCCCCATGGTTCAGAGAGCCCAAGGGTGTGTAAGGTGTGTTTAAAATGTATCCTTGCAAGGGTGAAATGTATATATGTTTTAAACAAGTTCTATACATTTAGACTAGGATTGTACAGGTATTGGCAACCATCTGTATTTCTGTATACAAACAGACTCTAATCTAATCTAATCCTGCATGGACGCTGTAATCCTTAACTGACAACAATTAAACTGGGTTTAGCACACGCAAAATCAAAAGGACAACAAGGGCAGGGTGACATTTGTAGTAATGATGCTGGAGGAATGTGAAGAATCCCATGGGTTTCAATCTCACTGATTGGAGGCAATCACAACCTACCACATTTTGCCAAAGCCAAAATCCCATTACAAACACTTATTGTAGTTCGGCAAACCCAATAGACTTTTTGCTTTTGGGGGAAAAATAACCTTCTTTTCTTGTAGGTTATGGATGAGTAATATAAAGCTTGGAAGTGTGAATGTTCTCTAAAAACAAACGGTTTCAAGTTATTTATTCCAATTGTCCGCTTTAAAGAGCTGTATCTCTTCCTTAGGGACAACAACAAAAAAACCAATGCAATTTGGGAAATAACCGCGGTTGTCTAGGCTATTTCCTAATATCAACTTTTATATTTTAAATCATAGGCCAAAAGACAGTGTTTCATGTTGCATGTGCTACTGCAAAACTACATTGTGTACATGCAGCTGTCGATTGTAGAAGGATGCAAGTAGAATCTTGTAGAACCAGGCATATTGCTTTGTAGAATTAGCACTTTGTATTCCTAGCTCTATACTGAGCAGTACAGTCTGTCAAAGCCAGTTCAAGGGGTTGCTTTGTACCTGATCCAAAACATAACATGTCTGAATGCTCTTTATCGTTGTTCTGTAAATCAAACTAAATGCAGGTGTGGGTGATTGGTTTGATTGCTGGGTCTTTTTTAAAGCTTGTATGACAGGACACTTTAGATTGTTTTTAATCATACTGTGATCATCTACATTTTGCTAACATTAAATTTCTTATTTGTTTAATATCATATCGTGATGAAAAATACACAAGTGATCACCACTGGTGTAAATAACTAAAAGTATGTAAAGAATATATTCTGTGGAGAACAAAAACTCTGTGAACAGCAGGCTATACTATGTAAGCATGTGGAAAATGAAACACCACCAAGGAATTATATTTTAGTGTAAAGTTTATTTTCTTTCAGAAAACAAATTGGTGCACTGGAGTCCCAAAAGCCTTTGATATTGTCTTTCTTTTTTTTAAGTTTCAGACTGAGTTTTGTTATCCTCATTGCAGTATAAATTGGATTATTGTTGAGTAGGAACGGAAGCCAGATCTCGTATTCCCACACACTGCCAACCCACCATATCTGTGCTTATTGAGCAGTATTGACAGGCAGGACTTGACGGAAGGCTTCAGGGTCTCTTGGCTGGAAAGATGCAAAGGATTAATTGAAAAAACTAGAAGGAACTTTATGACTTCATCCTGTATTAAGTAATAATGTTAGATAAAGACCTTTGTTGGCACTTTATTCTACACAACACAAGTCGTTGGGCATGTTTACAAAGTTACTAAAGTTTTTTTTTTTAAGAAAGTACTGCAAGTTGAAAACTAATAACATAATGCCACAAACCCTTTCCAATAGAACCTATTTGCTTTGCAGTGGCCGTAAAATAATTCTGTGTGAATTATAAACAAAGTATCTGAAGTCCTATATCATATGCAATTGTAGTGATTGTGCCTGGAGCAGTTCAGGCTGGTTCCTGAGTCATATACAGCAAGGCTCTATAGAGAGGCTGGGAAACCTGTAGTTTTCAGAAGAAGCCAGGTAGTCTGCAAACAACAAATGATGTTGTGCATGCGTGCGTGCGTGCGTGTTAACATGAAATCAATCAATATATTCATATACCCCAAAAAAGCACAAATTAGTTAAAGCAGTATAACAACTTCAAAGTACCGGTAGTTCTTTATGTTTTTATCTTTGAAAATATTTCTTCATACTGTAAATGTAACCCTATCACAAAAGCAGATCTCTAAATTGAGAACTGTGTTTTATAGTTTAGGAAATAATGTGTCAAGCTGTTTAGGGTTTTGTTATCTGTCAAAACAGGTACTACAGTAAGTCTATACAACAGGTGAGTGTTGTTTTTCTTTTAGCTATAGTGCTATCAAATAATAAGCAAAAATCATTGCACATCCTGAAATAGTTACGTTCTGACTCGTAGTAACTGTGTAGCAATAATCAGAGGATTCCTTTGCTATCTCTCATCAGACTAACAGATGAAATACAGGTAAATATGCATTTGATAAAATTCTTGTATATGCCGAATCTGCCTGGCCTCGTCCAAATTGCATTCCACCAGTATAAAGGCGGTGATCTTATCTTTATTTATAAATCTAAGTTTTTGTTCTGCCTTTTACACTTCCCAAATATTACTGTATACAATTAGATCTGCTGGTGTATTTATCACTGGCAGGTATCTGTTAAGACGAGGGCATGCCCATCCTTGCTTCCCAAAAGTCTTCAATAGCAATGCATTGGTTTAGAAGTTTTCATTTCTTAATCTTCTACTCTATTTGTTCTCAAATCCAGCTTCCCCTCCTGCTTTGTTTCTTTTTTTTTCCATCTCTGGTCCAATGTGGCTAACATAACAAGTAAAGAAAACAAGTAAACACAAATGTATTTTATGAAACAAGTGGGGAGGGGGAGGAAAGACCAAGTACCTTCTAATGTTATTTTAATATATTTTGTACAATACCTTATTATTTTATGGTGTTTGTAATCATTCTGACTGGCGCTGGTTCTATAGCTGCAGTATTTAATCATTATCACTGTGGCAGGGCGAAAGCCCTGCTGGTGTAAATATAGTGTGGAGGAATGTAAGGTTGGCAGGGATGGGGTTAAATTTATCCCTATCAACAACCACAGGTGTGGCCATTCCCCAGTTAGGTAATTGAGTGCTAATTGGGGAATGGAAACCTGTATAAAAGGGGAGAAATGGTTTGTTTGTGGAGAGGGAGTTAGCTGAGTGTAACTGTAAAGGCCTGGTCACACGGGCGGCTTTTGTCGACGGCAACAAGAGGAACACAGTTGTTGCCTGCGTGTTACCTTGTAGTTTGCAGTGGTCACAAGAGAGACAAGCATGTGGTCGACAAGCTGGCAACACACAGGCAACAACGTAATGCAACCCAATCATAATGCATGTGTTTGTCACGAGACGCATGATGCAAATGAAGATTTCGATATAAAACTGTATTAATTACACCAAACCCGTAGTTCCTTCTTAATTAGATAAAAAGGTGTACATTAGTAGAATTATTTAGTTAGTAGGCCTACATATTTAATATGCCAAACATAATAAATATATCGATATTCATTATCCTAAACAATGTTTTTAATTCTGTACTTTTAATTCTAGGCTTTTGAGAACCAGAAGGCAGACCTGAGATTAAAAAATAAATAAATAAAAATAAAAAAATCACTTAATTTACTGTTAAAATGAAAGATGTTATGATTGGTGGCAGGGCCGCCGAGAGCTGTCATGGGCCCCGGGGAAGGATTGGTACGTCCCGCTGCCCCAACGCCCCCCCTTCCCCCGTGGTACTACATTCATCCGACTTTGTAGTATACTGTAGTCTAAACGAAGCTTCTGAACCAAGCAATGATACTTGCAATCTTAGCAGTGTCTGACGAAGATAATTTCAACCGATACAGTATTTTGATAATGGGGTTGAAGGAAACTGTCAACGATGCGTAGAAGTTTCAATATCTCAATTAAAATCTGCAGCAGGATAGTTTACTTTTTCTCAAAGTAGTTATTTTTAAGTTATTTCCAGTATTAATTTTTTTTTTAGGTAAGTGAATAAATATTTTTTTTGTACAAACTCCACGTGTAATAGTCATTAATCGGAAGCTTACTTAACATCAAATAACATTTTTTTAGCATAAACTACATTTTAATGGTGTTGCTATATACTATTTTATTTATCCTGTGCCAAAAATAAACCACTCATCTCTACTCTTAACTAATAGCCTGTATTGGTAAATATATTTGTATTTCAAGCACTATAACCGATCATTCTCTAATTGTGTTTACCACCAGCTGAAGAAAGTACTTTATTTATTTTACACAATACAATTTTTCTAACAAACTGCTGCACAACGTTGTTTTGAGCAAATAATAGATCTTAATAATAGAATAATTCATACTGTGGTATATATTGTGCAACTTTAGGGTTCTTTTAAAGTTTTTAAAAAAATACATAAAATTGCTATGCCTTTTTTCCAGATTTTTGGTGTAGTAAAATATGAAATGCGAAAGTTCAAATCATTGTGTGAAAGGAAGTGTTTGACAGCGCCTGGATACACAATAATTACACAACAGAAGCACATCGGCTATGTGTGCAGTACGGGAGTTTTTTCTTTTTAATGTGGTGGTGGGAACGCAAAGGGTCTTGTGCAGGGCTAGTTGTTTTAAAATATTTTATACATTTATTAAAAAAGAAAAGTTCCCCTTCATCAGGGCCCCTTCAGGGCGTTGGGTCCCCTTCGAGCTGGGCCCCTTTGAGGCACTGGGCCCCTCCCCGCCCTCTCGGTGGGCCTGATTGGGGGTTAATGTAGGAATGACAGGCATACTGCATAAATGGAAAATTAGTTTAAAATAAACCATTTTTAAAAATATGTTACGTGTATTTTATTATTGTAAGATAAATGTATTCTGTCTGACATTATTGTCTATCCTTATTATCATGTGACACTACAATCAAATTTGATTGGCTGGTATTGAAAGCGTTGGCCTCCTGTTGCCTGAAAAATATAAAGTGTCCTAAGTGTGTCGGTGTGTTGCTGGGGTGTTGACCACAGTGGTCACGCGATGCGACAAGCTGACAACATTGGTCACCCCGTTGTTGCCGTCGACAAAAGTTGCCCGTGTGACGTGGCCTTTACTGTAGCTGTGTTTTGTTAGTGGATATTGTAGCGAAGGCCAATGTGCAGTATACATTGCATTGTTTGTGTAAACCTGTTGTTATGGCCCTCGTGTCTTTTTCTTTGTGTTTGTTTATTAAACGTGCGCAATTCTGCTTCAACTGCAGCGTACAGCCATATTAAGGGAAACGCTAAGCATATATTCAAATTACAATTGAAGCTACGCTCTCTTTAATAGTGGATGGTTTGCAGTTTGCTGTTTCTAAATGTTTTTTCAAGACTTCCTGAAACTACGTGCTGTACTGTTCCATTATCTTCCATCCCAGCTGGCTGCCTAACCTTTCAGACTGTATCTCAGACTTTAGGAGTAATACAAGAATAGGGGCGAGCGTGCACAGTCGAAAGACAAGAGATCTTGATTGTTTTGTCAGTGACTTTCAGTAGCAAACTGGTACTTACTAGGATACAAACAAAGATATACAGCCGTGTTTACCTTTTAATGGTTGCCAGTTATTCCGGGGGAACATGCTGTCGGTATGGGTTGTTTGGAATGCTATGAAGCAGCTGAGGGGCTCCGCAATGGGGACTGTGCTAGCACTCACACGCGATCGATGGGCTCTCTCTGCTTGTGACAGATGTTCTCTTGAGCAGTAAGGCACAGTGTATACAATGCAAAACAGATGTTATGAAATGCTGTTTTCCGGTGTCCATTGAGATCGTTCGAAACTATTCAGTTTAAAAGCCGTTCTTGTTTGCTAACTGTTAACAACTAGCCGATTAACACATGTTTGTTTTTTAAGGTCTGGTTGGCAGTCAATTATTTATAATAAGAAATACCCATTACAATAAAATGTGTAATATAACAACAACCAGTAAAACATGGTAACACTTTATACATTTATAAACATGGTATCAACTTTAGAATTATTTTATTTCTAATTATTTCTAAAAAGATAAATAACGACTTAACAGTTTGTGACAGTATTTTTTTGTTACAAAAGTAATCTTACAGATAATATATATATATATATATATATATATATATATATATATATATATATATATATATATATATATATATTTTTTTAAAGGGAAAAGGAGACTGTCAAAACTTTCTTCAGGCAAAACAAACTGAGGTGGAGACTAGTATAGCTTTGTATATGCAACAGAAGCTTAAACCTGGACTGCAGCTATTCCACCTGGGGTTTGTCAGTTCTTAGAGGTTAAATGTCAGCTCCCAGTAGTTGGAGGGAGTCCTTCAGTTAATAAGAGGTGCTGCTGGGTGTTGCCTCACAAGCCCTTCTGGGTCAATACCCCAGCACAGTGTCTGGGGGCAGTGTGTAAACCAAGGTCCTCCCGTGTAGACATTAAATATTCCATTACACTCTTTAAAGTCACCTCTGTTCCCTTATCAAGCCAGTTTTAACCAGACACACAAGCAAAAGATGTTGCAAAGCTACTAGCCTCTGGAGCACAGTGTTCAGCCTGACCAGTAAAGGTGACTGTGAGGCTGGCGATCGAACCCAGGACGATTTTCTTACCAAGCATGCGTTACGAAAGTCCACATACTTTTTCCAGTTCTTCTTGTTTATACTGTAGAATAGGATAAGCTCTGCTGGTCCATATTAAAAGAGAAGTACAACAATGGTTTAGCTTTTATTTGGATCTGTTGGATATATATTCTTGTATCTCCTGTTCATACTAGCTTCTAAATATATGTGTATTTCAATAATACAGGAATCGGTCATTACGTTTTATCCTTGCTAGAAAACGTTTTGGGTTAACGATGAATTGTGTATTTATCTAAACATTTCAACACAAGGGCAAGTCACAGAGATGTTACCATCCTGTTTTCAAGGATGTGCCATGGGGTTCCAAGTATACATTCAGATAAGATTGTACACCGGAATATCAAACCCATAAAAACAGAGTTCAAATAGAACTGTGCTGTTATTGCTGGGATTTTTGGCCCTGTGTAAAATCCCAGCAGTACGTATGTACTGCTTTCTAACTGGATATCTTGTCTGTATATACAGTGAAACCCCAATACAGGTTGTCATCAATTAGATGCCTTGATAACACATTGCAATAACCAGGCAACATTCATTTTGTATTATTTAATATTACTATAACCCTATCCTTGATTGGAACCTTCCTTGGTTGTTATTGACGCTCAAACACTAGCTGAGCTGACTGTAGCCTGCATAACGTTCTCACACTAATTTAAACAATCAATACAAAGATCTACAATTGGAACTGCACATCTCCACAGTGTTAAAACAATCTGTTAAATTATGTAAAAATGTTTACAAATTTGTACATTTTATTAGTATTTCAAGCATACCTACTTGAATGTCATTGAACAGAATTATAATTCCATGCAACATTCTTGCTATACTTTGTTTTTATGGAGGAAGATCTCATTGACAGGTGATAAGTAAAAGAATCTCATTGCCTGTTTGTTTTATTTTGTATCTGTTATTTTGAAGAACGTGTTTATACAAATTAGCAGGTGATTCTAAAGAGAGATGCCTGTTTGGTTTAAACAACACAGTATACTGTGGCAGCAGGAGGGGAAAAACATGTTTTTTGGCCGATGCGTTCTTGAAAGTGATCCAGTCTCTTAATTTATGACCACAGAGAAGCAGCATGTCAAAGGCATAAATTCTTCTCCTGGCAGTATTGAAAAAGGGAAGAGCCATTAACTTGTGAGATTCAATACACAATGGGATTGTTCATGAGGCAAATGCAAACAGCTGCACTGTTACCCGCGCACACTGAGCAGGGAGAGCTGTTTGAACAGGAGCCAGCGAAACAGATGTGATTCCTTCAGCATCACAAAGAGGAAACACATGGCAAGTGGGGCGCAAAAAAAAAAGTTCTCTTTTTCATCAGGGGTTTGGAGAACTTGGGAGACAGAATGATCAAACATGCTTACTGCAACAGTGCTGGGGCATGAAACCCTCAGTGCTCCCAGGTTTCAGGAGTTTTGCCATTTTTGGTGTGGTACAACATTGTTTATTTTTTTTAAGTGATTTATGTCCAACCTTCTATTTTTTGTATTGATTACAGCCCTTATAAAAGTTTACCACAGTCATTGTGTAGTTCTCTCCTGTGTTTCCTATAGTTTGCCATGGTTTGCCATGTTTATTAATATGCTTTGCTATTCCGCTTACCTATGCTTTACTTTATTTTCACTATGCTTACACTATGGTAAACCAATTGATTAGCCTGTTTCCAATCCACCTCCCTGCTTCTTCAAAACGTACACATTAGTAAGGTTGATTCACAAGTAATACGTAAAATACAGGCATTAAAGGTAATCTTATTTTTTATTCCCCAAATATTTTGGCTTTAAAGGATTTTACCATACTAAATCACTTTGAATGGCAATGTTGCAGTTTACTTTTTGAATGTTTATGATCTGCATTCATGGTGCTTTTCTATGGTTAATCGTGTTTTTTATGATGCATTATCACTGATTATCATGCTTGATTGTGCTCTGTCATGCTAAATGCTGATGAATGTGATCACAACAGCTAATTCAATGCTTTCACTTTATGCAAAGTCAAAGTGGACACTGAAATACTCTACAGCAGTGGTTCTCAATCCTGGTCCTGGGGGTCCACTGCCCTGTTGGTTTTTGTTCCAACTGAGCTCTCAATTACTTAATTGAACCCTCAATTGAAATAATAATTTGCTTAATTTGACTTTTTCAATTGTGTAGCTTATAAGAAATTGGAGATTTCAAGTTCCTTATACAATTAACTTGAAATCTCCATCTGTTTAAAATAATTTAAGAGCTCAAATTAGGCAAATTATTAGTTCACTTAGGGTTCAATTAAGTAATTGGGAGCTCAGTTGGAACAAATACCAGCAGGGCAGTGATCCCCCAGGACCAGGACCAGGATTGAGAACCACTGCCTGACAATACACTTGAATGTACCTCATAGAATAGGTAGCCCCCTAAGTGGACTGCTATCTGAGTTTCCACAAGGAGACATCAGTGCTTGTGGTAGAAATACTATAAAAAGTTAAAAACTGTGTTTAGGAAGGAATTGTATCTTTTATTTCCCCTTTTCTGTAAGTACACTGCTTGAAAACCTCTGTGTCAGTGGTAGAAAGGGTTGTGATCATGCTGTGGCAGCAAGTGGCACAGCTCCAGCAGAACAGATCTTCTGGGAATGTACCGCCATTTGTTAGCTGTGTGTAGACCAAACAGTGTGCGTGAGGCTATATGCTTTTCTTTTTTTTTCCTTTCAAGGCCTGCAGGCTTTGACCTGTAAATAGATGCCCAGACAACGACTGATCTGCCACCCAGGCACGCAAAGCGTCAAGTCTAAATGTGTCCAAAGTAATAACAGATGCTTCTCTCAACAGCTCCTATGATAATCCATGTTATCAACTACTCTTTGTGAATCTGAACAAATACAAACCACTGAAGAATAATGTTTAAAGGAAGTGTAACATAGATTTACTAGTTGGGCAAGAGAAAGAGATGAATAGCGGGAGGTTGATGCATAAATGAAATAGTGTCATGGATATATTAACTGTTCTGTACACTACGAAATGTAAATATTTTGAGTACTTTCCATGGTGGCACCTTTTATCTCAACACACCCCTTTATCAGATGAACATGTTCTCTATGAGGAGAACTAAGGTCATATTTCCATCTGCACCTTGAGTCCAGTCTCTCAAAGTCAATATTGTCCCAGTATCAAACTTGGGGCTGTAGCCAGTTCCATCTGCAGTCCACAATTCAATCTGCAACCGGGCATTACAAATAAAAGATCACCCATATGTATTAGATTTGTGTACAATGACTATTTATAAATTTATTCACCAACCTCCAATATTTCCCTGACAGTACAATGTTTTCACACCCCTCATTTTATGTTTATATATATATATATTTTTTTTTCTCTCACGTCCTTCATGTTGGGCACGTATTCAGTAACTTCCCTTATTGTGTTTGAGCCTAACTGGAGCTGACAAGAGTCCCGGTTGAAATCAATGTGATCTTGACCTGTTGCTGATGGAAATGAATGAGTCTGACTTTAAACCGTTTCAAGGCAGTCCCAGTGGCAGAAGGGAACCTAAGTTTACGGGAGCTGTCTGGCCTTCAAACCCCTTACAGTAAAGTTACCATTCAGAATATAATCATTATTGTGTATTTGCTCTTTATCAGTAATGGAAGCACAGCATAGCTATAGTGCCTCTGCTTTGCTATTGATTACCATTTTTTCTAAAGGAAACTAATCTTCCTGATCTCTGCAGCTAAGGTAAAGTTCTGTCTTCAAGGCAATGGTTGTCACTTAGAAAGTTGTCACAGTTTTACAAGAGTGGTCAAGTGGAATGGAATTAGTAATTCAGGACCAAAGGGTACGCTTCATCCCCCTGTTCATATCGTTTGTTTGTTTATTTTTTACTTAAACAACTTCCTATCTGGACATTCATCTTATAATTGACAAAAGCAGTTTGAGAAAGTAATTTAAAACCGGAACAGGCTTGGACTTTAAGAAAAGGTGTACTGGTGTGTAAACATCTATATAGAGAAAAGGTCAGCTCAAATCCTAATTTACAAAACAAGACCTAAAGCTGTTTTTGTTGGGTAAGTTCTTAGTTGTCTCTGCAACATAGTGTCCAGGAAAACATGGTAATTTGGTAGGTTTAGATTAAATTGTGCAGTGAAATGTGAAGGTAGACTGGTGTTTTTTTTTTTTTTTTAACCTCATTGGATCTTTAAAAGCCAATATCTAAATACAGCTTTGTCAAGGAGTTCCAGTGACTTTTATAACAAATTAAATTGAATGAACTTGCTAGCATTCTCTCAGCCTGGTTTCTTTTAAAATTATTTATTTGCCTTTTTGAGTTAGGAGGGGGTGGTGGAGGAAAGGGATTCAGTTTTGTTATTAAATAACAGAACAGTCCTACTGTATAAAGTCTCCAACATATTTATCTTGTAATCATATACATGAGAAGAATACAGGAACAGTATGATAGGTCATTTATACATAATAACCCTTTTACAACTTGGTTACCATGATTTTAATGCTATTTACCATACTTCTCTAGGCTTTACAATATTACCTGTGCTTTGTAATGCTTTCTCTATGCTTTATTAGACTTTTACTATGGTTTTATGAGGGGAAGCATTGCTTGGGATAAAATCCATCAAAAGCTTATATATGCAATAAATAGTTTTAATAAATATAATGTTTGGGTTTTGCATAAGAGGGGAATTCAGTTCATGCACAAATGGATTTATGTGCACTTACTGTAAGTAGGTAATCAGAAAACTGCATTCGGCTAAAAGCATTTCAATTGTGCTTTGTAAATACCCGAGGATTGACTTGTGCTGAAAACACTGTGTGCTTCCTATGAGTTCAGGTAACAGGACCCTAAAGCTTTTCATTTGCTGTTTATCCACAATTCTCAATTAGGCTCGTGTCAGTCAGAGCAGAGTATGCAGCACCTCTGGCTGGAGGCTTGAGGTAAGATGAGTTTTCAAACCACTAGGCCCTGCATTCCAGCCTTCCTCTATTGGGCTTTGTTACTCATCTCCAGAGTCATGCGTGGCTAATTAGCCATAAGGAGCCATGTTATATAAACAGTATTAGTCATCTGATATTTCATACAGTTTGATTAGGTGAAATAAAATCCTTAGGAATAAGTCCGTAATTAATTAAGTTTTGTGATTGAAATATACTGGTCAGTGAACAGAACCCAAATTGTTCCTCTGGGTAACACTATCATCTTGCTGTATGCCTTTTAACATCTTTATCTCAATGTATATCCAAATACGCAGGCAAAGCTTTTACTCTAGTCTTGGAAAGGAGAAAAACAAGGACAAGATATCTGAGCTGTCTTATTAAAATTAGTAACCTCAGAAATTCCATCAATCAGGAAGCTCCACTGCAGTGCACTACCACACTGTAGATGACTACAGAACATTTAGGTAGAATGTCTAAATTAGAGCTTTCAAAAAATTAAAAAAAAACAAAAAAGGCACTCTTTACCAGTTTCTGAATGTAATAAACCCATGATTAATAGGCATTACCTTATAGTGCAGTTACCTCCCTGACACGGTCAGCAGTACTGCCCTTGAATCAGGGTTTACTGTTCAGTCTCTGTAAGTAGGTTTGTATCATTAACATGGTCTTTTTAATAAAGACTGGAGGAAAAGTTCTGGAAATGTACTCCATGGTCCTCTTTTTCAGTTTCTACAACAGCAATTACCTCTATCCAGCTCTCGGATCTGGCACTTTTAGTCTTGGGAGCAACATGAGCCAGCCATTGTTTTTCATTGCCTGTAAAGCTGTGGTCAGGATTTCTTAAAGGTATTATAATGGTATTTTCCTGTAAGGCAAAACCTGTCTGCCTCTGGGAAAAGGGTTGTCCATTAGTAAGTAGTAAGTGGATAATGATGTAAATACCTTACACTGTACCTTGGTACTAAGGCCCCTTTAGAATGAGAGGTCTTGGTTTTCTTATGCAACAATGGCTCATATTCACAAAACTCATGCTTTGATAAAATAAATAAGGTTAAAGTGCTTTAAAAAACAGACTATTGGTTCATATTTGAAAACCAGACCAGACCAAGGTGTCATTGCCTGAATGAATCTGTTTCCAAATAGACCAGACCCACCAGATTAATTTTATGCATGGCCTGCGGGGAAGGACAAACTGTAATGTTCAGATAATACCTTATTGTTGCCAGTCTGACCATTGTGAAATAAAATACACCATTTTTACTGCTGCTATTTCACAAGCTTATTTAGTATTTGCTAAGATACTGAAATGCATCAGTATGGTTTGCGTCTATAAACACTAGGTACATGTGTTTTGAGGCTCCAGCAACACGCAAACAAAAATCAATGTAAGGACCAGTCATGCTTAGAATCATGCAGTTCAAAATGTTGCTGAGACAACTCAGAACTTACCCAAATATTGTTTACTGACTGAGGAGATAGAGGGTTATGCACTGAACGAAGAGCTGCTTTGACATCTATATACAAGTTTTTGGTGGTGGAGTTTGCACTGGCCTTGGGTTAAATCTAGTTTAGATCACTGGGACTTGGGTTAAATCTAGTTTAGATCACTGGGACTGAGTTGAAAGAAATTTTAAATCAGACTCATTCATTTCCATCATTTCCAGCAGATCAAGATCAAATCAGTTTCAGATGGGGCTCCAGTTAGGATGGCGATAAAATAAAATCCATAGGCTGAACATGAAAACTGACTATATTGTAGTCAGGGAAATATTGGAAGGTGAATTCATTTATAAATATTAATTATATAAAAGCATTAAATGTCTGGTTGAAGAATGTATTGTAGACGGCAGATGGAGATGTCTGCAGCCCAAGTTTGATATTAGGACAAGATGAAATTGAGTTTTATAGACTGGTTTCATGGTGCAGATGGAAATGTGACATTTTGGATTATAGTACTGTGACAGCACAAAACACATCAATGCAAAGCGCAGTAGGTGACTGGTATTCCAGTGTGATACCTGTCTTAGCAGTCACCATGATGAATAAATATCCCACAGTCATTCTGCATTGGTAGCACATGGATAACAGCATACTAAAAAAAATGAATCTGCCTATTATTGAAGAGGGGGCGATGATTAATTACTAAGATGATTGATAAAGATAATCATGTGCATCTAAATGTGATAAAACTGATCCACCCCAAGCACAACAAATAAGGAGTGGTTGGAAACAGTAATGGTATCCATGTAGAAATATAAGAATTTCATTATGTTTGGTGTGTCTGAAGCTTACACTTTGAACCCTATTTGAAAGCATATCTTTGTGCTGTCCACCTTTCTTGAGATTGCATTGTTGTCGTGTGGCTTTTTGTTGAAACTATTTTGATTGACAGAAATATGACACCTTTGATCTGAATTTGTAACTCTCAGCTTGTGTTTTTGGAGATTTCCCCAGGGGTTACCTATTCTCTGCTAGAATAACAGTTTGAGTTGTTAGTACAAATTGCACCCCCTAGGAACAATGAGATTACTTAAACATATCTTTAGTTGGCTAGAGCTACCCAATGTACTTGTAACAAGGATACAATAATTCTCTTCAGACCAATTAGTAAACTTCCCAGCAAGGTTAATACAAAGCCATTGCCTAATTGTGGCTTACATTCTGCACTTTTATATCCTTATTTGTTACTGCCCTGCTAATGTATCTTGAAACATCACAAGACCCTTATATTTTCTCTAGTTATTAATCTCTTTGCTCGGTCATGCTTTAAAGTGACAGTGTCCCACAATCCCAAAGAGCTGCTGTCGAAGGCTTGCCTAAATGTATTACTACCACAAAGAGATTTATATAAAAGGCTTTATAACATCTACATTTACTTACTACACTATATCATTTCCTCTATTACTGCCTCTGTTGAGTTTCTTATTTAACAGGCTTACAATTTGGATTGAATAATGACCACTAGGCATGCAACTGCAATTTCCCCCTCTTTGTCCCCTCTGAAACTGTGGTGTTGTATAGGGATTTTCCATTTACTAATTCACAAACCAGTAGTGTTGTATATTCATATCCCGAGTTAAAGTATAAAAAAAAGCAAAATGGTAAAGATGGTAAGAAAATGCATTATCTTTGGTTCTCCTTTGATGTGCTAATTGAACCATTGTAGGGTATTGCAGTTTAGAAAGCTACAAAGTGATTTTATGAAACTGATTCCCATGGATGGATTTTTTTTGTGTGAAATGTGCTTTGATCTAAAAAAAAAAGAGAAAGTTGCAGAGAAAGCCCATACAAAGGTTTAGGAATTTGAAAAGGTAAAATGTTCTCGTAGCTTTCAGCACTAATTCAGCAGTAGTAAAACTCTAAAAGAAACTCTGTGCCTGCCTTTAGTTTATTTTAGTGTTGTAAAAACCACATTAAGGCTACTTTGTCCCATTGTGGGGTGTTTGTTTGTTGCCCACTCCTTGCTCAAAGCGATTCCATTCAAGTTTGGTGAAATTGGTTTTCAGTTTGTTAGAAAGGTGTTGATTTAAATGATGGGTCTACTTACTAGTCTACAAGTTTCATTAACATGCCTGAACAGAGTAAGGCTACAATTATGTGCTAACATATACTTTTACAACAAGCAAGCATTCTCTGGAAAAAAAGTTCATACTTATTACTGTCATTTGCAAACTTTCGCAAATGAAGCCATTTAAAACTTTTATAAATATGAATAAATACATGCTGGGCATACAAATTGCATATGTGCTCACCCTGTGTTTCGACTTTAGACATTTTTTTGCTACACAACTTGCATTCACATTCACTTAAAATGTAACAAGATATTTCCTTTCGAAACCTGTGAAGCTCTACAGACTCTTTAAAAGTATAATTTGAGAACGGTTATTAACTTAATTTAGAAATTAATTTCTGGAGAAAAGAATATAAAGACCATTATCTTGCAGTGCAACGCTTTTAAAAAGGGTTAAGAACTCCAATGTAGTTGAATAAGAATTAAAATATGCTTATTGAATTCCAATGAAGCGTCGTTATTCTTACATGAACAGTCCTAATTTCAGCTCTGACTTAGGGATGTTGAGTTCTGTTTATTTTCCTAAACATTTAAACTTTAGAATTGAACACATTTAACCATTTAAACGCATTAGGTATGTTTGTAATGTGTCCGAAAACAACTGAATGCCGCTATTGCTGAATGCACTACAACACTAATGTGTAAGAGACTACTTGAGCACTACTTGTGTATGGAAAAGACTGAATTAGCTTACATTGTACATTGTATCCTACTGTGTAAAATGCAGCTTAAACTCTAAACTATTAACCTCCTTACTTTCATTCCTACCTTACAGTGGAGCAGTTGCTTGCTGGTATATTACTTAAGTAGGACAACAAAAAGGAAATACAATACAATAGATGAGGAATACAACTCGAACATCAATATGTCTTGCAATTCATTCTTAATTTAAAAGAAAATCGGTAACCATATTTCAGTGCCCCCCCAAAAGCTTGACCGGAGATATCTCATCTTATTAGCAATGTAAAACTTTAAATTGAAAATAACTTATTTGGACTTAAAGGGCTAATGGTATGGTCCTCTTCTATTATTTCTGCTAGGATGGTTATTTGCCATGCTTACAAAATATTCCAGAAAGAATTACTTCTGAAAAGACTCCCCCAGACTGATTAGCATTTCACTGTGCCAGAGCCTGTGCCACACTCCTCACTCCCCCACTGTCAGCCTTGAGAAGTCTTTTTATAAGCAATTGCTGCTGGTATGTGTTAGTAAGCATGGCAGAAACAACAATAGAGACCACTCCTAATATGAGAATAAACAAAACAGATAATATCGAGTATTCTTTTAAAAGGAAGTGAAATAAAAACAAGCTTTTATAACTGTGACTGATCAGTTATACCTGAGCAGATGTCAGCTTTACCAACTGGAAACAATTTTTTTAAAGAGATTACAGATCAAACCTTTTTCACAGACACCAGTACTTATGTTCTTGTTCTCTATCATTTCCTAAGAGGGAATTTTCTTGGCTTTTATTGTGAAGTGCAACTCATTCATTAAAAGAGATTTACAGCCAGTATCAAGGAAAAAGTACTGATGACAAGAAGCCATGAATACACTTTGTATTGAATATGTGCCTTTTTGTAATTGCAAAAAAAACAAAAGGAAAAATAATAATAATAATGAAATAAACATTTATATACCTGCGACTCGTACAAAAGGTTCTGCTGTGAATTTACTACTACTTAAATAATACATTTATATATATATATACAGTACTGTGCAAAAGTTTTAGGCAGGTGTGAAAAAATGCTGTAAAGTAAGAATGCTTTCAAAAATAGACATGTTAATAGATTATATTTATCAATTAACTAAATGCAAAGTGAGTGAACGGAAGAAAAATCTAAATCAAATCCATATTTGGTGTGACAACCCTTTGCCTTCAAAACAGCATCAATTCTTCTAGGTACACTTGCACAAAGTCAGGGATTTTGTAGGCATATAGTCAGGTGTATGATTAAACAATTATACCAAACAGGTGCTAATGATCATCAATTCAATATGTAGGTTGAAACACAATCATTAACTGAAACAGAAACAGCTGTGTAGGAGGAATAAAACTGGGTGAGGAACAGCCAAACTCAGCTAACAAGGTGAGGTTGCTGAAGACAGTTTACTGTCAAAAGTCATACACCATGGCAAGACTGAGCACAGCAACAAGACACAAGGTAGTTATACTGCATCAGCAAGGTCTCTCCCAGGCAGAAATTTCAAGGTAGACAGGGGTTTCCAGATGTGCTGTCCAAGCTCTTTGAAGAAGCACAAAGAAACGGGCAGCGTTGAGGACCGTGAGACGCAGTGGTCAGCCAAGGAAACTTACTGCAGCAGATGAAAGACACATCATGCTTACTTCCCTTCGCAATCGGAAGATGTCCAGCAGTGCCATCAGCTCAGAATTGGCAGAAAACAGTGGGACCCTGGTACACCCATCTACTGTCCGGAGAAGTCTGGTCAGAAGTGGCCTTCATGGAAGACTTGCGGCCAAAAGCCATACCTCCGGCGTGGAAACAAGGCCAAGCGACTCAACTATGCACGAAAACACAGGAACCAGGGTGCAGAAAAATGGCAGCAGGTGCTCTGGACTGATGAGTCAAAATTTGAAATATTTGGCTGTAGCAGAAGGCAGTTTGTTCGCGAAGGGCTGGAGAGCGGTACACGAATGAGTGTCTGCAGGCAACAGTGAAGCATGGTGGAGGTTCCTTGCAAGTTTGGGGCTTCATTTCTGCAAATGGAGTTGGGGATTTGGTCAGAATTAATGGTCTCCTCAATGCTGAGAAGTACAGGCAGATACTTATCCATCATGCAATACCATCAAGGAGGCATCTGATTGGCCCCAAATTTATTCTGCAGCATGACAACGACCCCAAACATACAGCGAAAGTCATTAAGAACTATCTTCAGCGTAAAGAAGAACAAGGAGTCCTGGAAGTGATGGTATGGCCCCACAGAGCCCTGATCTCAACATCATCGAGTCTGTCTGGGATTACATGAAGAGAGAGAAGCAACTGAGGCTGCCTAAATCCACAGAAGAACTGTGGTTAGTTCTCCAAGATGTTTGGGCCAACCTACCTGCCGAGTTCCTTCAAAACTGTGTGCAAGTGTACCTAGAAGAATTGATGCTTGATGCTGTTTTGAAGGCAAAGGGTGGTCACACCAAATATGGATTTGATTTAGATTTTTCTTCTGTTCACTCACTTTGCATTTAGTTAATTGATAAATATAATCTATTAACATGTCTATTTTTGAAAGCATTCTTACTTTGCAGCATTTTTTCACACCTGCCTAAAACTTTTGCACAGTACTATATATATATATATATATATATATATATATATATTAGATGTTATAGCTTCCACCAAACTACAATACATTTTTGTATTCCTGTATGTTATGAAGCTATTCATTGGTTTGGTGTTACTCCACTATTTTCATTCTGATGGTTTCTATTTGTATTGTAAGGGTCTCGATCAGGCTTAAAATGCTTGAAGTTAATGATACAGCAACTACACCACTTCTTAAACTGAATACAGTACAATTAGAGCCAGCTAAGGAGCAAAACGTACTTCTATTGTGACAAACCCACTGACGGGCAAAATGCATGTTATTTTTTGTGACCTGCATAACAGTTTTTTTTTTCCTTAGCACAAATAATGTGGTTTATCTCTATATAGCTATATATAATCAGTTTCCACCAATACAATTTTTTTTTTATTCCTGTATGTAATGAAGCTAGAAACAAGAAGACAAAATCAGGCTACTAAACACCAGCTCCTGTGCAGTCATCACTTTTTTGGGAAAAGAAAAACACAATGTTAAGAGTTACAAAACTAACTTAAAAGAACTAACAGAACCTAGTAAGTTAGGATGTTATTTTAGGGCTCCTATTCCAAGTGGGTCTTGTTAGTTTTGGGAGATTAGCAAGTTGTTTTTCTTTTTAAGGCTGGGAGACTGGAAGAAAATCTTGATGAATCTCAATCAAATTCTAAAACTTTCTAAATGTTAACAGATATGAATGATTCACTCTTGTCTGTACTTAAGTTCAGTGAATGCTTGTACCCAGTGGTACAATTGGATGTGCATGGGGGATGGTTCTACCTTATTTTAATAAATTGAGAATTACCAAAACAAATGGAAATGGTCACATTGGTCTGGTATGGAATGCTGGGGGCAGGCCAGGTGTCCTGAGGTAGAGCTGTGTTTTGGGTGCTTAGAATTCCAGAATAAATCAACAATAGCACTGAGCGGTTGGCTTTAAGCCCCTTTTGACCTGACATCTGCCTAATCAGGTTACATGTTTCTTTTTTTTTTTAATATGTCCTGAAATGACCTGAAAACTCACTCTACCTCACTGCCAGAAGCTAAACAAGATATTCTTACACAACATAAACATTTTCTCTAGCTAAAATGCTACAAAATAATAAAAAATAAAAGTACTTCAATAATACCCACATTTAAGCAATTAAGGAAGATTTTACACCAGCACAACTTAGATGTACAGTTGGTAGAAGTCCTCTAGAAATCTCCCTGATTTGACATTAATAGCATAAGCATAATCAAAAGCATAGAAACACAAACAACAAAAGATTTCCCTCTTAAACAGTTATATAAAGACACTTCTAGTAATCAGCTATTTTGGATCAAGTTTCCTTTAGTATTGCTGGAAATATACATGGTGCTGGTTCTTACTACTTTAAAAGACACTGACTGATCTACCCTACAACACAGATGTCTATGGCAGGCGACTAGAACTGAAGAGTAGTTTCTGAACTCATTGTCAAGCACAGTAAACAAGCTACATATTTGAGTAATTGCAATAAGAAGCACTCACAATGATAGTAAACATTATAAAAAGATAATGGGGGGTTGGGTAGGTTCATCAGAAACAAGCTGCTTTTTGTAAAAGCAGTAATCCTGATTTATCAATTTACTATTTTCTTTCTTGGCTTTGAACAATACCTTTTATTGTGACAGGACTATCTTGGTTCTTTGCTAGTTTTGTTGGTGCTTTATTTGTGCCCTAATGAAAGGTGAACAAGACATTTACTACCTGTACTACTCCCTAATGCATCTCCTCACTGTAAGATCACTGCAAAATGCTGTACAAATCCCATCCCATCCCAATATAATTTGTATGCAGTACTGTGGCACTGGAGTCCATATATATATATATATATATATATATATATATATATATATATATATATATATATATATATATATAATGTTGATCTTAAAATAGTCATGTTTATAATTGTGAATGCTGTATACAGTAAGAAACACTTGTCCAATTGGGATAAAAACAAAAGATGGCACAGAATACAGGGACATATTGCATGCCGTCTCCACAATTGTTGATTAAATAATTAAATGTTCTTCCTTGTTTGTGGTTATTCTACATTACTGGGTCTTTTCACAGTCATTTGATTGACAGAGCAATTTAATCTGTACCTACTGTATTGTTGTAGTCTTGTTAGTAAATATCTAACACTGGTTAACCATCAAGAAATACAATCACTTTGAATTTGTTTAAGTGTGCCGGCCTCCTTGACTTAACACGCCATAACCTGCTAAACCCTCGTGCCAAGCGTGAGGTGATTTAAGTTATTGGATTGTATCTCGCCACAAGAGAAATACAGCTATTCATATTGTTTGCCTTAACATGACAGAATTTCCTAAACCCTCTATGACTGGCATGCAGGCTTAATTATAACTTTGAAGTCCTCTGAATCACTGCTTAGGATACAAATAGTAAAGTACCATTTAAAATAAAATGCACGACGATATGGAAGGCTCACAAATTTGTCCAAGTCCCAGGCACAAAATCGCGATCATGCACATATCTCAGTAACAGCGAGTATTATTTAAATACAATAGTCAAATCCGTGGGATCTGGCACCCGCAACATTCTGTAAATACAAACGTCAAAGAGGTGTAATGACATAACGTGCAGTACAGATTCTTCAGTGAACTCTTTGGAACAAACTGAGCCCTCTCAGAATCCAATGGAATTCTGTTACGCATTGCTTCTCACTCTACTGCTGCAGCTACAGCACCTAAACTGTGAATCCTAAAAATAGCACAGCACCCACTTAGCAATATGTAGATTCCAAGCACACATACACCAGTCACACCGGAAAAGAAGTGTTTGGAAAGCAAAGCAGAGCCTGCGCAATACTGCTGTTCCCTTTGACCCCCACTGAAAATATTCCAAGTATTTGATGATCTGCAAAGCGAGAGAGGGTGCAAGTGAGAGAGAGAGAGAGAGAGAGAGAGAGAGAGAGAGAGAGAGAGAGAGCTGCAGAGCCACAGAGCCACAGAGTTGAAGAATGGAGAGGTGCACGGAGAGTAAGGGAACTTTGATCGGGAGAAGCGTCATCCTAACTGCTTTCAACTCGCCAGAGAGCACCCACTAAAAGTGGAGAAACACAGGGTCGAAAAGGAATGGCCGATCCTCTGCGGAGGACATTACTAGCAAAACTTCGGGGGAAGAAATCCAAGAAAGGGGCGCCAGCTGGGGGATTCAGCGTTGCTGTGGCTGCTAATGGTGGGAATCGTGAAGGTAAAGAAAATGTTTTGCAGCTGCAGCAGGGAGACGAGCAACAAGAGCAGGCTAGGGTGGTCAGTGGTGCTGGAAGTGTGAGTGCTTTGCAAAGCACTATGTGGGTTAAAGATAGTTGCTTAAATTGGGATTTTGATGTTAAGAGGGAGGTCAGTTTGTTACGTGAGAGCGTGGTTGTTGGGACTGCATCTTCTCATTGCGAGACCCTGGTGCACCCGATAAACAGACGGAGGATTCTACGGAGCAGCGAGGAGTTTCACTTCAGAGCTCGAGTTAATGAACAGCTCTTGGGGCTCTCCTTAAGAGATGCCCAAGCAAACGGTAGCCAAGCAGGCAGATTGAGAAGTTTTAATGATCAGAATCCCAGTTTCATGAGACTAGCGATACCGGGGTCATTGGACGGACCCGAGGGACAGAAACAGATTCACCGACAGTATTCCGGAGACTCGATCGGATTTGGGATTTGTGAAAATCGCGGTTTACCAGGAAGGGATTCTTCAGATGCGGTGACAGCTATTGCTAGTAAGAGTTTGACTGGTGGCCAATATCTTGTTTCTGAGAATAAAAATATGGGTAATGAAAAAGATCATGTGACCCGCGGGGACGAGACGGATTTTCCCCAGCAATCTGATTACGATTTTGGATTCATGGGGGATTATATTAAGAGAACAGAGCCAAACTTCCCTGCTGATTTTAACATAAACCACGAAACAGATGTGCAAGTGAATGGGACACAAATGTTCCGCTTTGCTGCACCAGCTCAGTGCTTGAGACTTGCCACCGGTACGTTGGAAGAGAGCTCATTGATCAAAAACACAGAACGTTATGTCAGTGGCGTGACATATTCCAGAGAATACAGTGCCGTTAATTTGCAAAATCCCGCATTTTTCCCAATTGATTTAGAGAATTTAGTCCCCAGCCTTGCTCGCCAGAACTACACAAGTTTAGAATCAAGAGAGGGAATCCAACGTCACAATTCAATAGACAGTGAAGATGATGATTATTATGATAACGAAACCCTACCGTGCTATGAACCTGAAATTAAAAACTATCAAATAAATAATAATAATAATAATACCTCGAAGGATACCCCCATTTCCAGTTTAGTCACTTGTGAAACTGGAGACGGTTTCGGTAAAGGTGCAAACGAGGAGACAGACAGGCTCAGGACTCAGCTAAACGAAGCATATTATTTGCTTATAAACACAATGCAAGACATCAGCATCGACAACCAGCCAGGTAGCAATGGGTTTTGTGATGACCTGAGCACGCCGAGTTGTCATTCACAAGATAGTGTTTGCACACACTCCTCTGCCAGGGCTTTAGATAGTGATGCATGGTCTTCTGGAGACAGTCCTCCACATGTATCCGATACCGATTCTTTGCTTGTGAATCACACAGAAATCTGCAATGCCTCTGCTAAAAGGAAAATAGTTAGCAAAAGCCTTGAAAACATATCGGTTGTTGCAACAAGGTCACCGCTATTGCAGAGGTCAGTTAGTGCTGGAGTTATCAAATACGCCACACACCATGCTTTATGTAGTACACATGATTTAAAAAACAATACCTGCCAGGTTTCCAATGATACACAAGATGGTGACACTGGAATGCACAACTTGGTTCCAGAAAACAGCTACGCTAAGCGCCTGTCCTCTTATGATGGCTTAAGTAGCGACGATTTATTGCAAGAATACGGGGACAACGTGCTGCTGAATGAGAGCAATGGTTCTGTGACAAGTTCCACAGACTCAAGCGATACCGTTGAAGCCATGGGCAGCAAAGTAGACGATTGTAACGAGGGTCAGGTGAATTCTGCAAAGCCACTCGGGGTGACGGTCAACAAGATGCAGCAGTGGATGCACAAAGGCCGCTTGCTCTCCTCAGAAATGAAACAGCGCATCACCGGCTCTACTTTTCGGGGCAGAGGGTCTTCGAGGTCGCTCCGAGGTCAGGCTGTCAAGAAAGAAAAAGTTTCAAAGAAGACGTCACCGGACCCTCCGTCATCGGGAGGGCTAGGAAGCAACCACCCTGGTTCTAGCAGCCAGAGAATCCTGCAGACAGGTAGGCACGTTGCCGTGGCAACTGGATCCATTCTTCCTTGGGCCGCCTTCTCACTGAACTGTTTTCAGCAAAGCATCCTGCTGGCGACTGACCCCTGGACCCGAAGCAGAGATGGAATAACTCGCATCTTTGCTTTTCTCGTGGGTCTCTAACACTGGTGGAGGGTCTTGCTGTTATTAACTGGCCGAGGGGGGTTATTTAAATGAACCTGGTGTAGAAGTAAGAAGGTGGCGGGAGGGACAATATTAGCAGGTGTTAAGTACTAAAGCCCATTTCTGTGCATGTTTGCAATCACATCAGTTTTACGTAAATCAATATACTGTATACCAATGAATTATTTGCATGTCTGTTATTTTCCCACATGTATTGGTAAGTATATGGAAGCCAGTTGATTGTACCAGTTTCAAAGATGTTGACTTATTTAATGGTATGTGGGCATAGGTGTGCAGCCACGCTGTTTACCTGGTGCGCAAAAACGAGCCAATGTAAAACTGGACTGCATTCTTTTGAACTCAAGAAACGTTCTGTTTGAGACATTGTCGTAACCCTAACCTTAATTAAGACTAGGGGTTGGGTTTATAAATCTTAAACTCAGTATTCGAGTTCTCTGAGCTGGCCTGTCTTTCTGCACCTATGCCTGCATTTGTTCAGTTTCTGAAGGTCCGGCAACCAGTGTAAATAATTACAAAGTAGCAGCCTTTGTAACAAAGCGTTTAAACACTATCTAAAGCAGGAAACATACATTCCAAAGATGCCTAACTGATTATTTGAGCCAGCTGAGGGTAATCTCAAGCTTTTCGTGCAGTTAAACCTTTTGCTAAGAAGTTGATAAAAAAAAACAAAAAAAAACAGCCATATTAATAATGTTTTTTTTTTCCTTAGGAAGTTTAATTAGTTTTATTTATTTATTTGTATTATTATTCCTAGGTTTTCTTTTAAAATATATATTAAGAAATTGACCTGGCAATGAGATTATACAGGTTAAGAATTTTATGAGTAAACACGTGTTATTTACAGTTTGAGCAGATTACAAAATAATACCCAGCCAATTTTGCAATGGTTATTTAATAGTTTGCTGTAAGGGTTTTTGTTTTAAAGGTGGTTTATCTTTGTGGAATATGACCTGAATACCCCTGCTTTAAAATCAGACTTTTCCCCTTTAGGCCTGAGTTTAGCTCCTTTTAAACATTACACATTATAGCTGGACCTTTTTCTGTACAGTATATATTTTTAATTCAGTAACTTAAAAGTGATAATTTATTTGATACTTTTTATTTTGTTGTACAGTGCAAACTTAAAAGTATACAACTCAAATCTAATAAATACATAAAAAATGAGAAAAAACCCACTACATTTATATTTTAATAAATATTCTAAAATGTATTTGACCAACAGAAAGCTTACTGTAGATCTGACAGTGTCAATGATAAATGTGTGTGTTGATTTTGTGGTGGTGTTGATGGGATAGTGCTCTGTAGGTTAAATCCTTCAAAACAACCTGTCAGGAAGTGTGCTGTCTGTGTTTCCCCGGAACGCTAGAGCACTGTACTTTTTGTTTCTGCTTTTGCTTCAGTGCAAAGTTTAAATGTAAAATAATAATACATGTGAAGGTGTATGTATGTACATTCTGTTTTGTAAAATGTCTACGTTTGCTTAGTAATTCTATTATCATCATGTAATAATTTAAACGACAATAATGGTTCCAAGACAACAATAGTTTAATTTTTTTTTTTTGAGTGGTTCATTCAAGGCTGTTTATTAGTCCAGCGTGAACAACTGCTGACATCGCTGGCAGATTTGCGGCTGGGTTTTATTTTGTTTGCACGTCGATCAGTGCAGCTATGGTTTCCCACAACTCTTCTATGAAGCTACTCTGCGGGGAAGCACCCTACCGGTGCATTCTGCTGACCGCCACTCTCATAAGAACTGTTTGCTCCAGGGGCATTTGAACTCCACAGACATTAGTAGGGGCTAAGAGAGGATGAAACTTAAAAAAAAAACTAAACAAGAACTAGTGACATGTGACCTTGTCTCCCAGTGACTGTAATGAAACACTTTATTTTCCAGGGGAATGTTTTAAAATAGCAGACGTATTGCTTAACTTGTTTGTGCCATGGCATTACGCTCTTTATAATGAATGCAGGATTTTGCTGATCTATATACTGGGCCAAGTGACAGAGTCTCACATCACAGCTTGGCGCTTTTGCTAATTATAATATATAGTTAAATCATTCAGCCAACCTGTTGCCATATTCTTGATGTTGGTTTTCTGAACACTATGCACACCAATCTCCATAATCTAGTGTAGATGCCGCTGTTTAGATTTCACTAATGGCAGACTAAGTCTTGTTGAGAGGTCTGTGTATGTTTTATTGAGTTGGATTTTCCTGAGCAAATATCTGGAAGTTGTTCTGCTGAAAACTGTTTAAATTTAGGAAACAAAAAAATTTAATTTTTGGCTAAAGTTAAGTTTTTGTGTACAGCACAGCTGCATGTAGGCTTTCTATGCAGTGTTGACATAAAACAGGTCACACTATTTAAACCAAATGGTGGAAAGACTTGCTAGATTAAAGCTAGAGAAAATGTTTCTATATTATTTGAATAACTTCCATTTTCCTTTAAAATGCAGCATTATTTCTTTTAAAACACATACAAAATTGTGCGAGTTAAGTTTATCCCTGTCCTTTTTTTTTCTTCTCTCTTCCGTGTGTTAGATGAGTAACAATTCAGTCTCCAGGCTCCCGTGACAGTGGTAAATGCTTTTGTGGGTTATCATGTTCAATTGAATTACAGTCTGTGTGAATGATCTATTACTGTATATAATTATTAATGAACACTAATAATTATAAATAATGATTGTAATAATGATAATTAGCCTATATTTGGCAGAGGGAGGAGTGTGACATTGTTTTTTTTTTTATAATTGCATAAGCACCTGTTTTTTTTTGTTATTGTTTAAGAAAACTATTACTATAAAGTAAAATATGATGCTTTAATATTTTGTTATTTTTTATTTATAGAAACTTAAGTACTTTCCAAGTTTTTAAGATACATTTCTCTTGAATAAATGAAGCAGTATTTTGAGTAATCTTTTTTTTTTTTTTGTGATTTACATATCTCCTTTGCTTTTATGTTTTAACATATTTGTTTTGTTTGTTTATGTAAATATGCACATAGATCAGACTGTAGTCTGATTATGTTGGATTGCTTATTTTATATACTTTGAGGCTTGAAGAGCCAGAAACCTGACATAAAGAGTGTGTGACGGATATCAGATACGTGGCATTTTCTGTAGTCTAGCTTGTAACTGTTGGGTTTGCCGGGAAATGGAATGAAAATGCTGCAGTGACGAGCTGTCAAATTAACTTCGTCGTCAGGGTTGCATTGAGAGGAATTGATAGCTTTAGGCTCAGATTCCAGACATAAGAAAGGTCTCTTCAGTTTTTGGAAGAGGGTCATTTGAGAGCCAAGTTTTTTGTGTGTTGTACCTGGGGGTCAATAAAACTCACAGAATATTTTGGTTTAAATTAAATTTTAGAAGCCAGCAGTGGGCCAGCATCCTGGAGGGTTTTAACCACTTTCATTTAAAGACTTTTTTGTGATATAAAGTTTGTTCATAGCAGGTGACAGAATACAACAAAAAAAAAGATTCATGCATGACAGACAATTTCAATTGGTTTTCTTTTAATTCTAAAGAACAATGGGGTATGGCTTAAAAAGGCATATTTGCTTTTGTTCTTGTTGAAATGGTTGCAATAGTTGACTTGGGAGGCAAAATATTTTTTGTTTTAATTGAGTTTGGTGTTCTACAGTTTTCTAGAGAAATCGTATTATTCAGTGTAAACACAAGTGGTTTGCTCAAGGTTAAGTATAAAAATGCAAACACTGTTACCCTGTTGGAATTAACTTGGATTTGAGTGTGAATACAGAATTAAATACAAATAATACCTTGAACATTAACTTTGCTGCAACGCTGACACTATTTATTTTAAAAGCATAGGTGCCAAGGGCGATTTGTTAATTTATAGGGTACAGGAAATTCACAATTGACACCCTGTCTTATATAGTGAATTTGATTGGGTGATGAGTCAAGTCGAGACACGTTTCTGCTAGTGTTTACTGAATGCAGCCTTTTGCTATGTAACACTGTGTTTTTTTTTTGGTTGGGTCTTGTTTATGTGATAGATTTATGAATGCTGGGGTTTAAAAAAAAAAAATAAATAATAATAATGTTAATGAAAGACATTGTAGTAATATACAGTGCTGTTACATATCATGTTTATTGAGATTCGTTCCCTCTAAGGCTAATTATATATATATATATATATATATATATATATATATATATATATATATATATATATATATATATATATATATATATATATATATTATTATTATTATTATTATTATTATTATTATTATTATTATTATTATTATATATTTTTTAAACAATTAAATCTAGGTTTACGATATGTAGCCTTATGTTTTCCAAGTCTAGTTCTGTAAGCTGGCAGTGTTTAGACATTATATATGAATAGTATACTAAGCTGGTGTCTAGGATAACCAGGAGGGCTTTGAAATGTTTTCTTACAGTAAATTAAAAACATTCCTCTCTGACACCAGCATAAAATAAGCAAGACTATAGTTTTGAATATGAGTAGGTACGCTGCAAGGGTGAGCTCATGTGTCCCAGTGTGTGATCTAAAATCATCTTTCAAAAGACACCATGTGACATTTCTTTTTACCTTTTGAAAAATAATGTTATTTGTTGCAGCCTGTGTCTACTTATTGGATCATTAAAGTTTGTGTTTAAACTATCGGTAAAATAATACAATAGTTTGCAGTGTGCTTAATTAATGGGGTAGATACTGAGAGTAAAACAAAAAATCATCTCGTTTTTGGAAAGGAAGTATGGCTAGTCATATCGTAAAATGTCATCAAAAACAATTGCACTTACTGTCCTGTACATTTTTGTTTACAGGGTGCTGGTACTGAACATTCAGTGATGCATCTTATCAGTGCCATCACATTGTGAAAATGGAGAACTAGCCAGTAAATATGTGGTGCAGTCCTGGAATGCGGAGTGTGTGTGAGCATGCAGCCATGTGTATTATGAAAGACCCTTTTAAAGGCATGCACTTCCCAGAGGAACATGCTGTGCTGTTAATGTGCTGTGTAAGGCTTCATAAATCAATGTAGAAATGTATTTAATCCTGCTAGAGCTGAGTTACAATGGTTAAGCAAGAAGTTCATAAATGATTTTAGTCTTCAATATTTGTTCTTTCAGAAAGTCCCATAATGATAAAATAAACTGGGCATAGAAAATATATTGAGCATAGTTAGTTGGCACAATATCAGCAGATCAATTTCAGTTATATTTTTGTATAACTTGTCATTCTGTAATTTATGCTAGTTTTGTTATTTTGGTGCAGACAGAATTTTATAATTGCATTAGTAATTCATTTATTTGTAATGCATAAATTGGTGACCGAAATGAAAATGTTCCAAAAAACCCAAATTCTATGAGGATCCTGAATTTGAATGAATAAAGGAACCAATACCTTTTATAGTATGCATGTCTGCTGGCTTACCAGTGCAGACGTCAACAGATTTTTGCTTTGAAGCAACACTGTAGTAAAGGGATAGAGGGAAAAGGATTACGTTGTTAAAAATGTTCCACTGTAATGAGAAATAGCTGGGTATGCTATTCTGAAACACATGTGAGCATACTGACACAGCATATACGCCTTGGTTGTTCCAGCTTTCATGCCAATATTTTCACTCTATGTAGAGTTTAACATCAGTACTTCAGTTTGTTTGGATCCCTTCATGTCTTATGCATTGTGCACTTGAGCAGAGTTTTACTGCACGCAAATGTTCTCTTAGTTTGCAAGCATTTAAATCACCCACAGGTAATACCTTGGCTAGCTGTGCCAAATGATTACAGCTAGTAATTAAAGTTTGTGTTGGAGTGAGAAATTGCTTGTAAAAAGCAACAGACAGACATGAGTAAGTTGCATTTTTGTGTATGTTCTAATTGTATGTTGGTGATGTTGTACCATGTCCTTTTAATTGTCTGCTGGTAGTCCCGGACTAAAGTGTGGCTAGTGGTGTGGAAATTCCCTAAGTAGTCAAAACAGAATATATTGCTTTAGACTGTTTTCATTTCAGACATTGTGGTACCCTGTTTCTTAGACATTAGTATTTTTGGTACAGAATGCCTGCTGACTGAATGGAATTAATCCTAAACAAATTCAGCATAAAAAACCAAGTCAGATTAAACTAAAGCATTGTTTTGTGTGGTTTATCGGTATACAAGTTGGGCCCTATGTCCTCAACTTATTTTGAATGTTGTACCAGAAGTAACAATATATTTGCAGTTATTGTATGTGTGCAGCGTGTAGATGTGTCTCTAGTGGATAGTAGTGTTCAGTCTTTTCATAGTGTTCGGTACTTTTTAGTGTTCAAAGTGGCTTGAAGATACTGCAGCTGTGTGATCACATGCTTGGGACAGCATGTCATTGCTTTTATATAAAAGGTGTCATTGTTTGTCATTTCTTATCCTCTTTACTAAGTGAAAATGTTGCAGATAGTGCATTTATTTAGTATTTATAGAAATGGTAATATCTACAGTATACTGTACCTTTTTTGTATTCTTGACTTTAAGAATGCATGTTTTGCTAAGTTTGTCAGTTTTTTTGTTTTAATTGAAATTGGTTTTGTAGTGTTTTTGTACAGTATACAGTCTTAAAGTGTGGTCTATAAAATGTTTTATTATTTATTTTTAATAGAATTTAGATATCTGTATTTATTTATTTGCCACTTATTGCATTTGGAGAATCTTTTCTGCATCCTTAGGGATTAATAAATGTTTTATGCTTTTATTTAAATAATTATGAAAAAGAATATTTACTGGGTATTACATGCTACAAGTACAGCATTACTTTTTTTAATAAATAAAAGATAAATAGACAGTGCATACTGTCCTGTAGCTTTTAACACTCTGGTACCATTTGAAGTGAAACTCTTTTGAGACTCACCCCTCCGTTTCTCCTTTCCAGACCTGATTGAGAATGTGCGCAGCTCGAGCGTGGGACACAGGGAGCGAAGAGTGATCAAGTATAACGAGGCCAGCGAGCTCAGGCCCCCTGTCAACAGCATCACCGTGTCAAAGAAGCGCAACTGGCTGGAGCAGAGCTCCCACAAACCCCAGTCTCACGAGGAGTGTGCCGCTGCCACGGATGACGATTGTGGTCACGTGGCCAATCCATCTTGCCCTGAAAACCCACGGCAGAGTGGGACCAACGCCACACTGCCAGTAGGACAGGGGGTTCAGACTGTGCACATCACTATGAGCCCCACGCTTACCTGTCCACGCACGGTAGACCCCGCTGAGGAAAACGACGCAGACGATGAAGGAGACATTTGGTACAACCCCATCCCAGAGGATGAGGAGCCTGAGCTGCCCCAGGGGCTTTGCCCTGCTGCAAGGTGTAAAAACTCGCAAGCTCTCCATTCCCTGGTCCCAGTCAGTAGCCAGGGGAAACTGAGCAACGGGGACTCTGTTAAGGGGCTGGGGTCCACCACGGCTGGTAGCTCCCCAAGCTCCTCTCAGATTCTGGGGGACTGTCAGGCTGTTCCAACCAGCCAGTTGAATCTTGCAAATTCCATACATTCCACTGAGCGTTTGCAGCTGCACAGGCAGATGTTTGCGTGCAAACCAGGGAGAGGGGCGGCAATAGAAGAGAACCCAGCTCCCAAGCCCAGCGCTGCAGGTAAGTGCTTTGTTACTTCAAACGAGCAATTGAAAAAAATATATATATATATATATATATATATATATATATATAAAAATGTATATATAATATATATATACAGGTACTAAACATTTTGACAGATCTACAGATCAACCTATAATTAGGACTTCTGATAGCCCAACACAGTAGCACACAGAAGTCTGTGAGGTGTTATGCAACTTTAATAGGAAATGATTGAGTTTTCAGGGGTAGGTGGGTGTCTGGCTGGTTCTTGTTTGTTGTGGACAGTGGGACAACAATGCAGGGAGGATATACAGCAGCAGCAGCAGCAGCAGCAGAGAAGATTATCTGCATTGCATTTACATATCTTGTTCTAGGAGCCACGCAGCCACATCTATAAATATTCTCTCTTCATGCAGTGGCACTCTAGGGATGTAATATCACAGAAGCATAAACCTTTAATCCTTGAAAAAACTTAGTGGGACTAGTCTTCATTGGTTGTATTTCTTTCCTTAATTTCAGTATAATTTAGACTGGCAGTAGTACTGTTTTCTTATATAGTAAGTTAAACAAGTACCATGGCATAGCACATATCACACTTGAAACAGTAAACTATGTGAGAGACAAATGCTGCTTAAACTATGTAAAAAAAGGTCTGCAATTCATTAGTGTTCATACAGTATCTAGGCAATATATGCTTTTGTTGACTTTGCTTTTAAAACTCGGCATTAAAGAGTGTATTATGGTGTAATGTGTTTCCAGCGTTGCCATAGTGACCAGTTGGTTTGGTGAGTAGTTTAGTGGTAAGGGCACCAGACACGCTGGGCAGATGCAAGTAGACTGAAAGCCCATCTCCGGCACTCTGGGTGTTCGTTCTTTGTCCCTTGTGCTGTGAATGGGAGATCTGGTGACCGTCTTGTGTGAATTAACAAATGCTGTCAGCTTTGCTAAGCAGCCTGCAGTTCATGAGTGCTTCAAGGCTAAAGATGGATCATTAATTGTGTTGATGTTCTCCATGCTGCACATGATGCAATCTGTTTTTATTTAATCTGGATTGCTGGGCATGCAAAACTGGATTTTGTGCGTTGAGCATTTAAACACTACAGTAAGTTCAGAAATTACATAAACTAAGGACATCAAGATTTATTAGAAGTCTATAGCTTCCATCTGATATTGATCGTAACCCTATCCCTTTGTTCAAAAGGCTAATCTATTAGAATCCAAGATACAAATCATCTCTTTTAATTACCCTTTCTGCTGTGTGTTTTGATGTTTAACAGCTCTTTAAGCACAATAAAATATAAATGTTAAATGTTAATCTGAGGGAATTCATCCTGAAGAATTACTGAGCCTTGCTCAGGTGGATTCAGTTGCCCTATTGGAAAAATATCTCACACCTTCACATGCAAAGGCAAACATAAACCCAGTATATTTGACAGAAAAAAAGCAGTAATGCTTAGTATTAACTTATTGTTTACATTTTCCCTTTATCTTTGTTCTTTGAGTTGATCGTGTGAAATTGGAAACCACTGGTGGTTCATAGTGTTGCTTGAATAAATGCAAGGTAATTGTTGTGTATTCTATGCTTTACAATCTAATTTGTCAAAACCTGCCTCTTCTGCTTCATCAGAGTGAGTTGCCTACTTGGGAGATACAGCAGACCCTGCTGTTAAGTAATTAGTCTTCTGTCACACACAGTGATGAAACTAGATTGGCTCACTCCAGCTTATATAAACTAGTTAAGATATCGACAATTGCTCTGGATCTAATTTGAACTGATATCCCATCTAAATGAGACTCTGCATTTACAAAAGAGTTTCCCTTTCATTTGATTGGAGGATAAGGGATGGTTACCTCTTTCTGTTCTGAGCTAAGCTAATGAACCTCTATGAAGTCCTTTAACAGGCCCTGTGCTGTAACTCCATCACTTTTACTGCTCCCTACCGCATTGATGCCCAGTAAAATCGCCTTTGTTTAATAACACGGCTTGTTATAAAGATCTTCTGGTATAGGGACAGGCAGAATGAGGCTGGAAAGTAAGGTTGCCATGCTTTAGAAGTTTTTGCAAATATGTACATTACCTTGGTTTTTAGTTGAGGGTGGTCCCTTATCAAAGGATTTTGCGACCCTTTGTACTGGACAGTTTCTCTAGTTTTACTCAGATTTTAAGACTGTACAGTACTTTCATGAGAGAACACCTTTCAAAGCTAGCATACATTGGCCATTTACCCAAATAGAAAGCAGATAATAGCAAAAATAGTTTTTATTGCCAACATCCCTTAAAGACGCTATGAGAATTATACAATAAGAACAAACTGAATCAGAAAATTATTTTAAAACAAAAACAATTTTGGGGATGCAGTGTAAGCCCACAATTTTACGATTAATTCACAGCATTGTCATGTGATAGATAGTTTTGGAATTGACAACAAAGGAATCAACAGGGCCACAGGAATCTGGTACAAATGACTGGGTTCACTAAAAGAGTCATTGTGTTTTTTAAATGTTTGCAAAGAAAGAGGTGGTGAACTTTTAATCTTCTTGTGTAAATGCCTACTGCAGTGCTGGAGATTTCTAAGATTGAGTGATATGGGGTCTTGTTGAACAAAACAGACAGTAAGAAACATACGTTGCACCGTTGTCTTAGTTGAGAAGAGAATGTGGCCAGTTCGATGCATGATTTTTAATCTCCTCACTGTTAAACACAAAACAGCAAATTCTGTGGAAGCAAATTCTGTATAATGTATGCTGGTCAGGTAACCTACACTTTAAAAAAGTGTACACCTAGTACAACTGGCAATTGGAGGAGACACTGAATTATGAATGATGACACAGCTGATCCAGTTTCATGGCTTTTAGGCTAAACCAGTAAGTCATAGTTGTAGACGATAACCTGATTTGGACTGACTGCTGGAATGAAGTGACATGCAAGGCTACATTGGCAGTTCTGCAAAGTTCTGGCACTGGCCTGCCACTTGCAAACTGCCATCTTTTTCATACATTAATATGTCTCCTTTTGTCAGTTTTGTCAAATACCTGAAAGAGCACAAATTCTACTGGATATGTATGGCTTGGAGTCGGAGGTTCCTTACGGTTTGCAATGACTTGGGTTGGCTTACCATCAAAAGGAGGAACTTCTTCAAATGTTTACAAAACAGTGCCCATCCCTACAGTATACACTATACATCAGCAGTAGCTATTTTATTTGAGTTCTTCAGGTCTAAAAGACATGGTAAGACACGTCTGAGCTGTTTTTGTTATTTGAACAAAGACATGCTGCTTTTTGCTGGATTGACCTGCTTCCCTTGAACATTTCTTACAAGTGCTCTCAAGAAGGGAGTATTTTTATAATTCTGTGTTATGGGTTAATGCTATTTAACCTGTTCAAGGGAATTCCTGCCTCTCATGTGTCTACATGAAGCCACTGAAAACAAGATTCTAATCCTCTGAATCTGTAGAAAGGTCATTGCATTTAAATACAGATTTATTTATTTTTATTTTAAGTTTGCAGGCCCAACTCTTAAAAGCAAATGGGATGCTTTTCTGCACAAATTCCAGGGGTTTACGTCTGCGTGACAGCAAACGAAGAGGCATCAGTGGCTGTCTGTGGGCTGCCTTAATGGGAACCCTCTATGGGAAATTATTGTATATAGAACCCTCTATGGGAAATTATTGTATTGTAACGTATTGTGAGGCATGTGCACATTCCCCAAAGATTATTATGATTATTATTATTATTATTATTATTATTAATAATAATAATAATAATAATAATAATAATAATAATAATAATAATAATAATAATAATAATAATAATAATAATAATTTAGCAGATGCTTTTATCCAAAGCGACTTGCAGAAACTAGGGGGTGAACTATGCATCACAACTGCTGCTGCTGAGTCACTTACAATAGCACCTTGGTTTTACGTCTTGTCCGAAGGACAGGATAAGCGTGATTCACTACCAACCAACATTATACAATGGAGGAAACAAAAACCATGAATGCAGCTTCAAAATCTAGTTTCCAGCCTTCTGAGATGTTTTACAGGACTAGTTACTAGACAATAGGGAATAACAGTGCTTTGCACGATATACTGTTAAACAATTGTTCCACTTGATATTTACAATGTTGGAAAAACAAAATACCATATACTGTTGGTGATACATATGCAATGTAGGCTGACAATGTTTTCCATGTTGCCCCACACAGTGTATAATAGCCTATGGAGAATTCTGGACAAAGTGTGATCCTCTGTCTTAAAGACTGTATGAATGAGCTTTGGTTTTACCTGGCTAAAAAAAAAACACCTTTTAAGTCACCAGTTCTTTCATTTATTTTTTACTATGAAAATATTACATTCAATATGCCATATTTTGTCACAGTTTATTTTTAAAACTCCCATCAACCAAAACAAAAACAAAAAAAAACAACAGACGTTCAGCAAGTCACTACTTGCCATGTTCTACAATATATACCATGTAAAACACCTTTCCTGTGAAAAGGGATTTTGTTTGTGGAGGCTCTTGATGGATCCATCCTCATAGCTACCTCTCTGCCTGTATTTTTATGGCATTGGGTGGGGGGGCACAATTAGAAAAGGGTGTAAACATGGCTCTGATTATGATGGAATGCTGCAGGACAGCCCACTAACAGGACTGTGTAGTGATTTGCAGTACAAGGGGAGTCTTTGTCCGCTTTTATCAGATGCCGCATTTCTAACAAGTTTCATGCCAGAAAAGCACAGCAGGCATTCTGAAGATAGTGCTTCCCCTGTTATGAAAATGTGCCACTGCTTTTCTGCAAATAGTAAATGTATAAGTGCTGTTTGTTTTAATAGGGCTGCGTAAGAGTGACACAAACTAAAACGGCATGCTTGCAATAAAGAATCGCTTGTCTTTGTTCCTTTTTCATTTGCTGTGGTAACAGTGTAAATTGGCAGTATACTTTCCTCAGACTTTGATTCTGCATTGGAAATGTTACTACGTTTTTTGTTATACAAGAGAAACGGCAACAAGAAACTGTTTAATTTGTCACACCTGAACTTATATTAGGCAAATGACAACGAGAAAAAGCTTGCTGAAAAACCTTGGCTCCGGCTACTTTAGTGTAAGCGTTAGTTTTTTATTCTCAATAATCTTAGTTTGAGTTTTGTCTCTGTAGAAAGTAACATATGGGCATTATTTGTGTTGTAGCACCCCTATAGGATGGCAGCTGCTGTTTTTGTTTACTTAACCATAACACAAGTGCTTGCCAGTGACAGTGATACTGGCACCAATCCATGAATCCTAACCCCCAGCCCCTACAAATATCAACAGGTAATGGATTCATACTAAGAGGGATCCTCAGACTAAACACAAAACTCCAATAGAAGCCACATCAGACACTGAACATTTCCTGTACCTGTGCACGTAACCACACTCTTGTTATCATTGGTGCCTTTTTATTAAAAGGAACAGTGTTTCCCTTTCAGTTATAGCACAGGAAAGACAAGTGTTACTGTAGTGGTATAAGAATGTGGGATAAAGGTTATTTTCCCGAGTTACAGAGAAATTTACATTCATGTTGATCAAATTTATGCTAACTTGGTTTGAATTAGGAAGCATGTCATGAGAGAGCAATATCCTGCTACAATAGCTGGGTGATTTTCAGTACCCTGCATTCTTGTTTACCTTCGTGCCTCAGAAAATGTATTTTATGTCGTTCATTGACTGTTAAGCTTTTTCTCTGAACGTAGTCCTTCTTTAAGGGTAACTGTATGAACCCAAATCTAGTAAGTGGCGGCAAGGGCCAAATGTACAGTAACAGTTGGTGTCAGTTTACCAGTAGAGTAAGTGCTTTCTGCTTGATTGCACAGTGGGAGTGGTCTGCACAAATGTTGTTCCTAGCCACATGTCGCTTTTTTTTAGTCTTTTAAGTCTTCGGTTTTTACAGTTGAATAAATATCCCTCCGTCTCCTTGTGGAAGTCTTCTATTTTATGCTTGTGCCTAAAAACAATTCTTTGTGTTTCTCCAGTTACTGGCCCTACAGACGGTACCTACAAGTCAGACCTGGGGTTTTCACCCCCTTCCAGCCCAAACCCCTTGAAGAAGGGAGGCTCCATCAACTGGTCCTTTCCAGACAAGATTAAATCCCCCAGAACTGTTAGGAAACTATCAATGAAAATGAAGAAACTGCCGGAGCTCAGTAGGAAGCTGAGTGTGAAAGGGACCTCCAGTAGCAGCCACCCTGAGCCCCGACCAGCCTCTCCCAAAAGCAATGGGAGCAGCAGTGGAACAGATTCTACTCAGGGTCCGTCAGTGTCTCCAGGGAGCAGCACGGCAGCCAGCAGGAATGTCATCTCTCGCTACCACCTGGACAGTAGTGTATCCACCCAGCACAGCTACAACAAGAAGAATGACACAGGAGGCTCCAAGTCGGCCAGTAAGGGGGGCTATCTGAGTGATGGTGACTCCCCGGAACTGGTGGCCAAATCGGGCAGCAAAGGTGGTAAAAGCAAAGAGCCCCCTACCAACAATCACAAAGTCCATGTCACAGAAATTGACATTGATGCCTTCCGGCACTACAGCTTTGCCGACAAGCCTAAATGCTTGCAGTATATATCTGGACTGATGAGTGTGCACTTCTACGGAGCCGAGGACCTGAAGCCCCCAAGAATCGACTCCAGAGAAGTCTACTGTGCCATTCAGGTGGACTCGGTCAACAAAGCCCGGACTGCTTTGCTGACTTGCAAGACTACGTTTTTGGACATGGACCACACATTTAACATTGAACTAGAGAACGCCCAGCACTTGAAGCTGGTGGTCTTTAGCTGGGAGCCCACGCCCAGGAGGAACAGGGTCTGCTGCCACGGGACAGTAGTGCTACCCACGCTCTTCAGGGTCACCAGGACCCACCAGCTGGCTGTGAAACTGGAGCCGAGGGGGAAGATCTACGTGAAACTGAACCTGATGGAGCAGTGGCAGAACTCCCTGGACTGCCTTGGCAGGGAGCGGGAGCCCGCGGTGTTTGGTGTGGAGGCCTGGAAGCTGGTGGAGAAGGAGAATGCTGGGATCATGGTGCCCCTGCTGATTGAGAAGTGCATCACGGAGATTGAGAATCGAGGCTGTCAGGTAAGCCTTTTCCAGCAGCTGTGCTTGAGGAGAAAACTCTTGGGTTTTAACATAGCTAGCCCAAAGAAGATCGAGGTCTTGGGTGTTTTTTTGTGAAGCCTTCTCACCATACCTTTTTAATGTAATGCTCAGGATTAATTCTGATGTGAAGTTATGTCATTTTTTTATATATAGATGCGCAACAGCATACTTTTTGATTTAACTTCCAGATGGAGAGTGATGTACAAGTCTGAATATTTGTCAGTGCTAAGATGCCAAAACACCAAGCTGTATATTTAAAATAATTCCACATTCACAATGTTATTGTATTAAAGTTTCAACTAACAAATGTAATCTAACAGTTACCAATCCAAACAGAATGCAAACATTTGAACTTATTCCAGCTGTATTTCTGACCAGGCCATACTGTATGCCGAGACCCCTCACAGGGTACTTTGTTGCCTTTATGACATGCCCCTCTTGCTGTGCTCCATCCTTCTGAGTTTTGTTTGCCAAGACTTTGTGCGCCAGTCATCTCTACTATTGACAGAACAGCTTCCCTGACAGTTTTCTTGGTCAGATTTTTAGTAGGCAGTAAAATGCTTGCTTCCCTATTGTATTGTTAAACAAGTTGTACCTTTTAATATGATTTCTGTCCATTTTCCATAATTTGATTTAAAAAAATCTTTTAGACTTTGACATACATTCATGTACAGTAAGATACTGAATGGCACAGCATGTCATCTGTCAAAAAACTGGATATTAAGCAGTAGAAGTGGCACTTGAAGCGAACCGTTTCTCATTGTTCCATTCCTGGCTGGTTTCTTCACCTCGCTGCCTACAGTAGCTGTTTACCCTGTCAGCCTTCTCCTTGTTAATGCCTTTTAGCAACGTGACGGATACAACTTTGGACACTCCAGTCTGCACCTGTGACACTGGTAGTGTGACCTACAGTACAGAATCTACTTATCTAGGTGTTCTCTGACTCTTTTCTGTGAACATTTCTCTTACAGTACTTAGACTCTATGAAATAACCAGCAGTTCTTGTGCAGGTAGAAGTCATGTTATCTGCTGGAAGAAAAAAAAAACTCCTCTTTACTGCCTATGTATAGTTCCTACCAGGTAGAAGACTAATATTATGAAAAAATAAGTGATAGGGAGAGTATGTATCCATGCCAACTATAAAATGTTATTCTTCATGTTATTCTTCAAGAACCACATGCTGATCTACAATGAGCTATGTTGCGGTATTGGTTCTGTATCATGGTACAAACGATGCATTCAGTACTTCTATTCTGATACGATATAGCATGAAAAGAACGTACGCTATGAATTGTTACACCCCTACTAATGAAGTCTGTGTTGCTGGAGTCACTTTGCCACCAGCATGAGACTTCAGCCCTCACTTATCCTAATTAGAATCAGGATGCTGGTAATTAAACTGTCTGGCCGGTTTGCACATGCTGTCCTTAACTCTGTTGCCATGGGCTCCATTTAGTCTATAAAGTAAATTTATCAGCCACAAGCTGAGGGCCAAACCTTTAATCCTGCCTGCACTCTGTGTTAATTAGAAATACATGGAAACCGAAATTGAAGACAAAGTGGAGTGGTGTAGACACAGGATATTATTAAACCATATGAGGTCCGTCTTGCAGCTTCCAGATTCCATACTCTCATGTCAAACCTTAATCCCCACAACTGCCTTAGGCAATTATGTTGGCTCATGTCTGAAAACCTGGATGTGACAGATACTTAATATAGTCCTGCATATCCATCAGTCGTTCATTTCAAGGTTGTACCTATAATGTTCTTCCATTTAAAAACATGTTCCTGGAGTTCATCCAAATATCGCTTGGCTTTCTGATTTCCAGTTTGCTCCTCACATACATTTTTTAAATGCGTCTCTTGCATTGTTGAAACGCTTCACAAATTTGTATTGCATTTATAAAGCGTGTTGTAATGATAGTGTCAACTGCCTGGTAAGGGCCATGGGCAAAAACGGGCAATAAGCGAGGGTGGTGTTATAGTGAGGGTCAAAAAAACAAAACAAAAAAACACACAACCTACTATGTTTGCAATAAATTCAAACGTTTTATTTTTTTAGTTATACAATTACAGTATCTGCAGGCCTTTTTAATAAAACATTAATCTTTTTTAAAACTACAGTACTAGTTTTTAACATAACAGTAGGTCTGCTAGTGACGTTTTATCATCTTTTCCCATCTGTATGAAACATACATGGTTACTTTGAGGAACAGTTTATACTTAAAAAATAAAATAAAATATAAACACTTGTGTCAAAATCACCCAAACAACAGTTCCATAAAAACAAAAAAGTGAACCATTTTTTTTTTTTTTACTGTACTGGTCATTTGAACTTCTGTGTTTGTGGCACGACTGTAAGCCTACTGAATACTATCCCCCATTGAACAATGCCATCTATTTATTTTACAAAGCAATTTAAGCTCAACAGCATTCTTTTTTTAAGCATTTAAAAAAAAACGTTGAGTATGTTTACAAAACTGCAGCTTTAGTTTAAGTGAGCCTTCATTTGTGCAAAACTTGCACGTAAAACAAACAAATCTCTTACCATACTTTTTATTTAACATTTACTGTGGTTTATAAAAGTTACTTATTTTAGACTGCGTCAAGCCTTTTTCAGGTTAAACAAATCGAGGTAAGCCATTTGTTTTTATTCATTAGAATGTCTCAGATTGTCCTTCAATTAACAGTATATGCCTCACTTATGCGAGAAAACATTTGTGATGTCTTGCTGACTTGCTTTCTTATTTTCAGATGCATACATGCAGATTTTTTTCTTTTGCTCTGGTGTTAAATGTAGGGTCGACTCGCCATTTTATACTTTCTGTTTTGCTTTAGGAGCGGGAGTGTTGATGACATTGGTATGACCGTTCAGTAAACAACGAACTAGGAAAGTGAGTCAAAGGTTAACAGCATAACTTTGTTGTTTTAATTGGCCATGATTATTTCGCTGGCGCTACAATGAGGGAAACTACAATGCTTATACTTACGTTTGCTTGACTGGGAAAGTTGGCGGGTGGCGGACAGCAGGGTGGCGATATAACGGATAAAAATAGCTCTGTTTTATACTGGTGACATTTGTTCAGAGAGAATAGCTGGCGGTATGCAAGGGTGGCGTTATGAAGGGGGGCGGTATAACACGGGACAACAGTAAATAATAATTCAGGAATATATTTTAAATGCATTGGAATAGACAGTTGTAGAATACAAGTGTTTGCTTGTTAAACCTTCAACATGCGTGACTGCTTTATGGTGGCAGTTTGTCAGCAGTCCATCATTACCATGTTAATATTGAAAAACCCTCAGGTCAATGATTTAGGCCATCAAGGTAGTGTGCGGGTAGGATTTCTTGTTTTTCACTGGAGCATTGCACATCGATATCTGTGTTTTCAGTACTAAATGCACGACTGAAGCAACACATAGGTCTTCTGGCAGCTACACAGCTTCAGGAACTAGGATTTCTGTCAGCACAGGAAATCTTTCTTTTAAATAAACACAGGAATCGCCAATTGCTTCCTGTGGATGGTACACATTGCCATAAAATAGATGGATTGTGCAGCTCTGTGGATCACGTAACAGAAGAGAGATAGCTGTTAGCGAGTCTGACTGTGCCCTGGCTGGATGCTTTACAGCTCTGAGTTGTGCGTAGTTCAGCAGATTTTTGACAGGTCCTGTTGCATCACTTGCATTGGGGTGTTAGGTGGGTGTTATCAGTGTGAGCTCAGTGATAACGCCTAGCTGAAAATAAACCATGCTTTAAAAGTGTAGTTTACTCAATCATGCTGTGTTTTTATCCAGATGAACTGGATAGACCCCAGGTCTCAGGTGCCGTTGACCTGGATAGACCCCAGGTCTCAGGTGCAGTTGAACTGGATAGACCCCAGGTCTCGGGTGCAGTTGACCTGGATAGACCCCAGGTCTCAGGTGCAGTTGAACTGGATAGACCCCAGGTCTCGGGTGCAGTTGACTTGGATAGACCCCAGGTCTCAGGTGCAGTTGACCTGGATAGACCCCAGGTCTCAGGTGCAGTTGAACTGGATAGACCCCAGGTCTCAGGTGCCGTTGACCTGGATAGACCCCAGGTCTCGGGTGCAGTTGAACTGGCTAGACCCCAGGTCTCGGCTGCAGTTGAACTGGCCCATTTGGAAATATTTATTAGAACTCAAGGTCTGGTTAAGGTCTGCTGAACTACACACACGGACCCATGAATCATAGTCCCGGATTTTCAAGATCTGTTTTAAGATCTGTTATAAAGAGATTGTAGAAATACTACAGTTCCCATTTCAAGTAGGATTTGTGTAAAAATCCAGGATTCTCTTCCATGAACATAAATCTAAATCTTATACTGTTTTAATAAAAGAGTATGAATCACAGAAAATGAAAGACCGATAAAACATAAAATATATAGTATGTTTGCAAAGGCAAAGCCCCTGGGGAATAAAACAATAGTGGTCCAGTGGTAAAAGAAAAGGACTTGTAACCAGGAGGTCCCAGGTTCAAATCCCACCTCAGCCATTGACTCATTGTGTGACCCTGAGCAAGTCACTTAACCTCCTTGTGCTCCGTCTTTTGAGTGAGATGTAATTGTAAGTGACTCTGCAGCTGATGCATAGTTCACACACCCTAGTCTCTGTAAGTCGCCTTGGATAAAGGCGTCTGCTAAATAAACAAATAATAATAATAAAATGGCTTGGATAAATTAAGTGCTGTGATTGGCTTAAAAAGATCACATGACCGGTTATGACATCATAGACCAAATTACTTACCTGATCTATTTAATATTACTACACCTTAACATAACAATTATCTAAACAGTGTTTCTGTAGGTAAAAAATGTCAACATAAACTGAAACAAAATTTAAATCACTCAACAATCTGTCACTAAGAATTACAGAACAATTGGCAAATATACTGTGGTATTTAGTCAGAGAACAGAACAAAGAAAACTCTGAGGTAAGCAGTAGCTGTAACACTTTATTCAAAAGCCATCTGAGAAATCACCACGCAAGTCTCACTCGGCATGTAATATATACAATTCAACTTAATATCGCCTTAAAACTGACTAGTGAAAGGGGCTCCCGAGTGGCGCATCCAGTAAAGGTGCTCCATGTGGTGTGCAGGATGTGCCCTATAGTCTGGACGTCGCAAGTTCGAGTCCCGGCTATTCCTTTGCCGACCGAGGACGGGAGCTTCCAGGGGTGGGCGGGGAGGGTAGGGTTAGGTCGGCCAGGGTGTCCTTGGCTCACCGCGCACCAGCGACCCCTGTAGTCTGGCGGGCCTCGCGGGCTTGCCTGTAGCTGCCCGAGAGCTGCGTTGTCCTCCCGACACTGTAGCTCTTGGGTGGCTGCATGGTGAGTCCGCAGTGTGAAAAAGCGGTAGGCTGACGGCACACGCCGGAGGACAACGTGTGTTCGCTTCGCCCTCCCGAGTCAGCGCAGGGGTGGTAGTGGTGAGCTGAGCCTAAAAATAATTGGCCATTTAAAATTGGGGATAAATTAATAAAAAAATAATTGGCAACGAATAAATTAAAAAAAAAAAAGACTAGTGAGTATGTAATGTTTAAATTAGACACAACAGATACATCTCACCACTACCCTCCGATTTCAGAAACATATTTAAAACAAAATTAAAATCGCTCCTGCTCTCTGCTGACACAACCGTTGGGCTTTTAAACAAGGTCAGATTCGGCATAGAATTCTGTTGTGCTCGCCGCAGATGGGAAGGACTGCAGCACTGCGCGAACTGACTCGGAAGTCGTTTAGTCGTTTAGGGAAATTATGCCGGGAAATAAAAAAGTACAAAATATATGTATTCAGGGACTATTTTTTTTTTTCAGTGGAAGGATACATAATACATTTCTAATTCTTTTCCTTAAAAGAGCTAGTTTGTGTAATTATTTAAAAAAAAAAAATTGTAGCCATTTTATAAGCGAAATAACCCACTCCAGGGTGTGTGGTAAGATTGTCTTACCGCACACCCTGTCGTGGGTTATTTCTTACATAAAGTTGCAGGAGCAGTTACGTTATTTATAGGTCAGTGTATTTACTGTTTTAGGATCCATAGTTTCACAAAGAATGTCTGCTGGTTCAATGTTTCCCTTACAATGTGACCCTAACAGTGGGGAACCTATACTGTAGTAGTTCTTTTTAACTTGTAATCTAAGAAGTGTTCACTCTTTCATAAAAGGTGAATTCATTTCCAATATGGTTTACTTAATAGAGAAAAGCATGTCTTGCACATAGTACATTTACACTTCCTGCCCTTCTATATTTGTTTTCCTTAAATAGCCAAGCTATTTCAAGCTTACTATGATCCTATCGCAGTCCAGAAAACATTTCTTTCATGCGGTCTGCCATTTGATGGTTTCTATAAACCCTTGCTCATTGTTTTTTATTTGTTGCTTCTGTATCTTTTTTGGGACTAAGGCAGGGATCAGAAGGCTCTATAAAGATGTTACTGGCCACAGCCGTGTGGTGTACAGTGTAGAAGGCGGCCTCTTGTCCTCAAGTGCACCTTTGAAAACAAGACATTGAACAGATAACACCCCAAGCTAAACAAAGGCCCTTCTTGATTGCAGAGTTTCCTGTTGATGTAATAAGTGCTGTGCGCTTTGAGAACTTGGCGTGACTAGTGTAGAGCGTTACAGTAAACAAATCTGCATTGTTTTATTTTAATGTTCTGGTAAATCGTATGCCCTCTTCAAGTCAGGGTTGTGTTCAAGGGGAGCAGGCATGTACAGAGAAAGGTATTTCTGAAAGATAAACCGGCCTTGCCAAATAATACATTTTTTATTGTGAGTAAAAAAATATCCTGGGATATTTATCAAAGAAACTACTGTTTGCATTATTAATTATTTGAAGCACTACTGTACATGTGGTTATATACAGCTGGACATTTGCATTGATAAGACCACAGAGGTTTTGTGAATGACCAGAACACATACTTTTATATAGGGCTTCATTTTGTCAGTGTTTATTCATTTAATTTTTCGGTGCTTATTTTGAGCTGTTTTGTAGAGTTTTATGTAAGTCGTTATTTTTATTTTTTTCAGGGCTTTTGGAATTGGTGTTTTCGGTTACTTTCCAAAATGCTTGGCAGTTTTTTTTTCTGTTATAATATGTATAATAACTCGACAGTACTTGCACACTTTCTTTCCTTTGCTGTCTTCTACAAACAAAATCCTCATGGTCACGGGCACATTCTTCTGAGGTTTTTGTGTGTAGGCATTTTTTTACATTTCGCCACAATTTTTAATCCTGTTTAAATCCTCCGTATGTTAACTGTAATACAGCTTTTAATCCCGCAAACCAGTTTCCTTTCCTGATTGTAATCTCGTTTTAAATCTCGCAAGCGGAGTCTCCAGTAGAAATGTAGGAATGTGCTGTTCACTCAGTAGTTGGGGTGGGTTTAAAGTATTCAGAACAAATCACTGCACTGGGAAGTGTTTATATATATTTTTGTTTTGTTTTGTTTTATTTTTTAATGGAAAAGGGGTGAAGTCAACCTGACTTGATTAACCATTTCCACTATTTTTCTGGTGGTTTCAGGTGTTTATTGGCTGTACACTGATTTAATTTGTTTTGTATCAGGGTGTTTTATCAGTTTTTATCAGTTAAAACCGAAAATCAGAAGCCCTATTTATATAGCATATCATATTATTTAGTGCAGTGGTTCCCAATAGTTTTCAATGTAGGGACCACCTTGGTGTTTGGATTTTTCCCACAGTCCACTTGCAGCAGCATTTTGAAATGAATTTGTAGGCTTCTATGTATAAGTACATGTAGAAAGTAAAGTATTTATATAAACTACCTAACTTAAAGAGATCCCTGGGCTTGAATCTTGAAACTACCACTTCATCAAGGAATGTTGTCATTTTATTAAACCTGGCTGAATAAACCCATATAATAACATGGAGCTGAAACTGATCATTCACACTACGGTACAGTTCACAAGTCAAGCTACAAATATAGCCTCTTTTTGTTTCACATTAACTTCTATATGCAATGAACCTCTATAAAAACGTATAATATGGAAATCAGGATATTCCTATATCCCTAGCAGCACTGTAGCACTTACGTGATTCATTTACGTGAATGCTAGATTTAGATTTTAAAAAATAAAATAATGTTGGTTATATGGGGGCTTCATAATATGTAACAGTTATTTAGTTAGAATTTGTTTGACATTTGAAAGCTGTTTCGGTTAATGGCAGCTTTCAAGACAATGCTTTTGGTATTGCATCAAAGGGAGCTGTAATATTAATTTATAAGCACACCCGTAATAAAAAAAAAACAGATAAAGGTGAAAAGTGCAGACTACATACAAATCTTAACCATATGTGGTTAAAGCTGTTTGCTGTGTTGCTTAGTAATACATATTGTAGTAGCACAACGTGTGATTTGTAGAAGTGGGCTTTTGCAAGAACTACGTAACTGAGTTTTGTTTGCGGACCACCTGGAGTTTACTCACACACCGCAAGTGGTCTGCGGATTTAGAGCATAGGTGTCAAACTCCATTTTTAACAAGGGCCTGTATTATGTTTGACTGGTAATACTGTGGGGGTGGGGGGGTGCAAGCAGCCCAGGGGGGCGAGCTCACAGCCCTGACATTAAAAAACAGAAACTCTCATCAACCCTCTAGGATGCCCTGGAGCCCAAGTTGTGTCTGCAGATAAAACTACACAGGGCCTTTTTGCTACACCTAATTTTGCTTAAATGTTTAAGTGTTGCCAAAATATGCTTGCCAACTATCTCAGTACAACACTATGTGAACAGTGTAAGGCTAATAATATTTGTCTTTGTAGGTTAGTCATTCACAAGAGTTTCATGGCATTGGGCCAGGGGAGTAATACAAATTAGAAGCAATACGTACAGTAAATCAGTAAGGTAACTTTTCACTATCGATATATCGTTCTCCAATAAAGCAGACGCCTCGATTTATCGACGTTATGAAAGTGTAAAAAAAACCCCGCAGCAATACATGTGGAGCTGTGGATTACTGTGTAGCATTGCTTTAAAAACTATTATGCATATTAAATTGATTGCATCTGTTTATGCATATAGTAATTACAAAATATGTCATATACTGTATATATATTTTTTACCTTATTCGTTTGTACCAGTTGGGGGTCAAAGCAAAATCCCCCCCAGAAAACAGTTGTTTAAAACCATAACAAGTCAGAGTAACAACAATCAAGGAAAAAAAAAAAAATTTTTTTAAGTTATCACTGTCCACAGCAGTTTTGTCCATGGCTTATCTTATATTTTAATTGTGTTAAGGAACATGATAGTGTCCACATTTTGTTTTAATTTAATTGATGACTGGGACTTGCTTACAATCTGCCCAGCATTATTGAATACATGCTCACTAGGGAGTGACGTTGCCGGGATGCTTAATACTTCTGACCAAAGATACTTTTGGAACTATCTTGGTTGTTTTTCTTCATTTTGGGTAGTTCAGATGAATAAATGCAGATTTTGTTTGAAGTTTTGTAGGGTGCCATCTCATTAAATGGTCACGCAGATTAGCTGTGTTACCGGAGTATCCCAAACATTACTTTATTTACTTTACTTTCTCGTCGTCTTACTTTAGAAAATAATTGCCAAAAATGGGAAGGCATTGTATTTGTAGCTCAGTCGATACAGTATTTAATTCTAACACAACGTTCTGAACTTACTTTGTTACTTTGAAGACTCCTGCACAGATCCAATCCCATCAATAAACACTCACTCGCCGATTCCAAATTTAATAAAAAATAAAAACTTTTCCTTTGCTTAAACCCTTTACACAAAAACGATGCACAGGCTTGACTATTGATAGTCTTGGTAAATCGATGCATCGCCTCAGCCTTATATATCAGTATCACAGCAGGCCTAGTGTTGTTTTCTGTATAAAGTAATTGTACAAAGTGTTGTTTGTATTGTGACCATATTTTTACACGCAACACTGTACCTGTAAAATGATTGTCTTTACGTCTAATGGATTACATTATTTAATTACAGTATATGGCCGAACCCGTCCATGCCTTTGTATTAGAAAACGTGTTCAGTGTACACAATAGAGCCCAGCCTGCCAGAAATTCTATTGATCCCCCGGGCTGGGATACTCTAGCACTGATAAGTCAGGTAGAATGCTGAGAATAAGTAGGTCAATCACTGGAGCTTTTTCATGGTGAAAGGGGCCGAGTGCTTTCACTAGCTGTGATGTACGAGTACACAGACGTGAATTGACTTGCATCCCTGTGTCTCTCTTGGGCTTTGTTGGCAGGTTGTTGGATTGTACCGCCTGTGTGGTTCAGCGGCAGTGAAGAAGGAGCTCCGTGAGGCCTTCGAGAGGGACAGCAAGGCCGTGGAGCTCTCTGAAAACCAATATCCCGATATCAACGTCATCACAGGTATGGCAAGGCTTCCTTTGGACTCCTGGCCTTTTTGTCAAACCTTTCCACAAAGACAATTGGGTGTAAACCGGATCCGAAATCAGTTATGATTCTTGGTAGCATTGAAAGTTGACACACTAAGTTTATTGCTTGTTGATGATAGTCTACTAAGTCATTTAGACCAAAGCCTTCATCAGTAGGGATGCGGACCGGACCAGGTTCAGGGAGTGGTCCGATCCAAATCTTTGGAAGTCTGGTACAGGTCCAGTACACCTTAAGGAAGTCCGGTACAGAGCGTGGACTGGTATATGGCCGGTCCATTGCACAAACACTGGGCCCGCAAGCTTTTTTTTCTTGCCGTTTTAAAAAGATTGGAACTAATGCAGTGAAGGAAACATGCACAATGTATAAAACACTGCATACTCCTAAGATCTAAAGCATTAACATTTTAAAAACCTCTACAGTAAAAAAATAATACACCCAAAGCCAAATCCCACAGAGGCTTTAATGAGAAGTTACAACATACAACATACAACAGAACAATCAACATATGGATTTTGTATGTTGTCATGTAATAACCTGAGCCTGTGAACATGTCATATGATCTTTTAAATTCTCTTTCCCATGCGACATGGGACAGTATTTTAATAAGCTGTTCTGTATCAAGAAAATGAACAGGATAGAATAACATTCAAAATAGCAGAACATTAAAATGTCAGTAAATAGAAACCCTGACAGATTGGCAATTTCTCTTTTCACATGGAAAAGCAGGTCCTAAATTAGGTAATTGTCTCTTAGTAGGTTCAATTAACTATTTTATTGGACTGGAATGGATCTTGAGGGCCAGATTTGACTATCACTGGACTGGTGGAACATTTTAACATTCTAACAAGAATTGGCTGTATTCTTTAATTAAGTATTCTGATCATAAACTTATACTTTTGGTCATAAATATCATACAATATAATACTATTTATATAGCACATTTTAGATAATAAAACATGCCTAGGTGCTTAACAAAGTAATTGCATTTATACTGTATGGATAGAATAGCTTGACAACAAACAAAACACAATGAAAACAATTTTGAATAGGTGAAAAAACTGGACTACATTTAAAAGTATATTAAATATGTTATATGTATATTACAAAATAAGTTTCCAAAATGTACTGGCAACCCCTGGGCAACCTTTATGGACTCCCCTTTTACACGGACCTAAAGTTACCTTCTGCAGGTAGTTGTCCGATTATAAACAACAGAGTTTAACAGGCTCAATATTGGTACATGTGTCAGACTGTAGTAGGTAATATAGCTGTACATTTTATGTTCTTTTTGGCCAACAAAGACTACTTCAAAGTAAACACCAAAGAGGAAGATGGGGGTTCTCTCAATAGTAAGGATGGTAACTAACAATGAGTTATTAAACCAGAGAAATTCAGGTCACTCGTCACACTGTCATTCTTTCATAAAAACACTAAACCGGGGCTGAACATTCTTTGTATTACACCAGTGAAAATGTTGGTATTACACCAGTGAAAATGTTGGTATATTCTGTCACAAGACCAATTCAATAATAAAAACAGTACACACCTTTTCCATTTCTTGTAGAATTTTATACCCCTTCCAATGGTGCCATTCGATGTGTTTTCTTGAATTTGTCAAACCTTCGCCTCCAAACAATGCAATGGAAAATGCCTTTCTCTTCACCTGAGCGAAGGAAGTAAAAGTCATAAATAGGAGCACTGTATTTTACTGGAGACGTTTGCTTTAGGGACCGTTTCTCCTGAATGACATGACCTGTCTCACAAGAACCTGTCTCATTTTCTGCCGTTCTGAAAAGTTATAATAAAACTTGAGTGTGGTGTTACGCAGAGAGATAAACACGTGTGCCTGTAAAGTCATGTGTCAGATTACCACGCGCGCAGTGTGACAGACACCTGAAACGTCTTGTTAGACTGATATGATAAACAGAGTCCTGAGCCACTAATCAAACTTTGGGAGCCTGATCTGGGATTTACGGCCGCCCTGACCACTTCAGTAGAGAAAAGCCAGTATGAAAAGCTGATGTTGAAGTCTAATCCGATACTGGGAACTAGTGGAACTTATTGTGTGTATCAGCTATAAATTAGTATACATGTGTATTGTGATATCCTAACCCAGCCTTTGTAATTTACAAATGATTGCAACAGACTGGCAAACCAACATGTAGTTAAAGCTATTCTCAAATATAAAAGAACTACAGTAGTTCAAAATAACCACAGGGACTGTCCTTACAGCACACTATTCTGACTTGTAAAGGTGGCACTTTTTACAAGTGCCAGTGATTGCGCAGGTCAGGTGTTCAGCTGTGCATTTTCTAACCCATGCATTTCTGTTTGAATGCAAATGGATCACACATTGAAATCATGTAAGACATTCAGGTTGGGTCCTAAAATTAGAAGCCAATAGGATCCAAAGGAGCACAACACTGTTGGATAGATGATTTCCCAATACTCGGACAGATGGAAAGACCTGTATTTAACATGACGAATCCTGACCTCCAAAAAAGGCTGGCAACGATGGGCCATAGTTGCTGGCCCGCTTGTTGGTTTTGGGAAGAGGCCCACAGTTATGATCTTGCATCACGTCTGCTTTAATCCACATGAATTCGCATGTCGGAGTAAAGCACACAGTTAACAGTTGAGCGGGCCTGAAAAATGACCGAGCATTGAAGTGGATTGGGGGTTTTGTTTGCTGTCTAAAATTTGTTCTGTAGGGCGAGTTGCTTGTAGCAAGGGGGGGCCATTGACAGGGAAGCAGCAGTACTCTGGCAGGCAGAATAGAGCAGCTAAAAGCAGGGAAAACAACTACAGCATGTTACAAGGTTAATTTAATAGTGGAAGGAGCCAAAGGGATTAGCATGGGTCAAAGTTTAGTCCAGAGCTTCTACAGCATGTGCAGTTGTAAGAGTTTTGTTTATGCGCCCTAGAAAATAGTTGATGTGAAGTAAAGCAATGCAATTTCTTCTGTAAACATGGCTGTTCCAGTGATGTTCTAATAAAAGTAAAAACTCTTCAAAGCACAGTTTTGCTCTCGAAGACCTGTTGTATCTGTTAAAGAGCTTCAGTTTTAATTGGAGCAGGGAGATGTGCAACTAAGGAGGTTAACCATAACCTGACCTGGGCTGTGTTAATCAGCTCTGTGTTGGGCCTGGGTTCATTTAATTGGCTTTTCTTTCTTGCATGCATTCCATCGGAAGTCAGTGTAAAGGTCATGGTTTGGATTGGCAGTTTTGTAGGCACTACATTTTGGAAGTCCGTGCTTAACTGTTTGAGTTTGAAGGTGAACATTTTGGAACACAACAATGTGCTACTAGTAATAGAGGAGTAAGGATTATTTCATTTTAAAGTGGAATCTACAGTCACGGATGTAGTTTTTATAATTCCTTCAGCTTGCACTTACTTAAATTATTTGTATTTAGAATCAGGGTGAAATTTACATTAAAATGTTTTCAAGGCCCCTGTGACTACTACAGGTCTAAATTGGAATATTTCATATTTTCTTAATCTTGTGTCTGTCAAGGACAAAACTTGGTTGACAATTTCTGCATGGTAGGCTAATTAAATGTACAGTATCTTTGTATAGCACTGGACTTTTGTGTAAAATATATATACCAGGCGACAGGGTACTTTTGTAGTGAACATGTTTGAATTTAAATACCAAAATACCAAATGACTGTTAGGCAAAAAAGTTTAATTTAAACATGCACTGACAGCTGTAACCAGGGTGTAAATGTCAGCTTTGAAGCAGGGGTAAGACTTGCTTTAACTCTGCTATACTTAACACCCTCTGTAGATGTGCATAATGACTGTAACCTATATCAACAGTTCACAGCTTTACAACGGGACAGTGCAAAGAGGACCAGCTGTTGTAACTTGCTTCTTGGCTTGTTTTAGACCTCTGGGGGTTCATTTTGGAGGGTTCGAGAGTTTAGATCATATCAAGGTGTAGATTTATCTCTGTATACAGCTAACATTTAGAAACATTGTTGGATAAAAATAACTATATTTTGCGCTGAGAACATGTTGCTTTGTTAAAGCTGCAAAACCATTTTTTAAATCTGGAAATAATTTGACTGGTTCAGTGTTTCAAAGACCGAAGTGTGCAAAAGAGGCGCTCAGCTATTCACCGGCCCCAGGATACAGCAGTCTTGCACGGTAGACTTTTAAGGTTTGTAACAAGTCCCACTTTGTTGCAGAACAAACACAGATGGTATTTCACTCATGCTTTGGGGGATTAGCAGAACATTCAGTAGGCCAGGAGGCACTTGGGGTTTTAGGAGATGTGTGTGTGTGTGTGTTTTTGACAGTGTAACAGCTTTGTACCTGTGCGTCGGCTATCCTAGGATTCTGCCTCCCCAGATTCCTGCCTCAGTTGCTTAATTAAGGTGTTCCATTTTTACAAGCAGCAAAGGGAAGCCAGGGGTCTGGCTTCAGGCGAGTGGTGCCAAAACCAAGATTAGATGAAAATAGTGTAATAGAAAAATCTTATACAATCAGTGAAACATGCATTTTAGGAAATCAGACAGATAAAGCACAGGAAAAGGAAAAGAAAAGGTCAAGATTGCTTTTTTTCAGCAGAGGCCTTATTCAGGAAATACCTGTGGAAAGAAAAAAAAAAGTTGGAGAACTTCTCAAGAAGATAGTTTTGTTTGCTCTGGGTTGTCTTGAGTTAAGTCCGCCATAAACATTTTTTGAACTATTTTCCCAGATGTCAAATGGATTTAAGAAGAGGAAAATTCTAGCGCTAGTGAATTAACTGATATTAGAAAATAATGTGGTACAAGTACAGTAAATTCCATGTTTTTTGCCTGTTAAAATAAGTAATGGACAAATTAAGCGCATGATTACTTGGTTTTAATTTATTGTTTTACCTCAATGCACTTAAAGCACTGCATTGGAGCTGAGGCTCTGCTTTTGATCGGGATTGAATTCAGTTGTAGATGAAGAGTTTATCATGTTTAAAGCAGGGCAAACATAAGGCTAAATCATTCCTGGTTAATGATTAACTTTTTCATAAAGCCAGTTCTATATGTGTGTGTTCTGGTGTTATCAGTCTGGCAGAGGGTGATTGTTTATATTAGAAGTGGTTGGAGAGCGTGGGTTTATGAACTCTGGAATATATATTTTTTTGACAAACCTGTGAAACAAAAAAATCTTTCATATTGTTGTTGAAAGTAAATAATGTTTTTTTGTTGTTGTTGTTTTTTTTTAATGAAAATCATTAGGTTTGGAAGCCAGTTGATGATATCAGCCACTGAATTTACTGCAGTCTGTGTCCCCCAGCAATTTCCGAACTTGAAATTTGTAGACTTTATAGTCCAGAATGCTATTTGCCAACACAAAGCTTTATTGCAAATATAGACTTTATCACTTTCATTGGAGATCTAGAAATAAATCCTTGTGCAGTTTTTTAGAAATGTAAACTCTGCACATTCAGCTTTAGGATTCAAAAGAATCAATTACAAAAGTATTGGTTGAGCATGCTTGTAAATGTCCATAGAGTCTCTGTAGTTAGACGATGTATCAGTAACAGGAAGAGATATCATGCTGCACACAGGGAGTCCTGAATGCTCGGTGGCGCACAGCAGGCTCCCGTTCGGTGTTCTGTTTGGTTAATATTCTTTATTAAACATCAGTGGAGTATCTTTTGTGCTTTGTGACATGTTTGAACAGCTGCTTGCTCTTGAGCAGTCACGCATGTTATTGTTCCTTCACTGGAAACAACTGTTTGGGAGACTTTAATAAACCAAGCAATATTAGCAATAGTAAACAAGTACATATTCCTGCACCTGTAACATAACATTTCTGTTCTCTCAAGAACAAGCAAACAGTGCTGTAGTGTGTCTGCTTAAAGAGCAGATATTAACGCACCAAACCATATAGAATCGTACAGATTTGGTGACCCCTAACTACTGAATGAGACATTTTGAAAAATATTCGACCCAGACCCATCCCAAAATGAGTTATTGGAAAAGCAAAATAAACTTTGTGCGTGCCGTTGTTCAAATCCCAGGCCAGTCCTTCCAGTGGAAAAGTGTTTGTTTATAGATTCACTAGCCAGAGTTTAATTGTGACTATTTTTAAAGGTTGTTTGTTTTGCTTTTAACTAACACATGTGACACGTATGCAATGTTGTGATATCTGACAACTTAAATTCAAGGTTAAGGAAAGATATTTACAAAAATAAATATTAATACAATGATCACTCTTCCTTAATTAGTGTAAGCTGGATTATGAGGAGATACTTGTATTCACAGTTTTCGCTTAGGCAGCTGGAAGCAGGAGGTCATGTCAGTCACAATATTCAGGTCATGTTTTCAAAGTGAGCCTCTCTTTTTGATGGCTTGTTAAATGAGCATTACTGGGATCCTCCTGTGATGCCTTTGTTTGTTACATGACTTCATTAGTGCCGAACAGCCACAGGCTAGCTAAATCCAAATCGCAGATCTGTTGGGTGGAGAATTCAATGGGCATTTTGAAAACTGAGATCTGTTTGTACACAAAAGGATTTTCTTTTTTTGACTGAAATACCTTGGCAGCTTTTTAGAAAAGCGAGAGAGAAAGAAATCGCGTGCATTTTTGCTGGGATCAGGGGAGGTGGTGTTGGTGTCAGGTGTTTCCCTCTTATTGTCTGTGCTGGGGAGTCTGAGTAGCAGGTGAAAACGACAGTGTTTCCAGACACAGCCTTTAGTTTCAGCTGCTGGCACTTCACCTCCCGTTCTAATCACATATCACACCAGACACTCTAACTCTGGAATAAAAGAGGGGGTTAATTTTTTTTCGTAGGTCATGAAATATGAGAGCATTCAAGATTTATATAGTTTTAAAAAAGTAGCTCACCAAATTTAAACTTTTGACAGCTGTGAAAATGAAAACCAAAATGCAGACCATGGAGTACTGAGTGGTGTAAGTTTCAACCGTCTGGTTAAATGATACAGTAACCCCCACCTTGCCACTCTGCAGGTCTTCATCTAAACACTCTCTGGACTGTTTAAATGAAGCTGTACATGTGTGACATGTCCTAGAATGAATAAACAAACTAAATGGAGCACTACTTCTTTCATGTTGTTGGGTATAACGTTGTCTTCAAGCAACTAAGATGTTGTTTTTCAAGAAAGAAGAAATCTAAATATTAACCCCAGATTTCACAAATAAATGATTGGGAAGATCAACAAACTGAAAAACTGTATTGAAGTGTTATTTATTTTTTTTTTTTACCGTTGTACAATAGGAGGAAACATACCACTTACAGCGCTTTTCAGATTTTCTGATGGAGTGTTTAAAAAGAAGGGTGTGTTATAAACCCCCTAGAATCTAAAGAGGCCTAGGATCAACGGGCAGTCACAATTCTGTTAATAAGGCTTGTTTGTGTTACATCTGAAAAAAGCATTCATTCCCTGAAATGCCATTGTCTGTTGTTTTTTTAAGGTGTTCTCAAGGACTATTTGAGAGAGCTGCCGTTCCCTCTGATAACAAAACAGTTGTACGAAGCTGTGCTGGATGCCATGGTTAAGAGACCTCTCAGGATTGGCCCCAGTGGGTGTGAAAATGAACAGTGTGACTCGGAAAACACAGTCAGTCTCTTGGAGCACTTGCCCGAAGTGGAGAAGGTAAACACTTGCATGACATTTTGGATTGGGAGGGAGAGAGTTCTTTGTGACAGCTGAACAAAAGTCAAGCATAAATAGGTTTGCCCTCTCTTGAGATAGAAATGACCTTCCTCTCTGCTCAGAATCCAGGCCTGGTAAACACCAGGCTCTTGGCTGGGAAACGCTCAATAACTAGAAGCACCTGTTCTCCATTTTAATTTGTTTGAAAGGTCTACATTTGAAAAGCCTCTTTCGGCAGGAATGTTAATGAGCAAACCTGGTCTCTAACCCGAGACCTGTAAAAACAATAATATGTTGACTTTTCCATGGCATTTAGTATACTTTTAAAACTAAATTCATAAAGTATTTTAAACTAAATGTATTTTTTTATTTTATTTTGGTATTTAAAAAACAAAAAACAAACCAACCAAAAAAACATTGCAATTGTTATGTTTCTTTTTTAAATTTATTTTGTATTAATATCATGTGTTGGTGTTTGACTCACTGGAGTGTACAGTAAGATTACCAGCCAGAGAGCTGAAAGGCCCAACAGTTAGGTTTCCATGGTTATAAATTCAAGTGAATTGGCATGTGGCTTCTGCAAATCTTGAAAAAGTTAATGGTGTACCTTAAGTGACCAATTAATATCCTTCCACCACGTTCTTTCCACTTCAGGGCATTTGTGCTTGGTTTACTGCTTCCATTATGTAAAGTAATCTGAATAAATATATTTAAAGACTCACATTTCAAGCTACGTTGTGTTGCAGCTCTCAAGCACGCTCAGTATTAGGCAATTAAAGCATTTTATTTGGTGGGTTTATGCACCAGAGGGAAGTGAATTTCATTTTTTTTTAATGTTGATTAGCTGTAGCAGTAGGGACGATAACATTATCATGCAGCTGAGCAGGGGTAATCCCTTCAAATTGACTGCTGGCGTCCAAGGTTTGAGCAGCTAATCGCTTCACTGATCCAGGTATTCCTCTCCTTTTTAAAGCTGAGACAACGGATTATCCACACAAACAGGAAAGTTCTGGACTGTCAGATATGGTTCAGGAACTGGAATGAATGATGGCAGCACTCAATGGCGTGATATTGTGTGGTGTCCACACTTGCACACAGAAAAGTCCATTTAATTTCCATCATAATGGATTGAAGCGCTTATGAGCTGAAGCAGACCCGGTCCATCTGGTTAGCAGCTCAGTTTTCTTACTGCAAGCACTTGGCCTTATCATTGTTTTTTTTTTTGGTTCTCTGACATTCCTTGGATGCTTGTGATTATCACAGTTGACTTTGATTGAGGGGACGCAGCTGCTGACAGATATAAACATGCATTCATTACAGCTTTCAAAAGTGCCAAAAGCAACATTCACTAGCTAATGGGGAGTATGTTGATGGGAAATACCAGGTATGCATTTATAGTTGAATGTGATTTGCTGGCTGATGAACTTCTCCAAAGATACTGTACAACACATCTCCTCTATTCTCTTCTTTCTCTGATCCCAACCTCAAACAGTGACTGAAAACAGTGAACTAAATTATTACAGTAAAACCTTGTTAAAACACAAGGCTCCACTATAAGGCTACATTCTGAGTGTTCCATTTTAATTAGTGTTTGCCTTTATAATACTGTAGTAACTGATAGCTCCCTCTTTTAAAAACGAGCAAAAACACTATACAGAGCCTTATTTATAAACCCTAAAAACAAATCTGTAAATGACGCACAAGTTTTAAAGTTTTAATATTTTCTTCAAGGTTCAAGAGCGCTTTGAAACTTGAGAATAAACTCTTTTAAAAACATTTGTGGAAGGTTTCATCAGATAAAGTTTATGAATAGGGCCCACAGTACTATATGCGGTTTGCACCAGTAAACCTTTGACTCGAGTTTTTTTTTTTTTGTTTTTTTTTTTTGTTTTATTATTTATTGTTTTTAAATCTTAGGTTACATTGAGGATGCTGCTGGATCACCTGAAACGAGTGGCGTCCTACCATGAAGTAAACAAGATGAACTGCCAGAACCTGGCTGTGTGTTTTGGGCCAGTTTTGCTCAGCCAGCGACAGGAGGCTTCTCACCATAGTAACAGAGTGTTCATTGACTCCGAGGAGCTGGCCAGCGCTCTCGACTTCAAGAAACACATTGAGGTGCTGCATTACCTTCTCCAGCTCTGGCCAGGTAAAGACAACATCAAATATCGGCAAAATGAAAAGAAGCCTGGTTATAAAAGACAAACATTTTAACTTTTAACCTGAAGGCTTTGTTAGTTCAATGCCGTTGGGGATTTTTATTTTGCGTGGGTTTATTTTTAAGTGAGGTGATGACAGATCATTTCATTTCACCACGAGCCTGGCATTGAAACCATATACCAGGCTAATTACTTTTTTCAGCTTCATTAGTTCATTAAACTTTTCTTTGACAAAGGGACTGAATCTGTGTATATTTCCACAGAATTTAGCATTCATGTGTGGGATATATGCAAACCCTTACTGTTTCTTCTTTTTTCTGCATTCTTCGTGAAAAGCAGTTCCCCTTGGGTCCCAGTAATGAATGTAGCCCTTCAGTCGTAATTGCTTGCAGACCACAAAAAGGCAATTTGGTGTTTCTGTGGGAAAATAGGACACGTAATTCCTGTAAATCCCAATGGGCTTGTAGAAAGGAGCCTTTTGAAAAAAGGTTCAGTTATTTTGCTTTGTAACCCCAAATAAAAATGATGCCATTGTGAAGGACGATCATTTCTTTTTAATCTCTGCCTTCATTGAAATGGGTGCTATTTGTAGGCATGCTTCATGGGTGAGGGATTTTGTGTACTGGTGTGTATTTCAGTTATTATTGCTCTCAATTATTATTTATTTAGCCTTCTGGAAGGTTGCTGTGGGTTAGAAAGACTGTGAATCACACATTTCAAAACACGAACTTGACAAGGGCATGAGCTTGAGATAGAAGCCTCCTGATGATTACTATTTAGAAAGCGCTAGGACATGAAGCCTGGATTTTTACCTGCAGACGCTCCTAAATTAGTATCCCTGCAGTTGCCTGTGTGTTAATTGCTCCCAGAAATATACATTGATCTCAAACATCAAAGACAGACAACAGTCCCAAAACATAGAGTTCGAAAGGGATGTAGAGTTTTTAAGCTTCCCTTGTGGCTGCTGCTTCTTGCTAATGTCTAAGGGAGCTCTGTGACGGCTTTGTTTTTTTGGGGAGGGGAAATGTCTTCACGCAAGGGGTGGTCGATATGACGTCGTTGGACACGGACTACAGTTCAGGGGCTGTGCACGTGCATACAGGGCCAAAGCCAGCTTCGGTCTGTGTTCAAGTGTAAACAGGGGGGCTCAAATAATAAGAATATTTGATTGTGATCAACCTTAAGCCAGCTTAGGTCCGAGTTGTAAGAGTAAACACACTCATTGTTTTAATGGCCATATCAGTGCTACAGACCACGCACTTTGACATTGTGTCTTTATATCTGGTAGAAAAAAAAACCCTTTCAGCATGAAAACAAATATTTTGTAAGCTAAGAAAGGAACACATTAGCAGCTACCCTCCTATAACCTATAAAAGGAAACATTAATGATTAACCTTATATATTAAGTGAACAATTGTTCATTACAGTAAATGATTAACTTGTGGTGTTTAATACAGTGTTTGTATGTTAAAGACAAAAAAGCTCTCTTGTTGAGAGCAGAACCTTGGAAGGAGTAAAGACAACAACAGCTTCAGATCTGAAAAACACGAACTCTGCAATAAAACAGCCATGGCTTTTAGTGCACTGGCCTTGACTGTTGTGGAAGTGATATATTTAGCTAGGTTGTTGGCAGTCTTCGAGACAGATGCACATATTGTTTTAATGGAGGAGTGTAAAGCTTGTTATCATTAACCCTCTGGTCTAGGCATAGCAGCAACTGGAAGGGATTTGTTTGTCAATAGGAGATGCCATGAATAGCCTTTTCTTAATCAAACATGGCAAGTGTGTGTGTGTGTGTTTGGGCCTGTGTGTGTATCTTGTCTTTTTAATGGGGTTACCTCATTCAGTTGAGGGGAACCCGTTGTTATTTCGATAGTTAGATATTAATAATAACCTTTCACATCCATTGTCATTAATCCAGCAGAATATCATTCTACAACTGGCAAAACTTTTTCGCTGTAATTCTACTTAAATTCTAGCCTGTGTATTTGTACACACCCAAAAGGCAAACTATAAAGTCCCTGGAAAGTAATTTACAACAGATTATTCAGTGGTGAATTTTAATATTACAGGTATTGCCGGTATGTTGACAGAAGTGTGAAACCAATGTGTGCAATTGATTCAGTAAACCCTTTTTACCATTCACTATAGGATGCAGGTAACAATGGAGAAAAGCATTAGTGGATGAAACACATAGTATAAGGAGAAGTGCAGGTAACTGGGTACCAGGTCTGTGTGAGTGTTCAAACTGAAGTGAGCTTGTTGAGACAACCCAATAATGCATTGGATTGCTTTAAATAATGGCAGTGAAATGAAACTGCACTGAACTGAGTGTTTAAGTGGGGTGGCTGTGCTTGTTTGTTTGTTTTTCACAGGAATGGAGTCATTGACCTAAAAACGCTGCAGTGCTGAGCATGTTTTCCTTTTGGCATTTAACCAAGATTTTAACTGTACCTGCTTGCAGATGCAGAAAGCAGATTGAAAGTCATGGCGGCCCGCCTACACTGTAGTGTATGCAAAACGTGGTTAAATGTACTTTACACTACAACCATAATAATAATAAGCACCCAATCATAAATTCTATGTTGAACACTCACGAATCTAAAGTAGACAAAACATTTCACTAATGATTAAACACATGAACTCATTAGACAAAACATTTGAGCTACATTTACAGTAACAGATTCTACTTGTTTAAACCTATGGTTGTAGTGATTTGCACAGTTTTGTTTGAACATTAAAGTCTTCATATGGAGGGTATTTGCTGAATGTGTTTGAAATTGCTGGCATGCTTTTTAATGCACGGACGGGATTGTTCATTGAACCTCAGATTAACACTTAGCAACACCTTGTTGTTCAGTTTTCTAAACTGAGAACTTTGTAAACATTTGCCATTATCTTTCTCTTTCAGTGGTAGATTCACGCACCAAAGACTGGCCTGCGAGCCACATCGTCTGCTGAGCAGCCCAGCTAACGCAGCTCTGTCTGCGGAGGAGGCAGCGGCCACGGCCTCGTATGCTGGACTTGAGCAGCGTTGAGATGGCCGGGATATTGAGGCCCAGGCAGGGGAGGCTGGACAGTTCCAGTAACCGCTACGCCAGGGACTGGAGCACAATGGGAGAAAGTTACTTCCAGCCCCTGAAGGAAAACACTGCCGCCGACGAGGCGGATTACGATGACGTCCCTTCTGAAGATCCTGAAAGCGAGGAGGAAGTTGAGGAGGAAGGGGGATCCAAGATGGAAGGGCTTTCTGACCACATTCTGACACCTCTGAAACCAGTATCCAAAGAACACACTTACCAGGCCTACATGGAAATCCAGGAAATCAACCCCGCTCTTAACCACCCTGTGAACCTCAAAGACCTGCAGGAAAGCATTGACACTTTGATCGGTAACTTAGAGAGGGAACTCAACAAAAACAAACTAAACGTTGGGTATTGAAAAAAAAATAGCAGCCCGGCAGGCCTATTGTGAACAGTTTGTGTGCTTTTAAAATATATATATATAAATCTATATATATTACTGTGTATCTTATTGACATTGCACTTCTGGGTACCAGACGTTTGTTTTTGTCCATCTGGGGTTGTCTGACCAATTTGTAGGCATTCCGTGACATTTTTTCTTTTTTCTTCTTATTAGAAGAATTCATTGACCCTTAGGGGTGTAAAGGTGCCTTAATTGTGTCAAGGTGGTACTGTGGACAGTGTGCAGAGCTTTGTATTAAGGTACATTTTAAAATGTAAACCAATGCACTTATGAAGCAGATGTTTGGAGGGTGAATCTATTAAAGGAGGTATTAGCCATCTTCTCTCTACAGATGTTCTGTGAGGACAGGACTCCTTCATCTTGTGACCTAATGTTGTTTAATGTTTTCCTCATTGAGAATGTTTGAGATGCTGCTTGGCGGTGTGGTAGTTTTTGTGTAGAGGGCAGCAAAAGAATGAGGTAGAATTGTTTCTACTAGTTTCACACTTTGGGGTGTGGGGTAAATTAATTTAAAATCCCATACCTTTAATATGCATTAGCATGGCTGCTATAAAATATTCTTCTACAGGATTGGTACAAAAAGAAGAAATTCTGGAAGTATCACTTCTCTGTAACTGTATTTAAATTCAAAGATCCAAATGTTATAGTGTTCTAACCCAGTATATTTTTGATAAAGTGTGAACACAAGCTGTTTTTAATGATGTACCCACCTGAAAGCCAAACACTAAAAAAACTGTCTGGGAAATTCTTTTTTTTTTTTTTTTTATAAATAAAGGCTGTGAGGAAGATGCATCATCCTACCATGACTGAACAAACCCATATGCGTTTCAGAAAGTACAGTTTAAATATCCAGGGTCCACTATTATCAGTATTTAACAAGAAAACAAAAGAAAAAACGGGTGTGTGTTGTTGTTTTTTTTCCCTTAAGTTTGGTCAATACTTTTAGAAAACTGTTTTAATTTTTATTATATTGTACGTTTAATTAATATTCCTTTTAATGTTTATCTTTTCTATACAATTAGTATTTAATGGATTGCATTTTGTAATCTGTTAATTTTTTTTTTGTCAGTTACCTTTACATGTCTTCATGTAAACTGTGTCATGCTTTGCAATTATTAAGCAGAAGTGTTTAATTTGATTGTAAAATGTAAACGTTTATTTAAATGGTTTTATTCACAGAAAGGCAGTCTTTTTTTCTGTATGAATATTAGGCACGCCTCTGTTTATTAAAGCTATTTTTGTATCAAATTGAAATGTACGTGATCATTAGCTGCAAATGGTGTTATTTTTTCACCACCTCAGTTTTCAGATACAGTGTATTGTAAGCACAACATTATCCTGGATATTTGCTTTCTGCCTGGCAACAGTAGTTCTCTCAATCCAGGTGGCTTGTGCATAATATAGTACGTTTGTCATGATATAGTACGTTTGTCTTGGTTGATCTGGTATAAACATGAAGTTTTATGTCTTAACAAGAACAATTCCTAGTGTTGTGCTTTCAAGTATGTAATATAGGATTTTAATCTCAATTACCAGAGCTTTTCCTTATGTGGTCTGATCTGTGCTACAGTATATGATACAAGAATACATAGTGTATGGCTTCCATAAACATAGAAGACCTGCACTCAGGTTTAGTTTGTTTAAATACACAACATGGTTATCACAGGCTTGACCATAGTGTGTGTGTGTGTGTATATATATATATATATATATATATATATATATATATATATATATATATATATATATATATATATACACACACACACACACACAGTATGGTCAAGCCTGTGTATATATATATATATATATATATATATATATATATATATATATATATATATATACAGTACTGTGCAAAAGTTTTAGGCAGGTGTGAATAAATGCTGTAAAGTAAGAATGCTTTCAAAAATAGACATGTTAATAGTTTATATTTATCAATTAACAAAATGCAAAGTGAGTGAACAGAAGAAAAATCTACATCAAATCAATATTTGGTGTGACCACCCTTTGCCTTCAAAACAGCATCAATTCTTCTAGGTACACTTGCACACAGTTTTTGAAGGAACTCAGCAGGTAGGTTGGCCCAAACATCTTGGAGAACTAACCACAGTTCTTCTGTGGATTTAGGCAGCCTCAGTTGCTTCTCTCTCTTCATGTAATCCCAGACAGACTCGATGATGTGATGAGATCAGGGCTCTGTGGGGGCCATACCATCACTTCCAGGACTCCTTGTTCTTCTTTACGCTGAAGATAGTTCTTAATGACTTTCGCTGTATGTTTGGGGTCGTTGTCATGCTGCAGAATAAATTTGGGGCCAATCAGATGCCTCCCTGATGGTATTGCATGATGGATAAGTATCTGCCTGTACTTCTCAGCATTGAGGAGACCATTAATTCTGACCAAATCCCCAACTCCATTTGCAGAAATGCAGCCCCAAACTTGCAAGGAACCTCCACCATGCTTCACTGTTGCCTGCAGACACTCATTCGTTTTCACTGTTGCCTGCAGACACTCATTCGTGTACCGCTCTCCAGCCCTTGGGCGAACAAACTGCTTTCTGCTACAGCCAAATATTTCAAATTTTGACTCATCAGTCCAGAGCACCTGCTGCCATTTTTCTGCACCCCAGTTCCTGTGTTTTCGTGCATAGTTGAGTCGCTTGGCCTTGTTTCCACGTCGGGGGTATGGCTTTTTGGCCGCAAGTCTTCCATGAAGGTCACTTCTGACCAGACTTCTCCGGACAGTAGATGGGTGTACCAGGGTCCCACTGTTTTCTGCCAATTCTGAGCTGATGGCACTGCTGGACATCTTCCGATTGTGAAGGGAAGTAAGCATGATGTGTCTTTCATCTGCTGCAGTAAGTTTCCTTGGCCGACCACTGCGTCTACGGTCCTCAACGTTGCCCGTTTCTTTGTGCTTCTTCAAAAGAGCTTGGACAGCACATCTGGAAACCCCTGTCTGCCTTGAAATTTCTGCCTGGGAGAGACCTTGCTGATGCAGTATAACTACCTTGTGTCTTGTTGCTGTGCTCAGTCTTGCCATGGTGTATGACTTTTGACAGTAAACTGTCTTCAGCAACCTCACCTTGTTAGCTGAGTTTGGCTGTTCCTCACCCAGTTTTATTCCTCCTACACAGCTGTTTCTGTTTCAGTTAATGATTGTGTTTCAACCTACATATTGAATTGATGATCATTAGCACCTGTTTGGTATAATTGTTTAATCATACACCTGACTATATGCCTACAAAATCCCTGACTTTGTGCAAGTGTACCTAGAAGAATTGATGCTGTTTTGAAGGCAAGGGTGGTCACACCAAATATGTATTTGATGTAGATTTTTCTTCTGTTCACTCACTTTGCATTTAGTTAATTGATAAATATAATCTATTAACATGTCTATTTTTGAAAGCATTCTTACTTTACAGCATTTTTCACACCTGCCTAAAACTTTTGCACAGTACTGTGTATATATATATATATATATATATATATATATATATATATATATATATATATATATATATATATAAAATCTCTGCAGCTTTTGTTTCTCGTTGTAAGTGTTTACCATGTATAATGTGAGTAGGTTCAGTTGTGTTAGTATTGATTTATGTACATTCCTCACAGCAACTTATTATAATAAAAACACCTTTGTAATGTGGAGGTAAATAGGTTGTAATTTATATCTTGGTGTGTGTGTGTGTGTGTATATATATATATATATATATATATATATATATATATATATATATATATATATATATATATATATATATATATATAAACACACACACACACACACCAAGATTAGTTTTAATTCTTGTGTTTTGTAATATTGTTTTTGCAGTATCTGTTTTGTAAAATGCAGAATGTGACTAAATTGTCACTAAACATTAAAATGTTACTTTTATATTGATCTGAATAAATTTGTATTGTCACATTAAAGTATATATTTTACAAGTGTATCATGTGTTGCTTTAAATAGATTTTTTGTGGCATGGTAGATTTAAAAACATTCACACTCATCGAAGAAGTCCTTTCAGCGTACATTCAGTGGTACGTTTCATATCCTTGTACTTACTGTATGTACTGTCTGAAAATCCATTCGAAAATATAAGGTATTCGGATGTTACTCCTATGAAATTTTACTGGAATCATATGGATTTGAAGCCATCATATATATTTCCAAAGATGAATTGACAGTGTTGCTGTTTGGCATGCTGAAGTACTTTGAAACTCAATTTTGAATTGTGATTGTTCTGAACTTTGTACTGCCTTGTCTTCGTGTCTGTAATTCTGTTTGAAACTATAAGCCTATCACTTTTACTGATGGAGGGTGTGTGTGTTCCCCCTCCCCCAGGCTGTAAATGTTTCTCTTTCATCCACTGCTGAGGATTAATCAGCTCCTGAAGTCATTACTTCATTACTTCTCCCCTTTCCAAAAGACACAGTGGATCGTATTTTTTTCTTCTGTTAGAGAGCCAAATATTCTCACTGATGCACTTGGAGTGTGTGCCAACCTTATGAAATAATTATCTGGTAACTTGTCTTTTTATGTATTTTGATATCTAAAGCCCTGAAACAGGTGGCTGGTTCTTTCATGTGGTCAAATTGCCCCTTAAAAACTCGACAAGATCTGGATACAGCTGTTAGTGCAGGTGAATAAGTTACCCCCCAGCAGCAACAAATACGCTGTCCAGACAGTCATAAAAGACACCTCAACAGGTCTGCTTCTTCTTGTGCCATGAAAACGAAGTTTATTGGTGTAAGTTAAACTCAAAAACAGCAATGCGAATTACATTTTTAAATGAGATTGCTTAAAATTGAAACCTGTGTGAACAGTCCAATCACAGGTGTGTTGCTTTGGTCTTCAATGTCTCCTGTGATGTGGCTAGTTTGGATTGAGTAGGATCTTCGTCTCTTGATGTGTTTCATTAATCTCTGAAGTTTGTTTACTGCCAAACAGGAGAGACTCCAGATGTATATATTAACCTGACAGATCCCTTCTCTTTATGTTGGGCATTTTTAAATTCCTATAAACCAATTGCCGCATCCACTCCTTATTGTATGCCTGTATGATTTTAAACCTGTTTTTCAAAATTTCAAAATCATACTTCCCCCCAATGGTTATAAACTTTCCAATGAAGGCTTTAGTTGCAGAGCATGGATGTGACTGGTTGATGATGAGCCAGACAGCGGCGGGAAACGACGGGAGGTCATATAAGGGGGTACATGAGCCTGGGCACTGGAGACAGTCCAGCGCTTAACTTGAATTAGAAACTGTGGGTGCGACTGAGCGAGCGTGTGAGCTGTGACCAGACAGAAAATGCAGTGCAAGTGCCAAGACTAAAACGTAGGGTTATTATATAAATGAATATATCAATAAATATTGAAATACATGAATACATAAATCAATACATAGACATTTCTTTCTTTCTTTATCTATCTTGATATTTAAGATAGCTGGCTCTTTGAGCTAATATAATGTGGCAGAATTTGAACCCTAACTACATACCCGCTATGCTACACAGATTCACATCTTAACCTTTTCAACAGACTAGGCTACTATTTACATTTACCCTATCCAAACGGCAATACATTGCCTCAATATAGGTTGAACAATTTTGCTATTCCCTTAATGTGTGTGTGTTATTATCCATTAAGTGAAAAAAGAAGTGATATCTTCATTGGAAATGTGAAAAAAGCGGATCGAATTTGCATCAAAACACAAGCCAAGTTAGTAGAAACAATTTGGGCAATCTTGATCCCCACCGCTTTTACAGTTGTGCCTATTTGCTTGGTGCTGGCCAAGGTTGCCCCGATTGTTTCTTCTAACTTAGCTTGTTTTTTTGATACAAGTTAGAAGAAACAATTGGCCCCATCGGTTTTACAGTTGTACGTATTTGCTTTTGTGCTGGGCAAGGTTGCCCCAGTGAATTCTTGAAACTTGGCTTGTGTTTTTGATATCTCCACTTTAAATGGCTGGGTACCTTTGATAACTTGGTGTTTTTTCACATTTCCAATATATTTTTAGTTCAGACACAGGATATTTCCAAACACAAAGTTTACTCTTTAGAAAAGACACCAACCTACTCTTTACAAAAGATTACCAACCTAATTGAGAAGACATTATTTATAGCACAAACAAGCGGTATATTTCTGCTTGGCTGAGAAAGTATAAGTTGGCATGCTTGTGATGTGGTCGAGACTCCCCTTAAAATTTTCTGTTTTAGTGTTTCAGAAATATTTCTTCAAAAGAAGATAATTGTGTTGTACCACTGAATCTCTTTGTATAAAAGAAGTACACCTGTACAAGCTTAAACGATTTGAAGAAAGAAGCGTCTCTGGCATTTCAGTTCTATCTCTCAACTGTATTTGAATAGGTTTCCGCAACTGTGCTTTTGGTTGGTTAGAAACATCAAGCTGACATTTGAGTTTGGCAGATTTTGAAGGTAAAATTCCTTTTTTATTTAGGCTCCTATTGGAAACACATCTGAGAGTTGAGATGTGAATTGTAGCCAATCCGTGACACAATAATGACAGACATCCTCTGTGTGACATTATCCAGAACTGGTGGGAATGCAGGACTCAGATAATTATCTTAACCCTCAACCACTGCCAAAAACGGAATATAGTAAATTCTCGTTACTACGAATTTCAATGGACCAGCAAAACAATGTGTCTGTAATTTGTATTATCAGGAATCTAAAGCCAAATGCATACTGTCAGTTTTTATTGAAGTAACAGGAACACTGAAATAAAATTTCAAGTACAGATCAATGAAATGTACTATACATTTAAAAGTACTGTGCATTTTATTGAACTGTAAGTTAACTTTTAAAAAAGTATACATTACAAATGAACTGCACTTGAAACCTGCATGTCAAATTCTGATCGCAGGCAAATACCAAAAGCAACTCATCCTCAACATCAGGTATTGAACAAATCGGAAACGCTGACGCTTGCATCCAGTTTGCTATTCATAAGCCTGTATTATTGTATCTTGGTTTTTTAGAATTGTTGACACAGTGTTCGTGGGAATGTTAAAATCTGTACTAGCATCTTTCGTTCTCTTGTACAGTAGTGCATTATCCAACGCTTTCAACACCCCCCACTTTCGTCTGCAAGGATAGTGCACGTTTCTGCCTGATCACTAACTATGGCAACTCAAAATGCATCAGATCTGTAGCCGCCAAACAGTAAAATGCAGCACAGAGGCGATAATGTGAAAGTTGATACATTTCCCAATATGGTTTATACTTAGGTGTTCCAACTGGGGAGTTTAGTTTTATTCACATTTTTCTTCCCTGGGAGGGCTCAAAAATAATTCGCACAAATTCGTGTTGGGAAGTGAATTAATCTCAGAAGTCATTTACAATAAGCGACTGCTAGATTGTGCGTGGACCTTGTACAAAATTCATACTATCTGGAAATTTGTCTAATTCGAGTTTGTCAAGAGAATTGACTGTATTTCATTTTGGTACTATCGTTGGCTCTGAAAGTTAACTGTTTAATGCTGTGCTGCAATTGAGCATTAGATGCACCATTAATTTCAAATTTTTTTGTTTCTATTCCCACATTTTAAAAAAACAACAACATTGACACAATTTTAAGCCTCATATCGTAAGAAACATAGCATAGTTTTAAATCGACATTCAGAGAGGTGGTTTTTTATGTGTCGGCAATATCAATGCAGCAACTGTCCCAAGTTTTATTCTTGTAAGGTTTTCACTGGCACTTTGGCATGGTGTTGACTGCATACAAGCAAGACTCGCAACCTGTTTTGTTAACACTTACATTAATGTGTCTTGGAGAGTGACTAAACTAACCTCCTGATGTAGTTTCAAGTCTGTATTGATTATTACCGGAGTAATTTTGCCCTGCATTGGTGTGCGAAAAAATGTTGTTTCTTTATTGTTGAGCAAGCCATTGATTACACCTGATAGAGCTAGTAGATTAAGGGCCATTTTTGCTCAGGTTTGCTTCACGATTTCAGAAGTTTGTAATACTGTTACTGTTTCAGAACTAGAAAATAACAACTCATAATTTAACAGGAATCGCTTAAATTAAAGTTATGAGCAAAGACTATACATTTTGAAAAAAAGGAAATCAGAATAATTCGTTTTAATGGTTAGCGAGACGTTAAACTTTATAAAACTCCCAAATTCTTCATTCTGTTCTAGAATCTCCAAAGGATATAACATTATACCAAGGCCAGCTTTTTCTTTAAGAAAAATTTGCTGCATTTAGATTCTATTGGGACTTTTTGTTTCAATACATCACCCTCACATTTAAAAAACTGTTGTTTTCCAAATGACTAGGCAGCAGCAGTGAATGCCTTTCAGCTGAGCAGAACATGTGCAGTGTGTATGGGGGTTCTACATAACACACCCTTCTCAAGTGATTTACACATTTGCCCAACGCCTATTGAGTTTTTCCAGGCTCCCCTCACCCACTGAGCAGAAAGAAACTGCACAATGCCCATGTAATAGATGAATTAGACAAGCTGATTCACACTCCCTTCTGCCCAGCACCTGCTTTCCTTTTTTTCCAAGACGGGCAACCTCTAGGGTGTGTTATTATACAAGAATGCTGCTTTTGAAGAAATGGTACCGATTCCCGTGTGCCAAACACAATAGCTTTAAATTAAGCAATCAGCTGAAGTATGCTGCCGAAATGCCTTGGCTTGAGAAGTGAAGAGGACCCATTTTCTAGCACTGACTGAGGTGATGTCTGAATGGCTCACATTTCAACAAGAGAAAAGAAAACATTATTTTTATTTTTATTTGAAACGATTTCATTTTAAATGTTTATGTTTTAGTTTGGGGCAAAAAAAAAAAGTTATTGCTTTTAGAAAAGCATCATTGCCTTTGCCCTCATTGTTTAAAATGCTCATTTCCATACAGCGTGCAAATCTATTTTCATTTTAGTCTGTGGAGAAGTTGAAATTGTATTTAGTTCCATATATTGTATCTTTTCTTTTTGTGCTGCACTGTATAACCTTGATAATGAATTGTTTAATTACATTTGGATAGGTTAATTTGAGAAAATGTATCGACATACTGCAATATTTGCACATCAGTAGTGTACCAGGTGCTGTTTACCTATGTTACATGAACAGAGTAATTAAACCGCAGCTAAGTTTTAAGCACCTTGGGAAGAAAAAAACGATACATGGGAATATGGGTTACATCATTATTTCATTCATCCAGTTCAAGGAGTGTTAGAACGGCCAGTACAGTGTACAGATTGAGAGAAAACACCGATTTAAAAAAAAGATTTCTGTGCTCAATCCCATGTGCCTCTTTTGTTTCACATCCTGCTAGTGCCTTGACCATATGGACGTCTGTTTCAGCAAAATCTATGACCCTCAAACAGGCTTGTGAGTCATGGAAAGAGTGACGTCACCATTATAGTGTTTAATCTGCCCGGCTCTGATCCATTTCATTTCCGCTTGACAGACTCTACTAAGTTACATGGCATCTGACCTAGGCAGGGAAACCTGGCAACAGGCAGGAACTCTGCATAATGTATGAGCTCAAACTGAGAGAGGGCGCACAGATCTGCATTAATGTTACCATCATGTTGTTGCACATTAATGCAGGCCACTATTTCTTGTTTTAAATCATTCATGTATTTGTTAGGAGAGGTGCAGTTGTAAGATTCCTCTAGTTTGTTGTTGTCCTTGGTGATTGCTTCTGATTTAAGCAGACAATATATTTTGCAGATGAGAGGTGTGAGGGAACAACCCTTCTTCACGTGACAAGGTGTCCAGTGTGCTAATGTGAATCTGTATCTCTCTAGATACCCAGGGGCAGGAACCAGCTGCCTCACTTTAATGGTAAAAGTTTATTATCTTTGTAATTATTTGTGTCTTTACTGTGCTTGTGAAAAGCCATTACAATGTAATAACACTCTTGTTATCAGGATATTTTGAGGATAAATAACTATCCGTGGACCTTCATTTTGTTATTACATAGTTTCAATAGTTTTTTTTCATATGTTTTTTATTTAAATTTGTAATGCTTCATGCAACTGTTATTGTCAATTTTAAATGAAGCAGAAGAACAAAAGAGTCCTTAAAATAATGAAACACTATTGGGCTGTTTTTATTATGGGTCAATTGTTAATTGTAGATGACATTGTTACTATGTATATATTAAAAAGGACAAGGCATACATATATTGGTATGTAAAACAAAAATAAAGAAATATCTTCCTAAAATATATATAAAACAATAAAAGTGTTCTTGCCTATTTTTATGTGTTAATAACTTGTTGTGCCTTCATATTTTCAGACTGAAGGGAAATCAACTAGAACTGTAGGCCTTGGGAGCTGCTGTGAATGAAGAGCGCTATCTGTATACTGTTAACAAGGCAACAGGCTGACTTTGAAGTATAGCTTCTCCTACAAGCAGGATGACAGAGCCGATTTGTAAAGACTATAGATTTTTTAGCCAGTATGTGGGAACCTAAGAACCATCAATGGGACTTGTGTGTAGTAAAGTCTAAAGCATTTGAGTGGGAGATTGTCTGCTTCAAAACCACCTCTTTTGGATACTTCACCGACAGTATCAGCTTAATCATTTGGATCTTTGGCAGGTGTGGAATTCTTAAGGTTTTAAACGAGCCTCAATTAATTCCAGTAGAATCGTACCCTTATTTAGTTCAACTACATTTTTCAAATATTGTCATTACTATTATTGTAATAATTAACTTTTGCTTGATTTGTTTCCTATGGGATACACTGTAGACATTTGTTTTAAAGCTCAAATTTAGTGTTTTGCTTGCGTAATCTTACCAACATTTTTTTCCATTTTAAATCCAAATAACTTTGTTAATTGTAAGCTCAGGATGCCAGAGGACACACCTAGGCGGTTAAGACAGAACTATCCAGCAGCTTCATTAGACTCATTAGAATGGGTTCATTGAAAACCTGTGATAATCAAAAGTTTATCTCAAACAAGAACACCATGGAATTCGGAGGGGTGGTTTAATCTTGACAGATAAAGAGAACCACCATGTATTTTCTATTTCATATAATCCAGTTATACTGTATGTGTTCACATATTACAATATAAAATCTATTATAAATTACTAAATCGGGATATTTTGTACAATAAAATGTAAATATATTGAAACGTATGTCAAAAACACTATAATATTTATTTATTTAGCTGTGAGATGACCACACCCTCGTAAACCTTTCAGTTTTAAAAGAATTTAAGACAGACCAGAGCAAATAACAGTACGTTTCTTTGTTGTAGTTCTTAGAACAACATTTTTAACATCACCTTTTACACTTGATGATATACAGGGCAATTAGAAAGTAAGTTTACCACATTGCACAAAATATCATTGATGTTGTAAACTTACTTTCTAATCACCCTGTACATATGGTTTGATTTCATATGCACAACAAATCAAAACAGAAGCATTGGGGTGTTCTAATAAATGTGCTCTATCTATCTATCTATCTATCTATCTATCTATCTATCTATCTATCTATCTATCTATCTATCTATCTATCTATCTATCTATCTATCTATCTATCTATCTATCTATCTATCTATCTATCTATCTATCTATCTATCTATCATTCTGTTTTTTTATTTATTGGAATATGTTCAGACCTGGAAGACTATATTGTGAACAACAAAGTATTTATTTATTTACTTGTATCTCATATCTGAAATACTGTGATTCATACAGCAGAACAGACTTGGCATGACATCAGTGTTGTCAGACCCCAGGCAGTGGAGTATCCTCAGCCGGCTTTATCAAACCCATATCAGACAGAATGTGTTTCTCCAGTTTCAGGTACTCCCTGAACTCCTGCTGAACCTCTTCTTCCAGCTGCTCTGCTGTCTTTTCATGAACAATCTCCTGCAAGACACAAGCTTCTAGTCTGAATGGACGCCAGTGTACAAACCAAATTGACTTCTTATAAATCTCTAGCATGGGTCAGTCCTGTCTTCTGATCATTTTGTACTGCAGCTACAAAGACTGCTCTTATATTGCAAATTCTAGATATTACGTTGTTTCTACAGGCATCAAGAGTACTACAATAACATCTTCTAGCTTTTACTTTTACTCTTCTGATTTTTGGATGCCATTTGTCATTGTAAAAAAAAAAAAAAAAATACAAATACTAACAGAAACAAAAAAGTATGTTGGTTTTTGCAGTCTCACAAAAAGAAGAGATTCAAGAATTTAAAAAAAACACACAGTAATTTACAAATCTCTAAAAATGCTGCTTACTAATAAATCATTTTTGGTTCCTTCTGTTCAACTTAAATGAATATATTTCTCCTTTCTAGCTGTACCTAGAATTTACCATTGAGAAGAAATACTTTATAAGGCTGAGAATTTCTGTTGTCTGGCATTGCCTGATAGGAGACCATCGCAACTCAATTGTAATTGCATACTACCTATTCTTGCTATCCTTATATGAGCAATGTGATCAAATTGAACTTTTCAGTTTTTGGTAACAACTACTACAAATTAGATTTTAGTTGTATAGTAAAAATACCAAGCATAGGGCATCCCATATGAAAAATAAAGTACTGCACGATTCAGAATGGCATATTAAATATATTAAAATACATTATATGTCTTTTCAAAATATGTATGTGTATGGGATATTTCCTTAAATAAAGTTACTAAAGTACAATTATCACAGCTGCATTACTTGAATAGAAAATGCAATCTGTGTTGGCTGATAGAGGTTCTGCTCTCTCCTGAATACCAGATTAGATCTGACAGGTAGAAATGACTTCTTTAAATTAAAATGCAATATAAACCCATAAAAGCATCACTTACAGACAATCTTCTCAGCTCCTCCGCATCCATGTCTCTTTTCTCCTGTTCTCTGAATTCTCTCCGTTTCTCAGAATAATTCAGATGTTTAACTTCCCTCTCAAAGTAATTGGTAACACTTAGTTTCTGAAGAATAAATACAAAAAAAGAAATGAATAAATTCACAGCTTGTTGAACAATGTTGAACCTTATTCTGGGGTATTATTTAGCATACAAGAAAAACACAGGGCTTTGTTAATAATGAATGTGTGCGCCCTTAAAGGAGCGATAACCAGTGCACAGGAACCTTTCAGTCTTCTATGCCTATACATTTCTCAGTGACACGTTTGTCAAAATTTGAACTAGTTTATTTCATTTATTTATTTTTTTAAAAATAATTTTTATTAATTCTCGATTTTCTCCCAATTTTTTGGAATGTCCAATTATTATTCAACCTAACTTGGGAGAGCCATCCACTTTTTTTCACATCCATCAGCCATCCACTTTTTTTCACTCTGCAAACCCGCCGTGCAGCCATCTCAGAACTTACAGTGTCGGAGGACCACAGAGTTCAGAATTGCGTACAGGCAGGCCTGCAATGCCCCGGCCAGCCACAGGGGTCGCTGGTGTGTGGTGCGTCAAGGACTCACCAGCCGACCTAACCCCTCCCTGCCAGGGCAGTGCTTGGCCAATTGTGCGCCGCCCATTGGTAACTCCCATCCACGGTCGGCAGTGGCATAGCTTGGATTGGAACCCGCAATCTCCAAGCTATAGGATACATCCTGCACTCAGGGCAGAGTGTCTTTACCGGATGTGCCACTAAGGAGCCCCAACTAGTTTATTTTAATGTTTCTATATACAGTATCTTACAATTGAGCGTTTTAAAATGTATATTGATGAATCCAGCAACATGACAGTAAAGTAAATTGAAGTCAATTCTTTGGCCCTGTCCACACTATGCCTTTAAACCTGCTTAAAAGTGCTAAATACGGTTTGCGTTTACACTATGCAACGTTTAATACCGTACTCGAGAACCGGACTCGAGACCACCTCGCGGGGTAGTCTCGAGTCTGGTTCTAAATTAGATCGCATCCGGTAGAGCGGTTTATCAGAAGTGTGGACGCTATAATACCGAACTATATTTTTTGTGTATTCTCTAATATCCCAAAATGCTTTCTGATATGTTTTGGCACGTGGACATTACAAATACAGTACTCCATATTTGCCAGGTTGTAAACATAAAATACAGTGCATGTTGGGATAATAGCATATTAACACTAGAACCGCCATGCGGGTCAGTTTGACCCATTTTGCATTTCAAATGTTAATTACTCTTCCGTTGTAAATCGTATGTGTATGTCCGTTTTTGACTTTTTCTAAATATATGAATTAAATATCGTGACGGCGTTTGATAGCCAGAATCGCAAAAATGATAAAGTTATAAACAGTTCTACCTAGAACCGCCATGTGGGTCAATGTGACCCATGCATTACAATACTGTCTTTTTTTTAATATAACGTAAGATATTCTATTTTTTTTGCAAATACAGCAAACAAGACACACCTCCTCCTAGCACACATGTTTTTTTAATTTTATTTATTTCAAGCCTTTCTTTGTTTGTAGACTGACTGCGAGACAGAGATTGCTATGATTGTGGATTTGTGAAGATGCCAACTCAGTGAAAGCCTAGTTGCTTATTTTTCGATGTACCTGGGAGACAACAATCCTAAGTTTTGTTCCACAAATGCAACTGGGAATATATCAGGAGGAAATATTTAATCTTGAAAGTAGTCATTTTGATTGGAATACGGCAAGCTGCACTCAGATGCATACAGCAAACTGAAATGACAAGTAGGATAACAACTTGTGCCTAATATGAAACGTATGTTATATATTCTTTTTTATATTACTTTTAGAAAAAAAAAAACATTTTGTTTTTACAGGTTTGTATGTACCAGTTTAGACGTGTTTACACAATAGTGTTCAATGGAACTGTGTCTGTGTTTACAACACAGCTCCTGGATGCAGGCACAGTCAGCTGGCAGACGCGTACGCTCCTCCATAGAGTACAATGCAGCCGTCATACCGGAAGTAGTGTTATATTTTCTTTTTATGTAGTATTAGAAACAATGATTTCAGTTTTATAGTTTTGTGTGTACATATACCCGTTAACATCTATACATGGGTATATGTACATACCTGTTTCTTTTGAATGTATATATTATTATATTTTTCCACTGTTTGCAGTTGTGCTGTATATGCGCTCATTCTAAAAATAAAGCCTTATGTTTAATTTTCCATTTAAATACAGTGTTTCTGCAATGCAAATGTTAGATATGATGTTCATGAATAAAACTTTTCAGTTGTATCCGATAGTATGTCTTTCATTTTCATAACAAAGCAGTTTAAAAATGTATGGGTCAAAGTGACCCACATGGCGGTTCTAGGTAGTTCGAAAATACGGCGGTTCTAGTGTTAAGTTCCACAGTTCATTGCGCTGCTTGGAACTGTAACCGGACTATTTTAATAGTGTTTGTAGACATTAAGCCCGACTAAACATGAAATGGTACTTCAGTGTGGATGCTTTGAGCTGGATTAATTAAAACGTTTTTGAGTATGGTTCTCGAGATCGGTTATGTAGTGTGGACAGGGCCTTTAAAGCAAGTTAAGAGAATTAGGATCAATTACAAGAAACAGATTTAGAAAAAAACAATGTCAACTGGTATCTTTTAAGATGTGAAACTGACAGTTTTGTCAAATGTACTTTTTATGGTGTGACACAGTCATTAATTATTATAATTATTAAAAAAAATGGATTATTATATCTACAGTGTATACCATTGTTTTCTTACTGTTCATGGTATATTTTATTCCAAAATTGGGTAGTTGTTTATTTAAAAAATTGTCAATACACAAATCTGTGAGTGTTGCAAACAGACATATTGGTACCCCCTATAGGAAAGACTGACCCATTTCTTACGCTTAACTTTTATATTTAGCAGCCGAACATTTTAATTTCCCAGTTCAATTGGTTTATTCTGCCTTTGTTGATTTAGTGTATTCAATGCTGAATTCTCCAGTGTCTTGAATGGCACAGTGTGGAAATCTGAAAACAGGCCTGCAGGTTACACAGGTGACTCTTTTAGGCAGGGTGGTTCCTACATGACGTTTATAAAACAGACCCAGTTGTGGCTGCAACAATTACAAATCATAGCCTACAGAGGTAGTTACAGGGCAATTCTAAGCTAACTACCAATAGGGGCTGTTCAAAGCTGAATGTAAAGCTTCAAAAATTCCACTTTAAGGTACAGTATTACTTACAGTACATGACTCACTGGTTTTTGTTTACAAAAAAACATTGACCAAGTAAAATACTTAATTCAGCGTTTAATGTGGAGTCTGCAGTCTAATAAATGATTAGGTTCTTGAAACAACTGGCACCATTATTTTTTTTTTTAAATAAAAAAAGTGCATTGCCTGTCAGTATAGTACATTTCATTATTCTGTGTAGTATGTGTGGAAACTCCTATCACGATCCTATTGCAGTAAAATTCTTTATGTCTAAGTGTGTGAGCTGGAACAAACTGAACGACTGACATTTTGTAGGGCAGTGTTGCTTAGGGCACTTGTAATAATGTTACTAAATAGCAGGATCTTGGTTACTCACTTCGTTACTTGAAGGGTGACGGAGCGTCCATGGAATCTCTAAAATATGCAGCGTGCCAAACTCATCAGACACAGCCAGAAGGTGTTGCTTGGCTAAACAGAAAATATTGTAATGGACAACAATAAAACTATAGTTGATCAGTCTACAATCATACAGTTTGGCTAAATAATCTGATGGGCTTGATTATAGTAAAACCTTTATGAACGTATCTTTTCGAAAGAAGTTATGTATCGGATGCCTAAGATGTACTACTTTCCAGTATAAAGTGAGAGATTTCAGGGTAGTCCAGCTTCAAGAGTGATAGTTTATTTTTACTTCTGATATTTATACTTTTAGATTCCCGTGGATAAAATATCTGGGTTTATAAATTAGAGATACTTTGAAAAGCCAGATTTAGAAAGCTTTGAGTTATGTCTAGAAATATATATATATTTTTATTCAATTTTATTGAATTCATAAAACTTTGCAAATATTACTGTGTATCCTATGATTGTGTCTTTACAGTTATACGGATGAATCATGTATATTAAAGTATATATAAAAAACAAAAATGTGATGGATTCTCTAAGTTGGGCAAGGGGTTCCAGAGGCTAGTAGGGGTAGTGAAGTAAATCCTTATCAAACAGCTGATCGAAGTGTAATATGACTTCAATGTAAAAAAAATGGAAAGTTATCTTTGTACCTACATGACACGATCCAGGGCTTGATGCAAGTTATCTGTCCGGTGGAGATGTTTTGTGTTTGTGAAGGCTCATGGGTTTTCTCCAGGAGGTCCCAGATATCGATGTTCCCATCCTCCTTCCCGATGAAGAAGACTCCGGGTCTGGACAGGGACCAGTGCCCCACTGTACATTTCTTCTGGGAAGCACTGGACTGAAGGATGGGACCGTTCTAAACACACAATAAAAATACCAGAATATGCCATACTGTATATCAAACAGTTCTGCGGTATAGAACAAAGAATAAGAACTATGAAGCATTGTACATTATTGTTTTCAAAGGAGAAAGGGACATGCAGCTGGTTTTTAGCCTATGGTAGTGCATAAAAATGATCACTTGATGCATGTCTTATCTCATGCCTGTCAACTTATTGAAGATACCCACAAAGGAGATATTGTGTCAGGTTGTGCTGTTCATATGCAAACATCTCAATGTTTTTAAACACCTAAATCATAAACCTATTATCAATTTTCATAATCCCTTTGGAGGTAATTTATCATTTTTGACAGAGAAGTCTAGCAGAGGCAAATCACTTGGTTGCTTATTAAAATATCAAGTTGTGAATAAATGTCATTGTGGCAAGTCATTCCATGTCTAAAATTGTTGTGGTTTATTTGCATTGGATTATGCCTAAAGTGTGTTGAAAAAAACATAGAAGTCATTTTCACAGAATGAACAAAACCTATTTAGAGATTAAGCGTGGGGGAATGCAGGAATGTCCACAGCTTTTGTGGTTATGATTAAGAAACATATCCACTCTAACTGTGTATGAAAACGTGTTATAAAGTACTTACAATAGAGCATTTAAATGCAAGAACGGAAACCTTTGTTCTTGAACTTCTGTTGACTGAGGTTCGTCTCCTATTCGTTTTTTGTTTTTTTGTTAAGGTAAGGTTCAGGGCATGTCAAAATTACGCACATGTATATAAAGTAAAAGGGAACAGTGGTTTAGTTACACACCTTTCCCAGTTAATTTGGCTTGAACATCAATAACAGGCAAGACAGATCATGTGAATACAGAAGAGATGCCCACTTTAAATAACACAGGTTTTTAAAACACAGAGCACGCCTTTATCAGCTTCCCTTTGCACTGTGCTTGACTCACAACAGTGGAAGCTAGTCAAAACTGGGTACTTTGTAAAACATATTTATACAGTACTTACACAACTGCTAACATTGTATTGAGCTCCTTTCACCCTGTTTACAGTATGTGTGGTGAAGGTCACCCTGTCACATACAGTATATACTAGTTTATTCTGTAGCACAGGCCACCTAATAAAGGGCAGCAGTGTGGAGTAGTGGTTAGGGCTCTGGACTCTTGACCGGAGGGTCGTGGGTTCAATCCCAGGTGGGGGACGCTGCTGCTGTACCCTTGAGCAAGGTACTTTACCAAGATTGCTCCAGTAAAAACCCAACTGTTTAGGTTAAAGTGTTAGTGCACGGATCCTGAATGTCATGTGCATTACCTACTGTTACAGATTTCTTTTAACACAGTTTATTTCAGAAATCCAGGTTTTGTACACTGCTGAAAAGAAATGGAAGAGAACCAAACTCCCTGCTGCCCTAGACCTTTACCGCACTCTCCTCTCCTCCTTCTCCTCTACTCTCTCCTCTGCTAAATGTACTTATTTCCAATCTGTAATCCAAGCCTCCACTAACAACCCACGTAAACTATTCTCTACCTTCTCCTCCCTCCTAAACCCTCCCCCCCTCCTCCTCCCTCCTCTATCTCCCCTGATGACTTTGCCTCCTTCTTCTCTTCTAAAATCTCAGATATCCGCAAACTCTTTAACACTTCTCCCTCCCCCGCACCTCCTCCTGCTCCAACCCCTACACCCACTGCATCCCCTACTAACTCATCCTCCTTCTCCACCTTCTCGCCCCTCTCAGACTCTGACCTCTCCTCCCTGCTCCAGGATCACAAACCCACCACGTGTGCCCTGGACCCCCTCCCCACTCACCTCTTTCAAGCTGCTGCTCCTGCTCTACTTCCCTTTATCTCCTCCCTTCTCAACACCTCTCTACTTTCTGGTCTCTTTCCCTCTGCCTTCAAAAAGCCTCTATCACTCCCATCCTCAAAAACCTACCCTCGACCCCACCTCCCTCCAGAGCTACCGTCCTGTCTCCGCCTACCCTTCCTCTCCAAAACCCTTGAGCGGACTGTACACCGCCAGCTCTCTGCTTTCCTGTCCAACCACTCTCTGCTCGACCCTCTCCAATCTGGATTCCGCTCTGCTCACTCCACTGAAACCGCCCTCCTGTCTGTCACCAACTCACTTAAGTCTGCCCGAGCTGCCTCTCTCTCCTCTGTCCTAATTCTCCTCGACCTCTCTGCTGCCTTTGACACTGTTGATCACTCTATTCTACTGTCCTCTCTCGCTGACCTGGGAGTCTCTGGCACTGCTCTGGCCTGGTTCTCCTCCTACCTCTCCAACCGCACTTACCAGGTAACCTGGCGTGGAGCAACCTCCACACCTCACCCTCTCTTAACAGGAGTCCCCAAGGGTCAGTCTTGGGTCCTCTCCTGTTCTCTCTACACCCGCTCCCTGGGCCCCTCATCGCATCCTATGGTTTCTCATACCATTTCTATGCTGATGATGCTCAGATTTTCCTCTCCTTCCCTCCTCTGACTCCACCATCTCCTCCCATATCTCTACCTGTCTGTCTGCTATTTCCTCCTGGATGCACTCGCATCACCTCAAACTTAACCTCTCTAAATCTGACCTCCTTTTCTTTCCCTCCTCCTCCCCTCCTGTGATCTCTCTATCTCTGTTCCTCTGGAATCTACCACACTCTCTCCTCTTCCTCCGCTTAAGAACCTCGAGTCACCCTGGACCCCTGCCTCTCTTATTCCCAGCACATCTCCACTCTGGCACGCACTTGCCGATTCTTCCTGAGCAACATCCGAAGAATCCGACCCTTCCTCACCAACCACGCCACCCAGCTCCTGGTCCAGGCCTTGGTACTCTCCCGCCTAGACTACTGCAACTCCCTCCTGGCTGGCCTCCTGCAGCCGCCACCCGTCCGCTCCAGCTCATCCAGAACTCTGCTGCCCGCCTGGTGTTCTCTCTGCCTCGCTTCTCCCACGCAACTCCACTACTCCGCTCACTCCACTGGCTACCGATCGCCGCCGCATCCAGTTCAAGACTCTTGTACTAGCCTACAGATGCCTTGACCAGACTGCACCCAGCTATCTCCAGACCCTCATCTCTCCCTACACCCCCACTCTCGACCTCTCCGCTCCGCCTGCACTAGAAGACTGGCTCTACCTCCTCACGCTCCCCTGCCTCCAGAGCTCGCTCCTTCTCCACCCCGCTCCGCAGTGGTGGAATGACCTACCTACAGATGTCAGGACCGCCCAGTCCCTGACCACATTCCGCCTCCTTAAGACTCACCTCTTCAGACAGCACCTGTAGAACTCCTCTGTTTCCCCTGGGACACTTTCACCCTTCCTTAAATTTGCTTTACTTACTCTTACCTGCCCCTATTTTACTGCATTTAATCCTGTACTTCAGAGTACTGTAATCTGCCATATGTTTAAACTGTAGTATTTGGTATTTAATCATATCTTGATGTAACTATCACTGTCACTTATCTGCTGTATTGAATTGTATTTTATCACACTTGTACTTGCTTGAACTTGTCATTGTATTTATCTTGCTCTTATTGTATTACCTGTACTGTAACACTTGAAATGTATTTGCTTACTATTGTAAGTCGCCCTGGATAAGGGCGTCTGCTAAGAAATAAATAATAATAATAATATAATATAATTTAAAAAAAAATAGAAATCAGAATATTACAATTTATGACAATGTAAAATGATAAAGCAAAATCTTTTATAGGACAGTTCCAGCAAGCAAAAAAACAACTTGATGCCATTTTTTTCAAACTTGTGTCCTGTACGATTTGGAAATGCTATCAAGTTGGAAATTAACTGGGCGAAATTGAAAATAAAGTAATAGAGACATTTTCACAAAGTTGTTATTTTTGGAATAGGTCCTGTGCGTCAAGAAAATGTTCTGTTCGGCAATAAATCATAAAATCACACTGGCAGAGGTTTTATTTGCAGTTTAGATGGCAAAACAGCAATCAGTTCTGATATGGGTGAGAACTGTAAATATCAACAAGAACTTACCATCACCCCTTCTTTCCAAATGGCAAAAGTCCAGCCTCCTACTGTTAGGACAATGTCTTTGAAAAAAGGGGATCTCTTCACTGTGGTGACTAAACCATCATGTATTACGAAACAATGAGAAGGTTTAGAACCTGAAATGAATAATAGTTCAAGTTATTTGAACTGGTACCCCAATCAATGGAACATAAAAGTTAGTTAGATGTGTCTGTGGCATGGTAAAGAAAAAAAAAATTAGTTAAACGTCGGAGGTGGCTGGGTGGTACAGATAAACACCTGGTTTACTTTACTAGGGAAATTTGTTTTGTTGTTAAAATTTAAATTTATTTGGGAGCCACATGTTTCTTATAAATGGCTCCCAAGCAAGTTTACTTTTCCTAAATATGTAGAATAGAATATCTAATATTCTGTATTTCTATGGAGGGAATTTGGGAGCTGATTCTCCAGACTTCAAGGGAATACATCTTGTAAATTACTGTTCAAACCCCAGTCTGCATGGATTGTTCATCACAAATCTGAGAACTTTCAAAGGTCTCTCTCTGATAGACTTTCCTGACCGTTCTGAGGTTTGATTTGTCATGATACAACTCTCCACCTTTACTTCTTTACAATAGTGCCAAACAAGGACGTTTTTAAGAACTTGCAATTATCGCATTTTAAAGTAACGGGTGTTTGTCTGCACTGTTGCATGTGCTGTTCATTTAGCCTTTTTTTCTAGCTCTGCACACTAGATTTTTTTTAAATCAGTGCTGTTTTGTGCATAACCTCAAGGCTTGCCGCTCAAAGAAAACCACAAATGTTTAGACAAACCAGATCCAAGTTGAAATGAACGGTTATTGTTTCCAAATCAAAACGTTATCTGTTTGTTAAGTATTTACAGCAATCATTAGGTATATATACACACAACCGTGTCTAAGATGAGGTTGAAGGGTTTATTTTCAAAGGCAAAGTTAGTCTTTTAAAGACATTTCCAAGTATGTGCCTGCAGTTTAAAAGAGCATTCTCAGTGGGCTGGAAACTATTTTTCTGCATGACAAAATGCAACATGTTTATCTATACAATACTATTGTTTTTCAGTAGATTCTGAAACCTGCCCACACTGTGTAAAAAACACAGTTTGTTTATTATATGAAATCCAAATTGTGTTTTCTTACAGGGCAAAGATATTGAAATACAACTTGGGACTTACATATTTTAAAACGCGGAGCATTGTTTCATTGTTTCTCCAGACCGATATACAAATTACTGGTGTTCAATATATATGAAGTAATATAGTTAAACATGGCATAATATAGATCCATTCAAACAATTAAATAAATAGTTCAGGAAAAACCAGATGTGTATTGAGGACGCAAAGGAGGCTGCTAACGGGATGACTTACTGGTTAGTTTTCCGGAATCACTGTCTTTTTCCATTTTAAAGTCTGAGTACACCAGGTCTCCATCCTAAATAAATACAAGATGTTTTCAAGTCAGGGGTTCCATAACAAAAAAAAAACAAAAAAAAAACAACAAAATACAAGAAAACAGAATTAATACAAATCCGTTTGTGGAAAATGAACTTGAGAGATGAAAATCTATATTAACTTACTTCTGTTCCAACAAAGAATGTGGTGCTGATATCCTCTTGTGTCTTGAGGTTTTTTGCAGAAGGCACCCTCAGCATCCCGTAATCAAATCCTCCGTCTGTCTTTTCCAGTTTTGCAGCACGAGATTTATCTGCAAAGATCAGAGAAGAGACTGTGAAACTGGACGCTTTTAAAAGCTTGCCTGTAGTATTTTGAGGTGAAATTTGGACTAATTTCCAGTGTTTTCAACATGCAACCTGTTTAATGAGAAAAACAATGACTAAGTGTCGTGTAGTCCAGGAAACAAAAAACGAATAAGTTCCTCTGTCAGGGTTCTCTAGGGCATCTATACGGCTCTTCTGCAAAAAGAGGGCCAGCTCTAGTATATGGTATGTTTCATGATTTATATATATTTTACGGTTTAAATACATCATTTGATTTCCTGTTTGACATCACCAGTCTGTTTCAAAGCTCTTTTCAAAATGGCAGCTCTAGTGCACTGATAGTGTAAGGATTATTGCCCACTTGTCAAACAGGTAACACAGCAATACCAATCCATGATGTGGTACGGAAAAGCCAGCACTTATGGATTTGCAAAACTGTATACATAAAGATGTGAAGTTTTCCTATTTCTAATCAATCTCTGCTGTTCAACCTTGACAGCAGTATCATAAATAGAGCCAAATAGATCATATGAGTATCAGCAGTAACTTGATCAGTGAAAGCTGCAGACTCTATAAACAGGAACACTTGTTGTGTAAAGGCAGTTTTATATTATGATGCTCTGTGTTGGATCTCCAACCATATGACTTTATTAAAAAATCATCTGCGGTCGGAGCCTGGGATAAAGACGCTGTTGTGAAGGGAAGAAGTGGAACTATTGTTGATTCACTTTTTTCTTACTAAGCAATAGCCTAACACCATTACCTGTCTGACTGGAAGGAATTGTCTCATCAATACAGTCGCCTGGGATAGGAAGTCACACAGTATGTTCGCTTGTGCTAAAACCTAATAATCTATATGTTGATTACTTTTGCTTATCCTTTAAGATGCCTTAAAATGAGCACTAGAAAAAACGGTTTGTGAAAGTTGTAAAGTTAGATTGCTTCCACATATCTGGCTAGATTCTCAAAGCTTTCTATTTTAAATCGTCATTACACATTTTTTTTTGTTTCAGACAGGTAAAACACAACCAATTGCTATGCGTTTCTTTAAACAGTAAATTGCAACACAATAGGCTAATTAAATACATTTCCTAATGACATATGTAAACCATAAACACATTTAAACCATATGTAAACCATAAACAACTTTTTCTAATTCTTATTATTTGCTTAATCACATGCATGAAACTGAAGCTAGTTCTGCACTGTTGATCTGTGTGCTCACTGACCCCAGAAAAGACAGGTGTTGACAGCTTCCCCAGTCATATTCTATTCAATGGATTTAGGTGCACAGGGAGGTCAGGGGATTTATGAAGATAAGACTTTAAACCTTGAACCTTGTTCAACGTTGCTACTTGTGTGGTTCTGTTTGTCTTATATTATCCATGCTTTAAGAAACGCTATACTTTCACAGTTACTTACCGGTAATGCCATGTAGCCGTCCTTCTTGAAGAATATCTTTCAGGCTCACTTTTAAAGCGCTGTACTCTCCACTTGTTTCAATCCTAGGGAGACCGACCTGGTTACAGAATTAACGAGTTATTTATATAGTATATTGTTCACAGTGTGACCTTTTATATTTTGTTCAAGATTAAGGCATGCTGTTTGCGGTTGGGACTAATTTTAGTTAGATGTTACAGAAGTGTAGGCAGACATTAAATACCCTAATTAGAGGCTTCCAGGTGAGATCAAGGTGTTTGAAAGTATTTGGAATTCCTTGGGGATTCTCAAGGTGTTTTTCCTCCGATTTCTTTCGGTCTGTCATTGCTTGGGTAGCAGTGTTTGGTGGCCGGATATCCCAGAAATACACTGAGCTAAAAAAAATAAAATAATTATATATATATATATATATATATATATATATATATATATATATATATATATATATATATATATATATATATATACAGTACTGTGCAAAAGTTTTAGGCAGGTGTGAAAAATGCTGTAAAGTAAGAATGCTTTCAAAAATAGACATGTTAATAGATTATATTTATCAATTAACTAAATGCAAAGTGAGTGAACAGAAGAAAAATCTAAATCAAATCCATATTTGGTGTGACCACCCTTTGCCTTCAAAACAGCATCAATTCTTCTAGGTACACTTGCACAAAGTCAGGGATTTTGTAGGCATATAGTCAGGTGTATGATTAAACAATTATACCAAACAGGTGCTAATGATCATCAATTCAATATGTAGGTTGAAACACAATCATTAACTGAAACAGAAACAGCTGTGTAGGAGGAATAAAACTGGGTGAGGAACAGCCAAACTCAGCTAACAAGGTGAGGTTGCTGAAGACAGTTTACTGTCAAAAGTCATACACCATGGCGAGACTGAGCACAGCAACAAGACACAAGGTAGTTATACTGCATCAGCAAGGTCTCTCCCAGGCAGAAATTTCAAGGCAGACAGGGGTTTCCAGATGTGCTGTCCAAGCTCTTTTGAAGAAGCACAAAGAAACGGGCAACTTTGAGGACCGAGACGAGTGGTTGGCCAAGGAAACTTACTGCAGCAGATGAAAGACACATCATGCTTACTTCCTTCACAATCGGAAGATGTCCAGCAGTGCCATCAGCTCAGAATTGGCAGAAAACAGTGGGACCCTGGTACACCCATCTACTGTCCGGAGAAGTCTGGTCAGAAGTGGCCTTTATGGAAGACTTGCGGCCAAAAAGCCATACCTCCGACGTGGAAACAAGGCCAAGCGACTCAACTATGCACGAAAACACAGGAACTGGGGTGCAGAATAATGGCAGCAGGTGCTCTGGACTGATGAGTCAAAATTTGAAATACATATATATATTATATATATATATATATATATATATATACTTGAAATGAGGTACAGAGGATGGGAAATGTATATGTGCATATATATAGTCATAGTATTATTTTAGTTCACAAAGACCCACGGAAGAATACACGATGTAAGATTTGAAGAAGTCTTCAATATTTGTTTTACATCACAAAAAAAGGTGAGAAAGAGAAGACTTTAAAGAGGAGGGTACAATACCAGTCAGGAGCACATGTAATAATCTGGACACAAATTCCATTTTTGTTTTCCAAGGGGATTCCTTGTCTTGAAATCTAACAGAAAAAGAACAAAAGTAGCCCAGTAGAGTCATTTAGTCCCATTTTTATCTGAATATAAAACACTGTTTGGTTCAGAACTGACAGTAACATTTTATATCTAAAAATGTTCAAGTCTCTGAAGTTATGACAGTTTTAAAGTTTAAACAGTAAACCAAAACAAAAATCCTAAACTGCACAGTATTTTACAAAGCGTTTAAGCAAAAATCTCCTGAATTATGAAAATTGGTTTTACATTTTTTCAAAAACTTTCCCCATTCATATTATATTGATCTTTTGTAAACCACTGTCATTAAATACTGTACTGTAAAAAAAAAAAAAAAGTATAATACAAAAAGTCTGATTTTTTATTGAATGTTTGATCTATTAAATGTAGATCTACAGCCACATTGGTGAGTAAAGGATTTCTCCCAGTACTGAGTTACTTTATTTTATTAACAACTATAAGTAGAAAAGAATTGTGGGGATGAGGGTATTTTAATGATAGCATGATAACCTTTGGCCAAACTGGTCCATAAAACAACTTGTCACAAACACTGAGCAATTAAAGAAAATCAGAATTGTCATAATCTAGGTATACTTGACAGTTAAACACAAATCCATTTAGTTTATTTCCTTTCTTTATGTTTAATTTGGCATAGCGGTAAGACATTCCAGGAGAATATTTTGATTATTTCTGTAAAAAAAAAAGCTGTTTGGGACAAATTGAATGCGTGCAACATAATGCCACTTGCTAGCAAGCCTTTATCCAAATGTACATTGATTTTTTTGTGTTTAATCTCTATGGGTAAAACTGATTATTCAAGATAAAACACACTTTACCTCTGGCCTGTAACTGTAAAACAATGACCCTTTCTTTCTCACCCCCACCCCCAGATGTAAAAGCATCAGCAGCCCACATAATTTAACATTGCAAGGCACCTGGCTTAGCAATGTTACTGCACATGAACTTAATAGCCTTGGTTCCTTTGACCTCTTATGTTGGAGGTCCATAATGAATCTGAACTCAGCCTCTTAGGACCCTATCTCCCTAATAGCCAGATGTCTTTATATATCTTAAAGAAATACGACTTTGACCTTTGACTTCCAAAACATCTCAGTGCGATGGCATTTCTTTTTCTTTGGATATGATGCAGTATCTACTGAACGTGAACTAGCCATTTGGGGACGAGCCAACTTCAATCTGTTTCAACATTCCAATTGACTGGTGCAGCTTGTTGGCATAAAAAAAAAAAAAAATCCAGAACTTAAATGGTTAAACTATAAATACAGTATAGGATCAGTTTGGACAACCTATATCACACCAGGGTAAGCTACAGTGGATTTTATTAAAACATTTTACAGCACTAGCGACCCTTCTTGGATTGCATCACAAGCTGTTTCTTGGAGTACTCCTGGGAGATAGGTGGTTGATTCAATCCAGAGGGATTCCCTGGCACTGTAAATGATCCAATAATATCCAGCTGTGGCTTATCCTAGCAGCATAGAAGTTCATCACATTGACTCATTTACTCAAGTAAGCAAATAGTTTGACTAATGCCTTCATCAGTTTAACCACAGAATTAGGGTGTGTTTTAATCAGAACATTTTTAGTAACACTAAAAGAAACTATAGTATGCTTCTGTCAGAAAACGTGTATCCAAATAGCGATCTCCTAAAACATGTTTCTTTTACTCTTTGTATCACCCCAGTTTGTTTTTAGCACCACAAACAAGCATGTCTCCACTACTTCCAGCCTAGAGCCATTACCTGCACAAGAGATCTACGGGGTGCGTGAGAAGAAAAAGGAGAGGCATCGAAATCCTTACTTACCTCATAGTAGTCTGGTAGCCATTGTACATCACTAATTGGTGCTTTGTGCCCATGCTCTATGGAGGAGACAGCACAGTAGCGCACAATAGGAGTTTTCTTCACATTTTTCTCCTCAAACCCTGGCTGCAAATTCACACACAAGAGAATTCCAGTAAGATTACCTGTTCATTTAAACTTAGAGAATCATGGTTGGCTGACTCTAATTTCCATCTCATTAGTCATCATTTACACTAAATCACATGTATGTTTAAAAAAAATAAAAAAAACACTTCAAAAAGGCAGTTATTTATTTTCACTTAAATACATGCAATACATGCACTTGCATTTATAACGTTTAGGGCTAAATTCTCAAAGCTATTTACTCCAAATCGTCATTAGCACATTTTTTTCAGGAAGGAGAAACACACCCAAACCAGATATAAAGACTTTTTAAACTTGTAAGTAATCATAAGCTGTTTCTTATACCTTTTAGAAGTGTACTGGTGTCTTTTCAAATTTCAATTGTCATAATGATGATTGGAGTAAATAGCTTTGAGTATCTAAACCTTAATGTTTTTTGTATATGATAATTATCAAAATAATTTTAACTTCTGCCATTCCAAGGATATCCAGTTTCTAACGAGTGAAAATGTATTTTACATTACATCAGGCTGCAGACCGAACAGTAGGCTTGTGACAAATAGATGTACTTCAAGTTTACAACAGCTTTTCTAATCGTAATATTTTGTCAGTATTTTTGTTTTGTTCATGCTAGTAATACAAGGTCACCTTTGAAACGCATGCTATTTAATGTGCATTTGGATTACAACAAAGAGGCGATCTGCCTTGTAGATTGGTAAAAAGATTCTGGATTTATTATTAGTGTTAAATCATTTGTACTTTTAAATCTATTATGTAAAAGTCCAGGAGGTCAAAGGTTGTCATCAGCAGTTTTGTTCAATAAACAAATCAACACCAATCTATGCAAGTTGAAATGTAACCAGGAAATCTATTAAAACAGTACAATTTTAATAATATAATTAGCTTTGATTACTTTTAAATGTGTATCTGTTTATGTAGGACTACTGCCTTTTGCCAGGACCCTCATAAATTAGATAAATATGTCAAGGGTTCACTTTTTATATAATAAATTTTTAAATATTAGATAAATAATTAGAAACCTGCAACTCCAAAAATAGTAATACTGTATATTAAGAACCATTTGGGCAATATACAATGCCCATTTATATCACTAATTAGGTATGCGCTACACATACATAATTATTGAAGATTGGCAATTTCATGTCTAACATTTCAAAACCATTAATTTCTCTATTTCTGATTTACACCAGAATCTCCAGATTCTTTCACTGTTTGCACAAACTGATCTCATTAATGTCTCAATATCACACTATTACATCTCTCAGGGTTTTGTATTACTTACTAGTTAACACTTCCTTCCTGCCCAGACTTCAAAGAACTTTGCATGAATAACAGGAACAAAATCGTAGCATTGGATACTCCTAATGATGGTACAGAGATAGTATTGAAAGTCTAGAGGATAATTTTAGGAAGGGAATGGCTATAAACAGACTGGGTGGGCTCTGGTAGTTGACATCCAGAGCCATGGCAGCACACAGCACATAAACAGTGTGGTAAGGATGCCCTACAGTACACACACTGTACTGAAAAAACAACATATATGGTATGGTAAAAGTCAGAATATTGGCAAATTTACTGGTAAATGTCGACATTTACGAGTAAAATGGCTTGGATAAATTAAGTGCTGTGATTGGCTTAACAAGATCACATGACTGTGCGGTAAGAATTGTCTTACCGCGCGGCTATGACATCATAGACCAACTTACTTACCTGATCTATTAATATTACTACACCTTAATAGTAACAATTTTCTAAACAGGGTTTCTGTTGGTAAAAATGTCAACATACAACTGAAACAGCATTTAAATCACCCAACAAACAATGTTTTTTTCATCTCTGTCACTAAGAATTACAGTAAAAATGGCAAATATACTGTGGTAGTCAGAGAACAGAACAAAGAAAACTCTGAAGTAAGCAGTAGCAGTAACACTTTATTCAAAAGCCATCTGAGAAATCACCACGCATGTAATATATATATATATATATGCAGCAGCGGCATCTACTTATTAAACTAAATATCGCTTTATGAAACTGATTAGTGAGTATGCAATGTTTAAATTAGACACAACACATACATCTCACCACTACACTCCGATTTCAGAAACATATTTAAAACAAAATTAAAATCTCTCCTGCTCTCTTCTGACACAACCGTTGGGCTTTTAAACAAGGTCAGGTTTGGCATAGAATTGTGCTCGCTGCGGACGGGAAATCTGAAATTATTCGTCAGCTTCTCTTGAAGGCCGCAAATTAAGTTCCTCTAGTTTATTTGTTTTACTAACAATATTTATTGTAAGTTTATATTTAAGGCTATGACACACATGTGTAAGTTTATATTTAAGATTTTGGCACAGTCATTTTTAGTTAATTTCCCAGGCGAGGTGCGGCACAAAACCAAGAATTCACGGAAAGATCACCAATAACGTAGTTTTCGCTACATCAACATACACAAGTATTTGTGTATAGTACACCAAAAACAATAATATAAAGACTATTGCTTTTGACTACTGACCAGTTTAAATGTTACTTTAGAGCACAAAACTTATAGTGCATACTTCAAACCAACATAATTTTTGCTCAGAGCCCTATGCGACAAGTCGGAATCACATCATTTACAGTCTTGTGAACTGCGTCTTTTCTGTACAGCCTTACCAGATCGTCAAACCTTTCACCTGATATTCTAAAATACTTCAAATATCTCTAACTGTCACATACCCACATCTCTCTAATTAGGCTTCCAAGCTGGCTTGGGAAGCCTGTTGTTTTTGTAAAGATTATTATTTTTTTAATTTTTTATTACTGTCGTTTTTCCTCCCAAAACTGCTCCTGTTCGCACGTGGTGTAACCAATCAACATGAAACTTGGCAGGTATCCTGTATAGATTACAGTTCAGATGCAAAAAAATTGCGCTCCTGCATCAACCAAGATGGCAGCCTGACGCATTTTTTGGAAAAACCTTTCAAAATCTTCTTCTTGATAGGCGTCATCCTGGGGACAATGGAATTCAAATATGGCAAAATGGTGTTCTTTCGTAAAACAAGATGGTCGCCAGACCTACGTTTTGTTCTTAAATTTAAAACTGCTTCAGTTGAACACGGTTTAGTTGATTAACTCCAAAGTTCACAAGTATCATCCCTTTGTCAATACAACTGACTTTTTCAAAAATGGTGTTTGTGCGTAAAACAAGATGGCCGCCTGACAAATTTCTTTAAAAATATTTTCAAAATCTTCTTCTTGGGAACCGGTGAACCGATTGATCTGAAACATTGCATATGTCATCAACAACAAAACCCGCTTCAAGTTGCGAAGCAAATTCACTGAAACATGCCCCAAACATCAAACTGCTTCTGTTTGAAAACTGTTTAACCAACTAACTCTGAACTTGGTAGGCATCATCCTGGGGACAATGGAATTCAAATAGGGAAAAATTGTGTTCTTTTGTAAAACAAGATGGCCGCCAGACCTACATTTTCTTCTTCAACTTAAAACCGCTTCAGTTGAAAAATGGTTTATTTGATTAACTCCAAAGTTGACAAGCATTATCCCTGTGTCAATACAATTTTTCAAAAGTGGTGTTTGTGCATAAACCAATATGGCCACCTGACACATTTTTTTAAAAACCTTTCAAAATCTTCAGTCAAATGTAAAATTATCTTATAACTCCTTACAGTGTGTAGATAGGGTCATGGTTACTATGATGTTTAAAGTTGTAAAGTATCGTGAGATAATGAACTAATGCAGTATTTTGAATTGAAACTGCTCCATAAAACTGATCTGTTGCTGACACTTGTGCTGCAATGCTACAGCTTGCCAAAATGTCAAACTGGTACTGAGCTTGGAAGCTGTAAAACTGCCTGGCAGTTCTAGTTAATGTTTGAAATTCTCCCTTTTCAGGTTCCCTGTTGGTTGAGAGGACGGATGTACCAACAACGCTGATTAAGATTTTTTTTAAGCATCTTGTATAATTCTGAAACAGCATGTTGCAAAGAAAGCCTCTAAGTCAGTAAACTTCTGTTGTCTGATGCATTTGTTCTTCTGTCTTTACAGAAAACAGTTCACTCACAATTTTCTTGTATTTTAGCTGTCACCCATTTACATGCTTGCTCGCTCAGCTATCTCATTCGCTGACCCACATAGCTACATGTAAATGCTGTGTGCATACACAACCAAACAATTTACAGATACTTGTAGATTTGTATTTTCAATGCATGACATACTGCATTTTTAAAAGGAAATAAAGGAAACGCTTAATCAAATGTGTTTTTACATCCATTTCCAAGATTTCAAATTCATGATTTCCGTGACCTCCATGACCTCTGTGACAAAATCACAGCCTTACTTATATTCAATACTGCATCTCTGGCTACTTAGTGTTGAAAATGAATTCTACTGTCAAACCTCACAGACCACATGTAATTGTTATGTAACACCACAGATTGAAGATGGAAGATTATTGCAACCAGATATATTCCATTGGTACAACAGGCTTTCCGTTTTAGTATCTGCTAATACATATCTTGTTCGGCATTTATGTAACACAAAATTAAAAGCTTTTTTTTTTCAGTATGTACCTACTTTGTTTTATATTGTTATATTTTGTCCAAATAATTCATGAAACATATAGAACTGTCTTGGTATCTGCACAATTTTATTTTTACAAAATGTAAAATGTACATAAACTACATGGTTGTTCTACTGATTTTATGGCTATGGCTGCTGTCACTGGCAAACACTGAATTTACAATCTAGCCCAGTGAAGAGAAGTGAGATCAGACATGTTTTGTGTGCTGTAGGAAACAGTGAAGGGTTGTGTTTAACTATTTTAAGGTGCTTATTTAAAAGGCAGGTGATCAGTGTAAACTGAACATAAAACATACCCAGTGTATATTCAGTTGTGTTGCCATGTGGCACAGATGTTGCCCATGTGTGCCGAGCTGTAATTCAATTCTCCATTCCTTGTGCTTGCACACATTTGCTTTTTTAATTGAATGATTTATCAGGTACTTACTAATGCATTTACGGCAGCAGGAGTGTGCTTTGCTCCTCCAGTCCTTGTGCTTTGTAAACGCTCTGCATATGCAGAAATGTCCCATAATACAACCTTAAAAAAAGAAAAAAAAATTACAAAGTATAACATTTTCTTTGGGATTAAACATCTTTAATTTTGTAGTTTGTGTTTTCAATCAATTTCCTGGAGGAACAAAAAACTACAGTATAATTTTATAATTATTCAGGAATTACAATATATATATATATATATATATATATATATATATATATATATATATATATATATATATATATATATATATATATTTAATGTAAATCAATCAATCAGCAGCATCTTATTTAGGGAGAATTAATGTTAAACTTCATCTGAACTAGAGTTTAGAAATAGAATAAAAGATATATATATATATATATATATATATATATATATATATATATATATATATATATATATATATATATATATATATATATATATATATATATATACTTTTTAAAATAGTAGTGACCTACATCAAAGTTGAAATAGTATACTGAAAAGGAAAATCAGCACCTGTCCATTAATGCAGCCACCAACAATGATGTTCGGATCACTAGGACAGAACTCAAAGCAGCAGATATCATCGGGACATTCCATCAGCAACTGCAGAGTAGAATACAGGCAGTTAGCATGAAGGTTTTAAAGAATGTATTGCTAAAAATGAGGGGAACCTCTCTGCCATTCACTTTTATTGGGATTGCAAATCCTGTGGTAACACGACATGATACAGTTTGAATAAACACATGTCATGAAGGGTGCAAAGCCTGTCGTCAAGCTGGATGACACATTTACTGTGAACTATGGGCTCTGAAGAGGCACCATAGGGACCAATCAGACCAATATTAATCTTATTTAATTTTATACATCATCAATAACAAGCTTCCCGGCAGCCCCTTGTTATCAGGCCCCATATAAAATGCATGTAGAGAGTTTGTACACATGTCAGTGGCAGATTATGTCTAAACTGTGCAAGTTTTAAAATCAGAAAACTGAATACAATACCTGAGGATGTATGGGATCAGAAAAGCTCCAGATGAGAATCAGCGAAGGGGTCATGACTAGCTTAGCAGAGAGATTAATCCTGTCTTCAAAGGAAAGTCTTTCTGATACAGCAACAGCTATTATGCCTGGAGTACGGAATTACAATAGAAAACCCATTGTATTACTGTCAGGTAGTAAAAAGGAACACAGACATTTGTAACCTGCATCAAACAAAATACATACAGTGCTTATATTGTGTTTACGTGCAGGTTGGTAGATGGCATAATACAGTTATATAAACTTGATGTCCTGTGCATACAGTAATGTGTCAGTAATAAATAATATTTTAACAATCTATTATTTGTAAAACTAAATATACACGGTATTGCCAGTTCACAATGTGGCCCATGTTTTAACATGACCTAATGTTCAGTGGGCCAGGAATACATTTTGCTAATACAGCTGCAACCTCATGCAATACCATAGATAGCTGGGTGCCAGTTAATGTAGCTGACTGCCTTGTCTTTGCTGTAATACAGGTCTGTGAAGGACTGGTACTCTTTCAGATGAGTGTCTGTCTTTCCACCGAATGTACTCTCATCCTCCCCCAGAGCTTTCCAGTCATCAAAGAATGCATCCATTATTTCATTCTGCTGGACAGCTATTTCAAATCTGTTTGGCAAACACAAAGGCATATGTAACACAGAGCGTGTTTCAGAGGGCATAAAGTTTGATATTTATTGGTTATGGGAAGAATGGTGCTTTAAATATTGCACACTACGGTTTTATGCAGATTTAGGACATTGGCTTTAAATCTAATTTATTGGAGAGATCTATTATTTTTCCTATATATACTGTATATATATATATATATATATATATATATATATATATATATATATATATATATATATATATATATATATATATATATATACTTCTTTAAATATTAGATTTATTATTATTATTATTATTATTATTATTATTTATTTCTAGCAGACTCTTATCCAGGGCTACTTACAATCGTAAGCAAATACATTTCAAGTGTTACAGTACAGTTAATAATACAATAAGAGCAAGATAAATACAATGACTAGTTCAAGATTTATGTATCATTTCTTATTTAGAGAAAAGGGGAACTTAGAAAGTACAAAAATCTTTGGTTTACAACATGTATAGCACATTGTAAAGTCAGCGCTAGACTGAGCAAACATCAAGTGGCTTTATGTTAGTCACTTTGATATTGCAGAATATTGTAAATTGTTGTATCATTGTGGTTGGCTCATGTTGCATTTTTCTATCAATTATTCATTAATTCAATTCACAATTCTGTGTCCACATCTCTGAATTGACCATGCATGAAATGTAGCAGTCTAGCTGCTGGGAGATGTACTATGACATCATATTAAACCTGTTAATATTAACTGGCAAAGACCAGCCATATTGTTAATAACTGTGACCTTTCTATTTAGTTGGTTTTGCCTTAACCCATAGAAGCTGGGAAAATCATGCAATCCAAAGTGATACTATTCCTTAATAGCATCCCTGCTGAAACCCCAAGTTATTGATTACAGAATATAATTTGCTTAAAACAGTTCAACTGTTACCTTAAAGCTACAGAGTTAATGAAATCTTTAAGGCTTTGAGAATTCATGAAGTTCTCTTTTTCTTCATCAGTGAACTCCCTGGGCACATACTGGGTGCAAGCATTCCGTGGGTATTTCCTGAAAGATGATGGAGGCATACAGAATGGCAATTAACCCTTGTGCAGTACTGGCCTGTCACAGTGGGTGGTTGAAACAGTATCGTCTTTTTAGAAAAGCAAAAATCAAACAAACAAAATGTTTTAATGGATGGTTGAATAAGTCCTGCAAAGGAAAATGTAAGAGGGAGTTTAACAGGTTATTACAGTCAAGTGGACGGGTTCTTTAATAACGACAACGTACACGAGGTCTTTGTTTCGTGTCTTTCAAATAACTGGTGGTAACATTAAAAAAGAAGAATCTGCTCATGCACTGTTGGTTGCTGATCTTGAGGGAGAGAATTCTTATTTGTTACATCCAGACAACCTCAAAAACCATGGCAACATGGTCTTTAAATGGCAGTGCCTTTTTAAACACATGTTGTTTTCCTACATACCATTTTGTCTGTGTGCTGGTCTCCTGCAGCTGTGGAACCGCCTGTATCCCAGTGTCAATCTCCATTTTTGTAACACAGAAGCTTTTGTCTGGGTAGGAGGTACATTCTATGTAGCCATCCCTCGCCACTGAAGCATTGCGATCAGTAAACATCACCGGAGCCCCAAATTCTCTACGTTTTCGGGAAATCTTATATCTGTGCTGCAAGGTGGTTTAATTTGAAAATGTTACACAAAGAAACAGATATTCCGAGAGATGATCTGCTGCTTTAAAATTGGCATATCTTTCAGTTGCTCTACAAACAAGTGTGTATCACCCGGTACATCCATGCCACAGACCTTCTTGCCGCACACGTATATGTAAAAAATGTAGGTGCGACATAAGCATCCTCGCGAGTGATAAGTGAAATCTCTCTTAAAATTCAAAATGCACATGTTCTGCATGTAGCTCATACAGTTCCTGTTATACCCAATTATATTAAAAGACAAGTTACTTATGTTTATATGCTTCACTACATTCAAAATTAGCAGTGTGGAAGCTTTCAATTAAGAAGCAGCTCAGTTAACAGTTTCAATTGTGATATTCCAGTCACCTTGCATCTGGAGTCTTTCACCGATTCCTCTTCAATGTCGAGATCGCTGCCCAGAGACTCCCATGGTTTGGGTTCTGGTGTTTTGTATACAAATGTTTCCATCAAGTCTTCTTCCTCAACTCCCTCCTCCTCTGATGGTTCTGGGGGCTGTGTTATATCAACACAATCACACACAGTACAGTTTAACAAGGCTATAGAACAATACAACAGGTAAACACTTATTTCCTTCAGACCACACCCACCTCTTATTTAGATCAATCATTATTGCGGATACACACACAAAAAAAGAGATGTTTAACAGTGGCCAAACCTCTGATGCTTCTTTGAATGGGATTTAAATCATGTACACAACACCATACTGTTTAGCCCTTAGGATCTTACAGAGAAACCTGTTGTGCACTGAATATTGCAATGTATGCAACATGTCATTTTTTGTTCCCGCCTAATGCATTGGAGCAACTGGATCCTCTTATAAAAGTCAGCGTCTAGCAAAATAATGTACTATAAAACAAAATTCTACATACAAGCTTTTATTTATTTATTTATTGTTATCAATTTAGTAGTAGCCAATTATCGTTTGTATTTTCTCCCAATCCAATTATTTTTAGGCTCAGCTCACCACTACCAGCCCCGCACCGACTCGGGAGCGGCGAAGACGAACACATGTTGTCCTCCAAAGCGTGTGCCGTCAGCCGGCCACTTCTTTTCACACTGCAGACTCACCATGCAGCCACCTCAGAGCTACAGTGTCGGAGGACAACGCAGCTCTGGGCAGCTTACAGGCAAGCCCGCAGGCGCCAGGCCAGACTACAGGGGTCGCTGGTGCGCGGTGAGCCAAGGACACCCTGGCCGACGAAAGCCCTCCCCTCCGGCGGCGCCGCCAATTTTGCGCCGCCTCCTGGGAGCTCCCATCCACAGTTGGCAGTGGAATAGCCTGGACTTGAACCGGCGACGTCCAGGCTATAGGGCGCATCCTGCACTCCACACAGAGCACCTTTATCGGATGCACCACTCGGGAGCCACTGCTTTTATTTAATTAAAAAATGCGCTGCATGTGTTTATTGTTATATAGATAAACGTTTAACATCTTTAAAAAAAATGTAACGTTTCATGAACAGGCTGCCAAAATAAAGTCTAGACCATTAAAGTTTTGAACAAGGGGAATATAAACAACTTTCTCTCTTAAACACTATGAATAGCGAAAATTGCCTTACGTGTAAAATCCTTTCCTTTGTGTCTTCTGTTCCTACAAGGTAGAAACTCTGTCCATATTTAAAGTCTCTATCAAACACCAGTAAAAGCTCCTCCCCTGGATAGTTCTGTACGGAACACAAGATACAGCAGTGAGCACATTAAATACATCAAGTGAGAAATAGAGTGCTGTAGTCTGTGCAACAAAAATGTATCTTCAGGTGAACGCGTGTAGAAAAGAGGTGCGTGAGTGAAATTGAAAGCCGTTAATTTTAATTAAAAATGAACTCCCTTATAAAAACAACACGTTCAAATAGAAATACATGTAACATTTTCAGATCCCTCATACTGCATTTGTAATTTCATATTTACTGCTAAATAAACAAATAATACTGTCAATTTCCTATGCATGAATTATTCAATTAGGCAATTATTGAATAGTAAAAATGGTGTATTGTAGTTTACCAATGTGGTTACATATCTAAAAACATGATAAAAGCCCCAATACAGAATTGCGTGTTCTATGTGTTTCAGAGAGAAATCGAATATGCCTGATTAGACTGCAAAATCAAAGGTGGACTAAACACTTGAGGACACAAGTAAAGCAACAAAGGAGGGCTATCCCGTACCACCCCTATCGCCTGACACTGCAGAATGTCAACGTATGTTACCACTAGAACTATTCTAAGGCAAGGCTTTAACAGTGGCTTCTGTTGGAAAAGAAACAAAAGAAAATCTCAGCTAGCCTGGGCATTTTCATTAGGCGATAAAAGCTAAACCACCCGTTGTCTAGTTTGGATCACTGTTACAAGCAGATGAAAGCAAATTAAACAGGAGGGGGTGTTAATTTTATCCAATCATAAAACAGGAGAAAAAGAAAAGAAAAAAAATGACCAAAAGGTTGTCAGAGAAGAGCCCTGTCAGTATGTGTTTCATGTGGTTTAATGAAAGATTATACCCACCATAACCATCTGCTTGACCGGGTAGAAATCAGAGACAGCAGCCCTCATCTTCATATCATTCAGGATCTCTTCCTTTTTGATAATTTTGTGCAGGTTTTCCTGTGTGAGATCCTCATCTGCCCGACACTGAAACAGTTCTTGGGTCTTGGAGGTAAGAACCAGCGGGAAGATATCATCAGGTGGACCTTAAAAAAGGGACATTTGAGACAGTGTGGACAGTCTGACCAGCACGTTGTCCTCACCTTATCCTTGTGACACAAGCTGAAAACGCTGCAGATTGAAAGTTGGTAATGAACATACCTAATGACCTCTAACTCACTTCACTGGTCTAGCTGCAAGCATGTGACCTACAGCAAACATACTAGGGTGCAGCAGTTTCCCTGTAGTGTTGTATTGGAAACATCCCAAATTAAAAACAAATCATATCGCAAAAAGTCTATTTTGACAAATCGAGAACAAGACTTATTCTTAGAAGTACCAAAAGGCTTTTTTGGTGAGAAAATAACTCTGTGCTGACCTTTATTTTAAAATCAGACATCTGCTTTGATCTACAAACCTCGGACAGCCATCTTGGAAAAATGTGAAAAATGTTTCTATGGTTTACAGATGTGCTTCCTTTAAACTTAGAAAAGATAAAGTCTTCCTATACAGTCTTGCTAATGTACACACCACCATTTGTAAAGTTCACATTCCACTGGTGGCCTCTTCAAAGCATTGCAACAAAGGCACTGAACACCAACTTCAGATTCAATAACTTGTGTGGGGCCACCTTTCCAACTTAAGAAATACAATATATGATAATATATTCATTTTAAATGCTATTTATATGGTTGAGTTGTCTAATCGTACCCCAGTTAACATTCAATAAATGGGTGAAAAAATTAGAGAATCATTTTAAATAATCTGGTAACTTTTATCTTAATAAACACTTTTTTGGAAATTAATCGGTTGCACAAAGTGACAATTAATATTTTTTAGATTGACTGAAAGGGGATCTAATGTATGTGTTGTGTGTATGTGGGAGGGGGGTGGTCATTCCTGCTGAACTGAAGTTAGAAACTTACATTCAATTCTGAGAAAAAAAGAGGCTGTGATACAATTCACATAGATTCACTTATCACCAGCTCTATTGCACTTTATTTAGTCCAAATTGAACTGGAAAAGTTGCAAGTTAAAAATAAATATTTCCAGCGAGACATTCTTTCAAAAATGCTTAACAACACTAGTGGGGAAAGTAATATCTAGAAGTATACTTAAAATATTTTCCCAGTAACATTACCCTAGCCAGTGAATGACTAGTACCTTGAAATATTTGCTTGAAAGAATAACAAATCTGCAGACAGACTGCAATAGCTGGGAGTTAAAGAAATATTCATAGCAGAAGCCATATGTTTTAAATTTCCGCTATAGTTTACAGAAACAGTTTACACCGGTTTTCTTTCCAGACACCTCAAATTATCCTCAGGATTCATTTTATCACTTGCATGTGATTCATGCTGGTACCAAGCACTCTCAGAGTGGCCATTTTCTATAACACTGTAAATACCATAATCCTTATTGGATAGCACCTTCACATACTAAATCCAAATCTAGAAACACCATTACGCACTACTGACTACTAGTCTTTCACCACTCGATAGCTGGATTTCAATCTGGCATTACTGTATGAAGTGAGATTGGTATGATAAGCAAACACATTTTCAAAGGACTGACAAGTTGCTTAAAAGTGACACTAATAATGAAGGTTCTACAATACTTTTCTTGGGGTTTCCTGAGGGCTGAAATAATATATGTCACCTAAAAGCTCAGGATTCTCCCCACTGAAACCAAGAATCTTATTTAGCATATATATTGCAATATGCTCCTCAGATCTGTAAAGGCTTACCTTTAGGCTTAGTCTCTTAAGTGCCTACAGCGCTATGACAGCTTTGTGAAGAACCTGAAAGCTAACTGTTTAAGTAGTGGTGTTTGCTTCACAAGCCACTATGCAACTTGATATAGGCATGTCATTTACTACATTTACTTTTTTAAATGTATTTTGTTATTCTAAAAACTGCTTGAAACGATCCACTGACACTCCTGTCACACAAATTAATGTCCAAGAGATAACAATTCCATAAAGAGTCTGTATCACATACTGTCAATGTACAGTAACAGCATTTTTAAATATAGTAATATTAAAAGAAAGTCTTTCTCAGTGTCTTCAGTCTTCAACACTCTTATCTCTCAGTTGTGTTTCGATTTCATCGTAACCCCCCACCTCCCCATCTCCACCTTTCTTAATAACAATTTCTATGTTTTATCAATGGGGGTCTCAGCCTCATCCAGTCGGCCAGGCAGCAAACCCTCAAACCATGTTAGGTTTGATGCCAAATGAATGTGTATATACAACATACTTCTCTGTAAAATCGCATACTCCGCATTCTCCACAATAAATATTTGTACTAAAACATTTTGTGATTGGTGTTTGTCCCGAACTACTGAATTACTGTTGGCTGGGGAGGGACATTCTACATTAGTCAAATCATAATAAGCTCTCTGGCAATCACAAAACAAAGCACTGGTATATAATTGAATATGTTGTGTGGAGGTGTCTCAATTGATATGTCTTCTTGTGCATTTACAATAACGTATTGTTCATCACATGGACCCAGGGACTACTACTTAACATAAAAACGGTGGTTTTCATTTGAAATTAAATAGAAGTTTGACAAACAGGTTGATTTCCCATATGCAGAACCCTTAGATGTCCTACAGAAAACAGGTAGCATATCTGCAACATACCCCTTTGTATAATAGGTACAGTCAAGCCAGCACCCTGTACAGGACCACCCATCTTAATTTCCATGTGTATAAGACCACCTGTCTAAATATTTTGCCTCTGTCGGAGGCTGTGTGGTCCAGTGGTTAAAGAAACAGGCTTGTAACCAGGAGGTCCCTGGTTCAAATCCCACCTCAGCCACTGACTCATTGTGTGACCCTGAGCAAGTCACTTAACCTCCTTATGCTCTGTCTACTACGTGAGACGTAGTTGTAAATGACTCTGCAGCTGATGCATAGTTCACACACCCTAGTCTCTGTAAGTTGCCTTGGATAAAGGTGTCTGCTAAATAAACAAATAATAATTATAAGCAGTTTTCCCTGTACTAGTATAATACACAAATATAAAAGGTATATTGAAAAAAATACTGTAATAACAAATCAAACTAACATTTGTTTCTGTAGTTTGTATGGACAGTAAAAAAAAGTACATTTTACACCATCACAAATGTAATATTAAAACAACAAAAAATGTGGATAAACTTAAACAAGTATTCAAGTTATGTGCTTAAATGTCTGGGAAAGCCTTTGTGATGATTATAAGATTCTTTCAGTGAAAACCCATAATTAAGGCAGAGGGTTTCACACGGTCCATTGTGCTGCTAGAAATTATAGTCTGTATTAAAACACATTTTTAGGTTATTCATTATTTATAGGATCTCATGGGGATAAGCAGACATACAGTATCAGAACAAAAATATCTTTCTGCAGACTGGCAGAAACTCATAGTGTGGTTAGCATATTTATTTCACACATGTGGTAACAATTTAGATTTCCCATATCAAAGGTTTAACCTGGAAAATACACCAGAAAAAAAATTTAAATGAAACAGAATAATTAGAGTTAAAATGCCTGCAACTATTCACATAAACAGTACATGCCTGTATTATGCATAATAATACAGTTTACACATGCAGAATACACACACTGTGACAATACAGGACTCTTGCCAGTGCTGACAGTTCACAGCACACTCTAAATCTCCATGCAGTGCCATTGTGAAATGCTAAATTCTGGAGATCCAATTCGGCGAGTACATATTTGGAGAGTGTGGCCCCCCTATCCATTCGGAAACAGATGATAAGATTTAAAATGCTGACCTGGACAAGGTCCCAGGCTTTACATTATTCAGACAGAAATGGCACAGTGGGTTAATCCACTATCCTTTCACCTCTGGAAGCCTGGGTTACAATCTGGATTAGGTTACATGATAAAAGGCTTTAGTGGTCTCAATTTAGCCCTCAGTGGACAGCATTACATATCACAACATCACACTCAAAGGTATGATTTGATAAACAGGACCGAGATCCAACCCCTTTTTTTAGTCACTGACAATTATAAATTAATAATGTAATGCTGTTTTTTTTGTTTTGTTTTTGTTTAGCTGTACATAAGGAAAGCATTCTGTGTAAGCTTTAGTCAAAGCATTGGCATAGATTGCAGTGAAGACCTGGCATGTACCGACAAAGGAGACTGCAATGTACCCTTTTCCTGGAGCACTTGGTTTGCTCTTAACAGAAAAACAGCTTCATACAGTATGTGTTCTAAATCACTGAAGCTGTGTACGATTGTGTGTCTGTGCTAGATCTGGACAGTAATGTGTCATTCTGAAAACTTGAAACCTTACTGGTTAGAAACTCTAGGGGAACAAAACGCCACTTAAATTGAACAAAAACCATAAAAACAAAACAAAATAGTTAACATTAACCTCAAGTGGTTGTTAAAGGGATCAGATTGGATTTAAGTCTGCAATTGTAGACCTTATAGACAGCCACTATATAGTACAATCAGAATATTTGTTTGGACATACGACAAATGAACACTTTATTAGGAACTACAGTACAAGAAAATAAAATAAGCTGATAATTTTTACCTGACTCGGTAGCACTCCCAGTTGGTGTAGTTGGTGTGTCTTCTTTTTTAGCTAAAAAGTCCAAACAAAAATGAACATCTCAATATTTCAAGAAATATTTTTGCTAGTACTTCTTATTACTATAACCCCCCCCCCGACCTTTGAAACATTGCTGTTTACAATTACAATTTTAAAAATTTGGCGGCAGAATATTTCAGGGTAGGTTGAAAACAGCATGAGCAACTCTATTGTAGCAAATCCATTTGTAAAGTAATATTTCAAAGTCCTCAGTCTAAAGAAACGTGACCTTCTCTTGAATTTCTGAAGAACTTCCCAAGCATACACACGCTCTCACACAGCTCCTGTAGTACGGACAAAGGTCTTTGACTCCGTGGCCTTGCGTAGAAAGATGGTACCCGAGCCAGGATGATGAGTCATAACTAATATGAGCTTTAAACATTTCCATGGTCAGACATCACTTTACAGCAAGGACAACAGGGGGGTTGTATTTATCAGGGTATTATAACCAGTGCAGCTAGAAGCACTAAGCTATTCACTGAACTGTATGTAAAGTTTAGATGACTGGACACATTGAATACAGAACCAAAGTGATATGTTTGTTCATACCTGTTGTCGTCTTAGTTTTTCCCTTGAAGCTTCTTTGAGAGCTGGTTGCGCTGTTTGTACTTTTACGTCTCTTTGTGGCATCTTTTCCAGAAGTGTTCTTCTTATTAGGCTTATCTGACATCTTCTTAAGGATTTTGTAACCCACCCGTAAAAAGTCCTAAGAGATAATTATACATACATGTGAGAACAACACAAACATTGCTCGCATGTTGTCTGATATTAGATGTTTTAATTTACAGGTTATCTGGACTACAAATAGATACACATTTATTTGACACTTAATGCATGACAAGAAAAAACCTGCTTTGCCTATTTGTATTTTTGAGGGCAAACATGTTCTGAAACTGAAACATGCAATTAGCCACAGGCACAACACAGAAGAGCACACTGACTGGCATCCATATTTTAGAACTCCTTAAATCTAAAAATACAATGTTTTCACTTGTGATTTGAGCTACACTGTCAATTATGGAAGACTGCATTTGTTATCTATTAATACCCCTATTTTGAGCAACATGATTGTTGTGACTACTATTCAATCCGAATGCAATCCAATGCATGGAATAATTTAATTACAAAATATGAAGGTGTGCATTAAGCACATACATGACTGGCTACAAAATCTGAAATATAACAAACACTCTTGACAGGCTGAAACTATGAAGACTATGCTGGCCTGGGATACGTTATGAGGTTGTGAGAAAATGACTGCAAGCAGTTCATCTTGCTTTATTATAAATTTATATAGTTTTTTCTTTTGATGCAGCAGGAACAAGAGGAGGGCCGCCATCCACATCATAGCTGACACTGCTGGAGAGGCAAGCAGAGAAGACAATCCATCCCAAACAAAGTGACTCTGGGTTTGAATATGTAGAGTCTTCTCTGTCTTGCCCTTCTCCTCCGAAGGTTTTCCTGCCTGTCCTCAACAAGAGCCAAGCATCGCCGATTCAAGAAGTGAACCACAGCAGCCATCCTGAGGCCAATGACAGGTCTCTGAAGGTGTGTGGTTTTATACAGCTCTTAATTACTTGCCTCTACAATGGTTTGCACCTTGTCAGAGGAGGTGCAACGTTTTTGGAGGGTTAGCAATTGCCCAAGTACAAGGCAAAATCCTTACATCTCATTATAATGTTTTCACCTCTTAGTATTCCAGATCCCCACCGAATTCCATGTTTTTTTCTTCATTTGAATACATTTGAATATTATTTAAATGGATTAATGATGGCAAAGTGCTAATTTGATAGCGGGTGCAGAACGCCAGATGAAAACCATTCTTACATACGCCGCATGTTTAGTGACCGCTAAAGTCCCACTTTACGACAGCTGACATGGTTTTTGGCAGCAATATGGGTGTTTTACAGCAGCACTTATCCTTACATCGGTCCCAGAGTGTGCTAAAATCCCATTCCAATTTGTTATTTATAATTAGTTTCAGCTATTGACATATAAATAAAGCTATAAACAATATTTAAATACACTGTGCTGCTGAACAAACTGTTAATCCTAGACAATTGTAGACTAACTATTAGTAAATTAATGAAATGCATATAGCACCATCTTGTGGAAATCCAGTGTTATAACAATCTATATTAATTATTTCTTAGCAAACACCCTTATCCAGGGCAACTTACAATTGTTACAAGTTATCACATTATTTTTACTTACAATTACTCATGTATACAGTTGGGTTTTTACTGGAGCAATCTATGTAAAGTACCTTGCTCAACAGCAGCAGTGTCCCCACCTGGGATTGAACCAACGACCCTCCAGTCAAGTCCAGAGTCCTAACCACTACTCCACACTGCTGCCCACCTAATGGAAGGTCTTTAGGTTCCCAGTAATATCAGGTTAGAAAATAAAAATTGATCATGTGGGATGAAAATGAAACACATTCATTTAAAGGAAAGTTGTAGGTACAATTATCAGAACTTATCAGAACTACTATTTGTTGCAATTGCAAATGCTGATCTTCTAGCTGACAGTGGGTAGTGTGGACACAACACAGCCGTAAAGTCTGTCCCACTGTACCTGAAAACAAGCCAAAGATCAAGCTCTCTTAGGACTAAAGTAGATACAGATCCATACACTGTGTCTGTGAGAATTCATCATGCCAATGATAGTTTCACACATGCTGTAGAAACACAGTCTGCCACACACATTTCAAAAGCCCTACATTTTTCACAGGTGTGGACAAAACCAGCTGCTGAGAAGAACTGTGTAGACAAAGAAATGAATACCACAGTCTCTCACTGTTTGCCAACATTTGTAACCTCCATAAATGTGTAGGGAGAACAGGTGCTGTGAACAATACTCCAAATATGTATAATGAATTTATCAAATCAGCAAAAACAGCTTTTTACTTCTGGTCAATAAGGGTCAAGCAAATTAGGCCCTAGTGACATTACAAAACTGTATTAAGTCGTTCAGTATAGTATTTATGCAAAGCTATTTACTGCTGCAATAGTAAACAAATAATAATAATAATAATAGTAAACAAATAATAATAATAATTAAGTCGTTCAGTATAGTATTTATGCAAAGCTATTTACTGCTGCAATAGTAAACAAATAATAATAATAATAATAGTAAACATAATAATAATAATAATAATAATAATAATAATAATAATAATAATAATAATAATAATAATAATAATAATCTGTGATAAGCCAAAGAGTAATTCGCTATTACAACTGAATTTAGTTGCTGTTGACTGTTTTACTATTTTTAATCATCTATAATTTAAAAATATATATATATATATATATATATATATATATATATATATATATATATATATATATATATATATATATATATATATAATACAATCAATGTTACGTCACTATTTCAAATACATTAACTCTATGAATGTGAGCTTGCCTGAAAAATGCAGGAATAACTCAGATTTGCAAAAAAGGGATATTATGACATTTAAAATAATGTTGGCATTCAGTACCTTCCCTTAAGGTCTTATAATAACCATGACAACCATGATTTACGTATTTCTTTCTGCTTCTCGTTACAGTGCTGTTACAAACCTTATTGTTTTGCTGTTGAAAAGTTTTATTTTCACTTTGACTTCGGTGAAGCCATTTTTTTTTAATTCCACACACTAAAAATTCAAGTAATTTGTTAATAATGCTGTACATATTTGATGTAAATTGAGTGAAAGTGAATATATCAGAACAATGCCAAGGGGGCTGTGAGAGTGGTGTAAGGTATAATTATTTATTTATTTATTTATTTTCATTTATTTATTTATTTTAAACTTCATCAAGAACCGATGTACACCTTTTCAAAAGGTAAGTTTAATCCATTTAGCATCAAGATACAAGCAAATTATTACACCTCGGTACAAAACAAAGAATAATATGCTTACTGTTTTTACAGTCTCAGAACTACGTAATCTATGGGTTCCTCATTTAAGCAAATACTTTCCTGATTTTTAAAAAAATGATTTCCTTATCTACAGCAATTGTATGGCTAAATGAATCATAATCGCAGTTTATTTAAAACTTTGCTATTAACTGGTTTGTTTTGAACCTACCAGTATACTTTCCTAATATCAGAAATCAAAATGTGAAGACTCTGACAAAGTAATATCAATAATACTAATTCCTAAATGTTTAAGAATACAGCGCCATCTTGTGGGAAAGACAAGAATGGTGTTTGCATTGCTACAAATAATACAGTCAGTTTATATTTCAGCAAAAAAGTCAACACACACACACACACAAAGTTCTAAACTTTTCGATCAGGATTGCCGAATTTAAGCACAGGTCCTGAATTCCAATGATATGTCTACATATTCCAATATAAATATCAGACGCTACTAATATCCACAGGCTGGAAAAAGAGGCAGTGTCTGATAATTCCGTTGAAATTCAAATTAGACTGAATTGTGTAGAGCCCTGTTTCCGTTCTTAGTTTCTACCAAGATTGGGCCACAAACTTACGACCGCTGCTTGCAGCTTGGGGTAACATTCCAAGGGTAGTGTTAAGTACACGCAGAAATAGCTAATACAATTGTAGCCCAAATGTGCCAGGTTATGGGTTAAAGGTAGAGGGCAAAGTGTTTAAAATTGTATTGTTATCTTAACCATGTGCCATGCATGTTATTTGGTTTCCAATTTGCATCCTGTTTCTGTTTTTCATCACTTTACATCTTTTAAACTTTTTTTTTTTTTTTAAACGTTAAGCTTAGTAAGGTTCCCAGCCACAGTCTTAGCTGCTAAATATGGATACCATATTCAGTCATACAACTTGGAATTATTGTATTATCAACTGTGTTGTGCTGGTTGATGTCATGACTGCTGCTAACAACATGCATTGTGTCAGGTGTTTTTTTGTATTTTTTTTTATATAACATAATATTAAATATGGAATATTTTTTAATCCCTTGCCATTCTACCTTTAATACATTTCCTTTCACCACTGAATTCCCAGCTGAAGTATATAAAGTGATATTAATTGTTAGTTTATCCGTGTTTTATTTTACGATGCATCTCCTACATTGTTTGTTCTGAAACACAATGCCTCTTTCTGCTTTTCTTTAAAACATGCAGACTTCATTCATTTAGACATGTCTATGGGATTAAATGTTATCTCCAAAATTAACTCTCAAAATAATAGATAATAGAAACCTTTTATTGATTACATTCATTGACAACTAAAAATGAACGGCTTTTTTGGAAACCACAAATTAAAGAAAATAAATACCGACCTGTTATGAAGTCCTCTTGCTGCACTTAACAAAGATAATAGTTATATTTTATTATTACTAATTTATAAACTTTATAAATCAGATTCATGTATCTTCTCTTTTCCTCGAATTCAGTAAAACAGCTTCCGGCGTTGTTGGGGTTGCTAGGAGAAACCAAAACGTTTCCGCTTGATGGACAACTTGAAAAGCATCTTGGTATTTAGCGTTGAGCTTTAGAGCCCGCCCTTATTTAAAGAGACAGCAACCGATTTAGCAATATCTGAAGGGAATTGATTTAATAACATTCACCTACAAAACGATGGATAGGTATGGTAGGGATATCAACACGCACAATGTGTTGGAGTTAATGCCTGGATTCCACCAGCAAGCAATCAATTACATTTTTATAGTCAGCTGTGATTAATTACTAAATTAAACTGTTCAGACTACAACCCATCTCAGACTCGCTTTTTATTTGATCAATCTCGACTTGTCATCTGCATAGCAAAAAAATAAATAAAAAATTTAAAAAATGAAATGAAACACTGTATGATGGTGACATTTTTCAGATGTTTGTTGATCTTCCCAGTCAGAAAATAGAAGTTTCTCAATTTAAAATAGCTCAGAAAAATATAAGAACAATTCATGAAAACAAATATGAAAATTATGACATTGAAAAAAAATCCCTGTCCTTAATGAGTCACCATACAATGTGTATCAACTGCACACACTTATTTAGTCCTGTATGCCTTTGTGAAAGAGGAAGAAGTAGAAATATGTACATTTCTATTTTTAAGTAAATCAAGCAGGTCTTTCATCCAGTGAAATCCAAAAAGGTTGTCAAATTCACCTGACTGGTCGCAGTGTTTTCAGAAAGGCAAACCATTATAGAACCGGTTTGTCTGTTCAGACTTTCCTTGAACCGATCTCAAACCGATCTGAGCCCCACTCCGCAGCAGGTCTGCGTTGAACTGATCTCAGAACGATCTAAGCGTTAATCTGAACAGTCAAACTAACGCTTCTTGGCCGAATGTCTTCCTCGTTCACAAATGTTCTTATGTTCTTATAACCACAGCTTTAAATAATAATAATAATAATAATAATAATAATAATAATAATAATAATAATAATAATAATAATAAAGAAATAAAGAATTAAAAAATCCAGAACGGGTTTACTATTAGGAGGTTGGTTGCTGTCAACTGCAACTAACACTGATTCTTGTTCAAAAGATATGCTTCCATCTGGTAATAAAAAAATGTTTTCAATTAAGATGAGTCCACAGCATTCATCGTGTGGTATTATATACTGTACTGGTCACAATGCAACTCTCAGGTTTCTAGTTGACCTTGGCTTTGGGCTACACATCATTGAAAATCAGTCATTAAACCTCATTCAGGGAAATTATTAGGCATAAATTGATAAATTATTTTTCAAAGCATTTTACTGTAATTTACAAAAATGTTACATTTACAGTATAATTCAATAGAAGGAAGTGGATCAACCTGTGCCATAATGTTCCCCAGAATCAGGGTTCATGGCTGGTGGGGTTTGCCTCATAGCCTACATAGTAATCATCCCAGAAGTTATTACAAAGCCCAGCCTGTATTGCACACCAGTAGGATTAGGTGATTCCTAGGGCTGACTAATAAAATAACCCTTGAGATCACTGTGCGTTTTTTGGTATAATGTAACGTACATGCTTTACGCTGTATTGACAAGGAACGTGATCCAGTTAATCTCTCACTGCCTCAGCAGCGCCTGTCTGATACTGCAAGATGACTGGTAAAGCCGCAGCAGATGAGGCTGTGTGTTTAATCACATGACGACGGTTTGTCAAGACAAGCAGCTGTCACAAAACAGGAGACATTGCCGGTGCCTTTAGCTTCTCCAAATGAAATTCATATTGGACCTTGCCAACTTTGCGTCGTCAAGCAGGAATTATCAAATTGAGGGACAATGAGGATTTAATTGTTCCATTTCACACACACACACCGGTGGGTATTTGTGCATGATTAGGGTACATGTACCAGGGTATTGTTTTATTTATGCATGCCGCGCCGTACCTGCATGGTTATATAGCGAAGGCAGTACAGTTTAATGTAGGACCGAATTCATTGGTAACTGGAGAAGAGGCAATGCCAGAATATGGATAGAAGTCGAGGACCGGACTGCGAAATGCAGTTTGTTTTTAATTATTGTTCTGGCTCAGACATGAAATCAGGTAAGTGATCGATTTTCGAGTTTGCATAATGTCTGAGTGCATCTTTGTTGCTGTGATGAGATTCTGGGATCAATAAGCTACTAACAACCAAACGAGCAAGATGGGCTGAATGGCCTTCTCTTGTTTGTAAACTTTCTTATGTATTGCATATTATTTGGTTAGCATAAGCCAATTACCAAAACACTTTATCAAAGCTGCGAGGCTGAATGGCCTTCTCTTGTTTGTAAACTTTCTTATGTATTGCATATTATTTGGTTAGCATAAGCCAATTACCAAAACACTTTATCAAAGCTGCGAGGCTGAATGGCCTTCTCTTGTTTGTAAACTTTCTTATGTATTGCATATTATTTGGTTAGCATAAGCCAATTACCAAAACACTTTATCAAAGCTGCGAATGTCAGTGATGTATATTGACGTCACAAAGAGTGTTAACTTCTACCATTCTTTTTTCATATACTTTTATTGAACCATAGAGAGAGACGCGTTTGTAGATCATTTTTTCTAAATTGGTATTAAAACGACTACTAGACACGGACTACCTTACTGACTAAACTGATCCTGGTTATAGCGTTACCAATAATAAATAATGCAAAAGGGTTGATTACAAATGTGAGTATTTTAAACTGGCGACAAGATGGGATTGCAGACTTCATTTCATTGGAATGAGGCAATTTAAAACAGAGTCTACCACAAGACTAGAGACCATTAGCAGTGCATTACAAGTTTCCTATCTCACAGACCTTGCACTAATCAAGGACTACCTAAAATAATCTTATCTAGGCAGTCCAAGATTAGTACTAATCGAGGTCTGGAAACAGCAGGTATAGTTTTGCTTGTGTAAAGTTTTACTTGTGTAAAGTAAGTGTACAAATGAGGGTTGGAGTTGATGTGAAGCTCAGTAAGATGGTACAATTTAACCCTTAAGTGCATGCATTATTTATACAGTTGTGAATTATGCAAGCTGTGTTATTTTGTGAAAACAAAATACTCTTATAAAAACCTTCTTTGCATTTTATAAAATCTAAGCAAATAGTACTTCTTTATACAGTAGGGGAGGGAGAAAGTTAAAATGGGGGTTATTTTAGCTTTTAACAATATGATGCCACCTCCCAGCATCATTCAATTCTATATGTCATCTGAAGGTGTTGTTCATTCAGTCCAAGGTCTGGATAATACAATAATGCCATGTTAATAACCATAATCTGTTATGCTTATTAGAGATGGCGAATTCGGAGCCATGTGTGAACTGTTGTAATACGATTGAGGGCTCCGGCAATGCCAACAGTCCCGAGAAGATTGAGTGTCATGATCCAGATGCTGAAGATAACTTTAGGAGGAAACTCAAATTCTTTTTCATGAACCCTTGTGAGAAATTCAGAGCTCGTGGTCGAAAGCCATGGAAGCTTGGACTCCAAATCCTTAAGATTGCTATTATTACAATCCAGGTAAGCTCTTGTTGCAATGTAAGAACGGCAAAACCTTAGGACCTTAGGTGGGCAGACCGTGAACAAAAAGAGGGTGGGAAGGAGGCCCTTTTGAATCCTAAACTGCTGATGATGGAGACTGACACCCCCTTCATTCCGATAATGTATGAAGACTTCAGGCCATGTAGTCAGAGGAACCCCCAGAGAGTACCGGAAATGACCCCAAGGATGAGGACATGTTCACAGGCTGCATGAACTAAAAGTGACTGAAGGTTTTAAAACTGAAACCGTGACTAATCGTATTCCCCTGCCTAGTTTATTACAGGTGAAAGATTAAAAGAGGAGTGCATAGCTGTAATTACACTCCCTGTTCAGCAGCTATCAGGATAGAGTCCTATGTGAATCTGCACACCAGAGTGAAAATAAAGGCTACAAAATAATTACAGAAACATTGTTTTGCTGATGGCATAGTTTTTAAAGCTTTGGTTATAAGCCATTGTACCAATTTAATCCTTCTGAAACTATAATGGGATAATTTCTCAGAATTTTTTTTCTTTTTTTCTTCCAGTTAGTATCATTTGGGCTGAGTAACCAAATGGTGGTTGCTTTTAAGGAGGAGAACTTAATGGCATTTAAGCATCTCTTTCTAAAAGGATATAGGCCTACAGACAAATCGGACGACAACTACGCGGTCTACACCCAGAGTGATGTTTATGACCATGTCTCCTTTGCAGTTGAGCAGGTATGTAAAAAATAAATGTAATAATCTGTGCATCGGGTGTGCGATAAGATCAGTGAGTGCAGAATACAAAAGTGAGTGGCAGATATTCCACTTATTTAATGCAATTATACATTCCAGCTGTTTATCTTGAAAGGTTGCACTTTTAATAGGTGGTAAGATGGTAACGTGTGGAGGGGGTGGTAATTTAGACAATGGGAAATCCTAAAACTATCTGATGTTCCACACTTGCAGGGATGCTACAAAACCGTTTGTGATTCATTATTGTGTCACCAGTAACTGGAACATGGGGCCCAAGTCATGTGGTTGGAAAATCTTTTTGTCTCGCCACACCCTGCTTCCCCCTCAATGTTTTCAACCAACATGGGTGGATAATGAGATATAAATGAGTCATTTAGTGGTCCCAACTTCGAGTCTTGGTGGGTGAACTATGCATTTGTGTGTGTGTGTTTTTTTTTTTTTGTGTGACAAATTAAGATAGCCCATTTGGATAAACAAAGTAACACATTGTTCCAGGAACTATTTCTTGCTTAAAGTGAATTGGCAATGCACACCAACTTTCTACTTTCCTACTTATGTATTTTTTTATCTTCCAACATTTGTATTCCTGCAGTTGGTGTTTTTAGTTCTGGATGAACAAGAACAGATAATACAGAACACACAATTAATTGTAATACTATGCCGCTATGATCTGCCACCTTTAAATAGTGGTGCTCTATTCTTTTGCCCGGTGCATTATCTTGTGCATTATATACCAGGTATGTGTTCCTCAGTGATGCTCTACATGAGAAATGATGCTACTTGAAACAGTGTATCACGTTTACACTGCATTTCTCAATGAGGTTTTTACAATTTTTTTTTTTTACTGTGTAGATCCAATACAGTAGGCTAACAACCATGTAACATAGCCAGAAACTGCAGTGCTGTTTGTGTAGGGGGAAAAGACTGCTGCTTCAATTGAATTGGCTGTAAATACCATTAAAATAATGTGCTTAATGAAAACTAACACCTCTGAATAATTGGGTTCATTCCTGGTTAGGCGATGCTCACAGTAAATTGTACCCTAATGCCTTTTGCACAGTACTGCACCTATCATGTGGAAGGTTTTCAGGGGTCACTCATTTTATGACGTGATTGTGTACAATTTAAAAATTACCAGTGTTATGTAACCATTTGATTGGCCTTTATTGCTTCTAGTTCAAACTGCATAATCATAGACCTGTATTTTACTGTAAAACAATCTTGCATCATAAAGTTTAACATGTTAAATATGATGGACTAAAGTCTACTGTAGTTTTCCATCCCATTACTTTTATGAAGTACACTGGAGCAAACAAGCTACAAATTGTGAGCCGGTGCTAAATAAAGTAGTAAAAAATCCACAATTTCCCCCACTTTATCATGCAATTGGTGAGCTGGAACAATATTTATAGTGGGGTGCTGAAAGCCAGTGAACACAACTGTAACCCCTGTATATGATGGAAGCCATGCATTTGCTTGCTGTTATGTTAAACCTTTTAATAAAACAAATCAACACCTGTATCTATTTTAAGGATTTAAAAAATCTTTACCAGTCCTTGCTACAATATTTTCAAGATGCTTACCATACAACGTGTAGCGCAAACAAATCAAAGCAGCGCGTACTGTTATGATCCTCTTAAATACTGAAGTTTAGAAATCATTGCTTGTAAAAACACATTGAAACAGTTGTATTTTATTTACAGGACAGTCGGAAAACTTCAACAGTTGACTTGTGCTCCGATGTCATGCTGATTTGTTTCATGAGAGAATGGACCTCTAGAATCCCATTGTGTCCGTGTGTTTTTAGTATTGCTCTACAAAGCAGCACCCCAGTTAGCGGCATTTGTGACGAGCTGATTTGAGCAGGTGGTGCCGCTGAAGAATTTACAAACTTTTTTGGGGACTTTTTCAATAAGCGTTTCAGTACACACTCGCGTCTAATGTATTCCAACTACGAATCGACTCTCGTGAGATTGCAACCGCGTGATTTATAAAATATCCCACCCCTGTTGACAGTCTGTGCTGATTGGTCTGTTTATTGTTTGTGTTCCAAAGCAATGTGAAAAGATTTACGAAACTAGCAGAATTTCAACTTGAACCGACAGGTGCACAGAGCCCCTGTGTTGCCACACCCCCAACACCCCTAGTTCCCATGCCCCTGCATGTAATGTTCATCTATATACTGTATATCTTTCAGTGGTGTTAATTCATTCGCTGTAGGCTCAGGGAGTTGGTTTATTGCTGTATTAGCATTGGCACCTTTTTTTTTTTTTTGTCTTTTGTGCAGTTCCTTAAGCTCCCTAATATATCTGTTGGCAATCATGCGTACGAATGGAATGGCACAGAATACACAGCCCTGGCACTCTGCCAGGAGTTCTATAAGAAAAGCAGTATTTCCCCTCGAAATGACAGCTTTGACATTGACCCCAAAGTTGAAACTGGTAAGTAGGAATGAAGGCTAAATCTCCTGAGTCTTATTGGTTGATATTGTGACCATATTGTAACAACTAATGTGGTGTAATTCAGTGGGCTTAACTAATGCTATGTCCAGAGCTTAAACATGCTATTTATAACCCCGTAACTGTCCAAGGCAACCACGTATTTGTTTAAAAGTAACCAGACTAGTGTGGTGTAAACCACAAGCTTTGGAACAAATTGGTTTAATCAGAGAGCTGGTTCTGTGTGTTTTTTTGCAAAACCAAGTTTGACTTTTTTGATGCCTCTGTGGCTTGGTTATTTGCATTGTTTAGAGCCACGCAACAGCATTCACTGCGTGATCTGTAGAGGCCAGTGGTCTGGAAAATATTGTGTAGAGGTTGCCATGACCCACCAAAACATGAACACTAGACTTCCAGTAAATGTCGTCTAGTGGGATGAGTTCCATTTCCAAACCACAAGGCTGCGGTTCTCTTAACCCACAAGTTTAATAATAAAACAAATGTATCTGATGTACTGTAAACACAAGGTTCTAAAACAAAAACATGCTGCCTTTTGTGTTCTGAACAGAGTGCTTTGAAATAAAACCAATGCTTCTTCGCATAGATGATGGACCAATACATTGGAAGTTAAATTTGACTCTGGATTTCTCTAGGTAAGAGTTTTGAAATCACTTTTTTATTTATTTATTTTTAAAACTGCACTAAAGTGAATTTGTGAACCATTTTGTTTCACGTAATTTCTTTTCCAGACTTTTGTCCATAAATATTTACTTCACACTAAAGGCAATTAATCTGCAGACAGTCCGTCACCATGAGCTTCCTGACTGCTATGATTTCCATGTTGCAGTAAGTACAGTAGCTTCAATACTATAGACACTGAAATAAGTACTGTATCAGTGTGCAGGTATGTGTTGGTCCTACTACATTATGACTGTTAAAGGGCAAAACTTAAATGGCATTTGGTTGTATTCAGACCAATAAATCTCATGTATTTCATTCCAGGACCTTGTGGTCATGTATCGGTACAGATTCATTATGCTGTGTTCCATCTGTTGACGACATGAAGTTTTCTGTCAATGCTAGTGTTTCAAAAACAAATGTCTATTTTTTTATTACAGATCACTTTTAACAACAAAGCTCACAGTGGAAGGGTTAAGATCAGCCTTGACAATGAAGTGGCCATCAACGAATGTAAAGACTGGGATATTGCCAGATCTGGTAAGGACGGATCGCTTCTGCAAGGGTTTTTAAATTGCATAACTGAACATTTCTATTAGAAAATCATTGCCCAGCAGATGGCACATCAGTTCCTGAGATTTCTTTTCTCCCAACAGTACAAAAGAATGCCCCCTATCTTTTGATGTTTGATGCCTTTATCATTGTGTCCTGTTTGATCTCCTTGATCCTATGCACCCGTTCGGTCATAAATGGAATACAGTTGCAGTATGTAAGTACTGATCTAAGAGGTGTGGGGAGCTGAAGATCCTCGGGATATTCAGCACTTTTCATCCACCTAACTGGATCCATTCAATAGGATGGACTTTCAGTAGTTGAAAGCTTTCAGATTTAGATCTTGTATTTTAACAGAATAAACATCACAGTACATTTTAGTGTTGCGTTTGGTTCACAGCCAGACAGACAGCAAGTTGGTTTTGTGTTTTATTGACTGGTGTCCAGACTCCTTTTGGGTGCTGCTGAGATCGCCTTCTAAACTTTGTACATCCTGCTGCTTTCTCCCAGATCACGCTGTAATCCTCTAATTGCAGTCAAACTTTGTTCCACCGTTTCCCTTGTCTTTTATGGTGTTTGCAAACATTAAGTTCTCCAGCTGCTTTATTTGGCTTTAAACTTGTTTTTGTTTGTCTGGAGATACAGTACTGTGCAAAAGTTTTAGGCAGGTGTGAAAAAATGCTGTAAAGTAAGAATGCTTTCAAAAATAGACGTGTTAATAGATTATATTTATCAATTAACTAAATGCAAAGTGAGTGAACAGAAGAAAAATCTAAATCAAATCCATATTTGGTGTGACCGCCCTTTGCCTTCAAAACAGCATCAATTCTTCTAGGTACACTTGCACAAAGTCAGGGATTTTGTAGGCATATAGTCAGGTGTATGATTAAACAATTATACCAAACAGGTGCTAATGATCATCAATTCAATATGTAGGTTGAAACACAATCATTAACTGAAACAGAAACAGCTGTGTAGGAGGAATAAAACTGGGTGAGGAACAGCCAAACTCAGCTAACAAGGTGAGGTTGCTGGAGACAGTTTACTGTCAAAAGTCATACACCATGGCAAGACTGAGCACAGCAACAAGACACAAGGTAGTTATACTGCATCAGCAAGGTCTCTCCCAGGCAGAAAATTCAAGGCAGACAGGAGTTTCCAGATGTGCTGTCCAAGCTCTTTTGAAGAAGCACAAAGAAACGGGCAACGTTGAGGACCGTAGACGCAGTGGTCGGCCAAGGAAACTTACTGCAGTAGATGAAAGACGCATCATGCTTACTTCCCTTCGCAATCGGAAGATGTCCAGCAGTGCCATCAGCTCAGAATTGGCCGAAAACAGTGGGACCCTGGTACACCCATCTTCTGTCCGGAGAAGTCTGGTCAGAAGTGGCCTTCATGGAAGACTTGCGGCCAAAAAGCCATACCTCTGACGTGGAAACAAGGCCAAGCGACTCAACTATGCACGAAAACACAGGAACTGGGGTGCAGAAAAATGGCAGCAGGTGCTCTGGACTGATGAGTCAAAATTTGAAATATTTGGCTGTAGCAGAAGGCAGTTTGTTCGCCGAAGGGCTGGCGGTTCCGTGCAAGTTTGGGGCTGCATTTCTGCAAATGGAGTTGGGGATTTGGTCAGAATTAATGGTCTCCTCAATGCTGAGAAGTACAGGCAGATACTTATCCATCATGCAATACCATCAGGGAGGCATCTGATTGGCCCCAAATTTATTCTGCAGCATGACAACGACCCCAAACATACAGCGAAAGTCATTAAGAACTATCTTCACCGTAAAGAAGAACAAGGAGTCCTGGAAGTGATGGTATGGCCCCCACAGAGCCCTGATCTCAACATCATCGAGTCTGTCTGGGATTACATGAAGAGAGAGAAGCAACTGAGGCTGCCTAAATCCACAGAAGAACTGTGGTTAGTTCTCCAAGATGTTTGGGCCAACCTACCTGCCGAGTTCCTTCAAAAACTGTGTGCAAGTGTACCTAGAAGAATTGATGCTGTTTTGAAGGCAAAGGGTGGTCACACCAAATATTGATTTGATGTAGATTTTTCTTCTGTTCACTCACTTTGCATTTTGTTAATTGATAAATATAAACTATTAACATGTCTATTTTTGAAAGCATTCTTACTTTACAGCATTTTTTCACACCTGCCTAAAACTTTTGCACAGTACTGTATATTTGTCTCATTCAAATCATGTGATAAACTGGCCTTTCAACTTACTCCTCCTCTCTAATAGAGGAGTTCAAAGGTTACACGGTCACATGGTAGTTAGCATTTTCCAGCACAGAGTCAAACAGATAGAGGAAAATGAAAGCTCAATATTGGCAGCACAGAGCCACTAAACATAACTCCTAAAAAGGCAAGGGAAAAGGTGAAAACTAAATAAAATGACACTTGAAGACATTTTTAATATTTTATCAGAAAGATGATAGGGAGGATTTGAACAATTCAAGCTTCACTTGCAGATATTCTTTGTCGTGTAGAATCCAATTCTGTAAGAGTGTACAGATTGCACAGCAGCTCTTTTAAAATGTGTGTGTGTGTTTTTTAAATTGCTGTATTCCAGGAATACACCACTTTTTTCTTGAGCCACTACAGCAAGCCGGTGCCCTGGTCTGATCGCATGGAGTTTGTGAATGGATGGTATATCTTGATTATAGTGAGTGACATGCTCACCATCATTGGATCAATTCTGAAGATTGAAATCCAGGCCAAGGTTAGGGAAAGCTGATGAAACATTGCAATACATGTGAATGCAAGTTCAACTGCATTTTATGAATGTGTTTTATTTTTACTGCAAACCCTCAAGTGATTGAGACTTTGAAGCATGTAACCGGCAAGGTGTTTTGAGGTAAGGGTGAAAGTGGAAGTAGGTGGAAGTATAGGCGCAGTGCAAATAACTGCAGATGTAAAATTAAAATTGCATTGCGGCCAGGCAATTTATTTTGCACTGTGCCTTTATGTAAGCTTAAGAGCAATGCAAATTACTCAACACGCACAAATGATCAGATAGAGGGTCTCAGTGAGCGATTCAGTCTATTTAACAGCAACACTTGCAGAGTTAGTACATAGAGCAGTAGGCTCTGTATGACATTTTATAGAGCACGGAAATGCAAACCAAAAATGTCAGAGGAAGGACAGCAAAGTCCTTTTGGCGCATGAGGGGGAGGGGGAAGGATTTCTGAGAAGGAGCCTAGAGTCTTTATGGCTGATGTCATTCCTAGTCAAACTGAGTTGTTTGGAAAAGCCTCAGCCAACATCAGTTATGCTAGTATACTTAGGAAATGATACGTATTGGTCTGCCCTTTTAAGTATGACCTCCAGAAATTTGCCTAGCTCTGGGGGTGGGAGGGGGGCAATTGGGGAGGGGAAGGTGGATTGGGCTATCCCTCCAGACATTCCAACTGTGATCTGAAAGGAACCGGAGGCTAAGTAAGAGGCAAATTTGATGGTGGGTTCAGAACGCCAGATGAACACCATTTGCATACGCTACATTTTTAGCAGCCGCTAAAACAGACTGCTATACGTGATTTATGTCTACATTATGGGTTTTTTTCACCTGCATATCACTTAGCACATATCCTTACCCCATGGTGCTTTGCGGTTCATAATCGGGGGGGCCTTTATAATCGGTTTCTTCTTAGCATGTGCTCATTATCACTGTCCCATTCTAGTACAATGCTATACATAAAATAAAACAAATGAATATAGTATGAATTAAGTTCTCATTGTTGCAACCTTCACTGCTACAGCTGTATTCAACAATGTAATTACTTTCAGAACTTAACCAGTTATGATGTCTGCAGCATCCTGTTGGGAACCTCCACGATGCTTGTCTGGATCGGGGTCATTCGATATCTGGGTTTCTTCCAAAAGTACAACGTAAGGAATTGGCTTCCTTTTGTATTTAACGGTTGGCATTGTTGTCCGCACTATTGTTACAGCACTGTGTGTTTTCTTAAGCTATACCCTTTACTCTTGCAGCTTCTTATATTAACACTGCGAGCAGCCTTTCCAAATGTGATTCGATTCTGGTGCTGTGCTTCAATGATTTACCTGGGCTATTGCTTTTGTGGATGGATTGTATTGGGACCATATCATGAAAAGGTAAGGATTTTGTTTTCTTGTGTCTAAAACTGTTTATAGACATTGAGGAACGTGTTATGCAAAATTTATCTTCTAAAATGCACAAGAATAGCCGATCCTGTAATGAGAGAGTTACAGAAATCTGTCAAGATGGGAATTGGATGATCTCAGACCCTCTAGTTTAATGAAGGGTGGCACTGTGGAAAAAGGTTACTCATGAACTAGTGACTTCATAAGTGTTGACAGCTTCATTTTTAAATTGGGTTGTAGTAACATTGAGAAGTTTCTCTTAATAGTGTTCACTAGCACTGCTCTTTTTGCTGGTTACCAGACTATGCCTTTTCACGGTTACAGCTTGTTCAAAATGCAGCAGTGTGGGTGCTTGGTAAAAAAAATAAATAAGTGACCACATAACTCCTGTGCTGGCTTCTCTACACTGGCTTCCAGTAAGATATAAAATTGATTTATAAGATCTACTTCTGACTTACAAACCACTACATGGCCTGGCACCTGATTTATCTAAAAGCGCTTTTGTTTGTCCCTCTGTATACCTAGACATGCTTTAATGTCAGCTGATTCTGGTCTTCTGTCCCTCCCAAAGATTAAGACAAAAAGGAAAGGAGTCAGTTACAATGCTCCCAGATTGTAGAATAAACTGACATTATAGACTCCATGACTATTTTTAAATAGATTAAACTTTTTTTTTTTTTTTTTTTTTGACAAGCATTTTATACAAAATGTTAAATTATTTTATTTGATTATTTCTCTACTAATATTGATGTGTGTGGGTTGGGGTTGTTGGTTGTTTTTTTTTTTTTTTTAAACACTAGAAGCCCTGTGGCAGTCATTTTGGCGGTTTTTGGTTTTAAAATGTAATTTCCTCCAGTCGTGTAACACATATGGGACTGCGCGTTCATGTACCTTTCTGTCCGTATGTATTGAATATTCTCACAAAGCATGAAATGCGGGAGTGTAGAAATAAAGGAGATATATTACATTATACCTAAAAGCCCCGGGAGCAGTCACATTGATGGCTCCACAAAAAACAATTGTATATTGATTATACAGAACAGTATTCTACTTTTATTATTTTTATTTACTAGTCCGCAATGTCTTTAGCTGTAATTGGATAGTCTCTACTCTCTGCCCTTTTGAAAGGCTGGCGCCTGCTTGCCAGCTGCGCTGCTTTGGTCTGTCAATTCGCATCGGGACTAGTGAAAATAAATACCAGAGACTGGCGTTTTACAATGCAACAAAATATGGAGTTGATGTTTTGGATCAGATGGCACGGAAGTATTCTGTGAAAGCTGGCTCCCGACGGTGGCCTGTTCAGGTGTTTTACAATGTATTGGACCTACCAGCCATCAACTCCTGGGTACTTTACAAGGAATGCACAGAGAAGAATTTACCAAGGAGAGAATATATTTTACAGTTAGCACAGGAACTTCGCAAGAAGCATTTGGAACAGAGGGAGACTGCCAGGCGTGTACCCACAGCTGAAGCTGGCAACCCCGCTGAGAGCCGCAAGAGATGCTAATGCCAGATTGGCAAGTGCAGTAAAAATAAAACTTCGGGCAGCTGTGCCCTTTGCAGAAAGGCGGTGTGGAGAAGCACTTTCTTTGTTGATTGTGAACAGACTTTGACTCAAGGTAAAGGAATACCCTTTTGTCAGAGAAATAAATTACTTTTTTATAACTTGTGCTGAGCGCTTCTGTAAAATGTTTGTTTATTTATCTACGTTGTTAATTTGCTTTTGCTCATAAACTGATTGCTGTTGGAAAAATTAAAAATGTATTGCTATCGTTTCAGTTCTATAAATATGTATGTTGTAAACCGATGTGTTAAGATATTTTACATTTTCTTGTTTTGATTTGTAAAAATGTTCATATGTGCATGCTTCGGTTGTTCAGATGATGATTTGTGACGTAATCAATTTAATTTTTTTGCATCAGCCTGTTTCTTGGTTTGTTATACTATTTACAGTGTTTTGAATACAGCCGTCGGAAAGACTGCTGCGGGGCTTCTAGGTATGAATATATCTCTGGTCCTTGTGTTAATTTTTTTATTGTATTTTTGTTGACTTGTAAAGTGCTTTGAGATTCTGTTGTATAAAAGGTTCTATATAAATAAATACATTTACTTGCTTGCTAGTAACCACTCAGTTTTAGTGTCTCAAATACATTATTCCACTAAAATATAATTCCTTGCCCTTTTATTTTTCCACTGTAGGTTCGCTTTCTGTGCACTCTGCCAGAGAAGACCTTCTTTCTTGTCAGTCTGGTTTATTTACAGCAATCTGTAGTTGCTGTGCAGTGTTTGCAGAGACGTGCTGTGACAGTGGCTTGGAATTTTCCCTTAACTTTTAAGTTGTGTTGAAAATACCCCTTAATTTAAGTTAAATATCCCAGTTTAGTTCCTTTACCTGCTAGATATATTGTAACATACATTTATTTTCTATATGCAATGAGTAACATGAAGTAACACTTTTTAGTACTGTGTTTTTTTGTTGGGCTTGGCTGAAACTAAACTAGAATGTTGTCGGACTTGGGTCCCTAGTTTACAGAATGCTCTGCTTGACTGCAATTTTCCGAAATGTGTGTTTTACCAGTTCAGAACCTTCAACACCGTCACAGAGTGCCTCTTCTCCTTGATTAACGGAGATGACATGTTCCCGACGTTTAAAGGCATGCAGCAGAAAAGCTACCTGGTTTGGCTCTTCAGCAGGCTCTACCTGTATTCCTTCATCAGTCTCTTTATCTACATGGTGCTCAGCCTTTTTATTGCACTCATCACTGACACCTATGAAACTATTAAGGTAGGTTATTACACCAAGCTAAATGGTTTTAATTGGCTGTAGTTCACTGATCATGCATTGCATCTCTCTGCTGTAGAGACTGGTCAAAGAGCAGTCCTTGTGCACAAAACCATAACGTTTATTGTGCTAAACCCAACCAAGGTTGTCAGAAACTGCAAATGTTTCTAAAACTTCCACTTTAAAGAAGGTTTTATAAATGTGTCCACCACCTTTTTTATATTTTTTTAAATCAAGTACTGTAATTCATATAGCCTTAATGCCCAACCAAATGAACCCTGTTTCATTTGACCTGAACAGTTCTTGGTATACAGGTAAAAATGTAAGTGACTGTGAATGAGTGATTTGCAGTGCTCAGGGGTACAGGTGATGTTGGTGCTTCAACAAGCAGACCGTTAAATAAGGCTGGCTCTACCCAACAATGGGTATTGCCACCATAAACAAAAAGGGTTGACACAAAAATCCCACCTCCTGACTGTGCATGCTCTTTGTGCAGGTGCGGTGCTCTCAGCAGTGGTGGTGGTGTGTGTGTGTGTGTGTGTGTGTGTGTGTGTGTATATATATATATATATATATATATATATATATATATATATATATATATATATATATATATATATATATATATATATATATATATATATATATATATATACAGCAGGGAGGGAGTTAATTCCTCCCTGCGGAGGAATCCATGTGCGAATGCACAATTAGTGTGGGGTTTGTTTATTGTAACTGAATGATTTGTTAATTGTTATGGCAGTTTAGCACGATCAGTGCAAATTAGTGCCAGCTGCCCACACTCGTGTTACTGTGGGGCATATAAGCCTCAGTTAGTTGGCTCAAGGCTGCTGAGTAGGAGGAGGCAGATAGTGTGCTCTGTCTCCGAGCAGTCGTACAGAAAGTAAGTGCTGTGTCAAACCTGTGTGGTTTTTGTGTGTGTTTGTTTGACAGGTAAACGGCTTAGCCGTCCTGCGAGCTAGTCAGGGACTTACCTGTGTAGTCAGCGCTCCAAAACGGAGTTAGGTTTTTGTTTTGTTGTTGTGTTCTGTTTGATTTAAAAAAAAAAAAAGCGTGTCAGCGCGTGAAAATCTCTTGTGTCGAAGTCTGATTCTGATTTTAAAGGGCTAAAAGAACCCGAGCCGCAAGGCTCGTTTTACTATATATATATATATATATAAATATATATATATATATATATAAAAATTACAGGTCCGGCCTTAGCGCTGGCTTCTTGCTGCAGCTCCTGGCTTTGTACTAGCCGTCTGACAAAACAAAAGCAGACGTTTCATCAAATAGGAAAACGCTCCACTCGCGTTTCCACCTACCTTTGTTTCCTCCCATTAACCACAACAAAGGAACCGATTACGTCGTCACGTCCCCGTAAAGTACCCTAAGTCCCGCCCCCTCCGATAGCTAGTTCAATCACGTCTCCTCCAATTCAGGACTGACACTTTGCTTATCGTACTAGGGTGATGACTCCTGGTACAGTGACGCTGCCCCTGGAATGAACTGCCCAACCTTTCAGTATGAGGTGCACAGTTCCTGTTGTATAGATTCATTCGCTCTGTCAGTGACCCATGATAAAAATGGAGGAGACTTAATCAACTTGCTGTGCTCCTGTACCACAGAAACTGAATTCAGTTCAGGAATCTTCCAGGGGACCTCAACTTCGAGAAGGTTTTCATGTTTGCCCTAGATTTAACCCAGAGGCGTCAACTGAGAAGTGAAACGGTTCACTAATAAGCTGAATCAGTCAAGTTTGGTTTTGCTCGTATCTCTATCTATCTCCGTTAACACACACACAACCTTGCTCCATTGCAGTCCATGCCAACTGCTATGAAGAGCATGCCAAAGTTTATTGCCAGAAGAAATTGCTAAACATTTAAAATGTTTCTTTGACACCTAGTCCTCAATTAGTGTGGTGTTTTACATTTAATCACGCAATGGCTTCAATCAGCCACAAGATAATATTGTCAAAACACTTTTCAACATTTTGTCTTTCTCCCAGCAATACCAGCGGGATGGTTTTCCAGAGACAGAGCTGCATTCGTTTATGGCAGCATGTAAAGATTTGCCAAACTCTGGCAGATACAGGATTAAGGGGGAGTCTCACACAGCAATCTTCTGCTGCTGTAATCGGTGAGTGCAGAATATAGAGCACGCAATGGCTTTCAATAGCAACTTTTCTTTTTTCTTATTTACAGCAACCTTCTGCCTACAAATTGGTGTCAGTTATAAGCCTGCTACCAGAAAACGCATGAATAATATTGAGCTACAATTAGTTTTGTGATGACCTAACTTCAGTAAAGCTGTTGAATCGGTCTACTAAACAACTTTGTCAAAAATTGTCAACTTTTACAATTTAGATTTGATCCGATATGAAACACAGTGGATGGTGGTAAAAGTATCTGCCCTAGTTGGAATGCCAGTTGGCATACTAATCAGTTTCTAGTTGTATTTCAAGGAGTACTCCAGGCATTTCCACAGTAAAGGGGTATAGTCCTGCACAATCCTGTAATTTATTAATCCAGTACCTTCTACCATTCTATAAATACATGGTCAAGAACATCGCTGACTAAAGTGAACTTTAGTACTGTGTTTATCCCTGCAGCTGCACAGTGAGGCTGTGTTTTGACAAATGTTATCTGTATGGTGTGTGTGTGTGTGGTGGGGTGTTGTGTGGGTGTTTTTTTTTTGTGTGTGTTTATGCCTTTCAACAATGTTCCTGTGTTGACAGATTGTAATGTAACTCTGTAGCATTAATAAAGTAACTTTTAGAAATGCATCTTTTTGCACTGTACAATACAGTTATCCGTAGGAGGCTTGGTGGCCCAGTAGTTCAAGACAAGGGCTTATACCAGGAAGTTCCCAGCTCAGCCACTGACTGTGTGTGTGACCCTGAGCAAGTCACTTAACCTCATTGTGCTCAGTCCTTTGGATGAAATGTAAAACAAACAAGGTCCTATTGCAGTAGTGTACTTGATGCATAGTTCACCCCCTAGCCTGTCACTTTGGGTAAAAATGTCTACAAAATGGCTAACTAATAATTTTGTAAAAGGATTTTATGATTCAGCAGTTTGAGTGGTGTGTTTTGTTTTTTTTCTTCTAGGTATGATGAATCTGAAGAGAATTTGGCAGACTAGAAAAAATGTAATGTGGAATATCTCCAATACTGTTGGTTATAATAGGAGAGTTTATTTACAGTACTATTTAATACAATGTAAGTGACATATGAATGTGCAATAACTTGGACTGTCACTTTACTCTTGAAATAAGAGGACTTCCTGTTAGTATTTGAGAATGCATGGCGGTTAGAAACTGTTCAAATCTGATCATAATAATACTATAAGAATGAAACACTTAATCTATACATTTTAATGCTTGTGTCCTTTGTCACATTGATAAAAGCAATAAAGTTTAAAGCAATACATGGTATTTCTGTGTTTTTATATGAACTAAATGCATTGGGGTGATCTCTATTTTCTATCGTGTGACTGGTGGATTTGAATAACATTCAGTGTGTGCATTCATAACTGTCATCTATGCTTCATTAAAATATGCTGTAATATCAGACACACAAGCTCTGTTGCAGAGACTTTGGGGAGGGGGTCCTTTTTCACGTGTTTGTTGGAAAGTTAGCTGCTGGTGTAATTTGTGGTGAAACGATTCAGCCACCCATAAGGGTGCGTGCAGCAGAGAGGGGAGGCATCAAGTAACGACACCCAAGTCTTTTGTATCCAAAGTTTAGCATTATATTTTCTGATTGAGGTTATGGATGAAATGGACAACTGAGGAAAGGGGTTTGAAAATGGCCACTGCAGCAACCTAAATATGTTGTGTATTGGTTGCAAGAAACACATTGGTGTGAACTTTGCCATTGAATCTTGTTCTCTGAGGCTCAAACTCTGCATTCTTATTGATTTTTCTCCCCTGCTGTGGATGCATGTCACTGGTACATACTTCACCAGTTAAGACAGTAATTTGTTAGGACATTTTGTTGGCATGTTATTGAGAGGATGAAGAAAAATGATAGTTATCTGTGTATACACAGCATAAAGCCGGTCTGATTTGAGATCAGTCGATTTTTAAATGGGACATTACCAAGCAAAAATCAGCCCATATGAATGGGCGAGTAGGTATCTACTAGTCTACTAACCCCTAAATATACCCCCTACACCTAAACTTAATGTCTACAACTAATCTAATCTCAACCCTTAAACCTAATTAAAAATTAAAGTATAATTTGTACTATTTCAACACTGCTTTTTAGCGCTGTGTGGCGGCTACTACATCCGACGTCCATGAAAGCGCTTGATCCGGACCTACTCTACCTGTTGTGAGGCTAGTAGGTACCTACTGGACCATTCTTATGGGCTGATTTTTTGCTTGATTTCAATCGACTGATCTCAATCAGATCGGGTGACAGAAGATACCAACGTTTAGAAAACAGTCGGAAGCCGGCCATTCAGGAAAGGGGCAGAGTCACGATACCCACGTTTAGAAAAACATTCTCTATCACACATGTGCCAGCAGAGGAAGTTGAAGTGATCAGAACGAGCGATCGTATCCTGTATATGAAAAAAAAAAAAAAACTGAAAAAAACCCACCACGCTACAGCAGGCAGTTCTCAGAAATCCTGCTACGATGTCAACACGAAATGTGCTGCATGTAAGTGTAAAAAGTGGTCAAAGATGGATTGAATGGGCTAACACTAATTAAAACACAGAGTAACTATGAGGCACACAGATAGAGAACATTTTTGAATTACTAAAAAATGATTTCTTGTAGGAAATCTGTGTGTTGAGTGACCCTTATGCACGCTTTTTACTGCATATAATTAATTCTATAAATATTTTGCCTTTTGACATGCATTTTGTTTTGTTTCAAATAATACATATATATATATATATGTATGTATGTGTGTGTATATATATATATATATATATATAATGACCTTTGACCTTTTTGATCTCAGAATGCATATAAACTGACCCAATCTTAATCAATTGTTAGTAATTTACACATCTTAAATAGTAAACAATGAGAAAACCCTTAGACCTACCTTAACTGTCTCAGTTAGTGGTTCACAGTGGTAAAGAGGTGTCCTGGGTGATGATATAATGTGTTTGAAAGCTACAGGAAAGCACACTAAGCTGATCAAAAGGATAACAAGCTGGCTGTGCAGAGATTCTTGGGCAGGACCTTTTTTTGGTGGCGGGAAATAACTTGTGCAGACCACAGGGAGAGGAAGGCAGCAGTAATAAAGAACTCACACATTCATACAACCAGGGGCCTATTGCACAAAAGTGGTTTAAAAAAGCCAGGTTTAGTTTAAGTTAGGCCTATCTGGTTTGGGTTAACAGGATGTAATTTAGCAGGCTAACTCTGTTGCAAAAACGTAGACTGAGTTTAAATTAATCTAGATAACTCAAGCCGGGTTAATGTTTCTATCTATGCTCCTGGAACCAACTGTTTCTGTGTTGTCATGGTAATCTTTAACGGTCAACTGAAAAAATGGAGAAGGGCGACTTTTTTTAACTGCTTCACAGCAAATTTTTTTAGTTTCAACGTATGATAATGTTAAATTATTTTTTTAACAAAAAAAAAACAAACAAACACCGCAACTGCCAATAAAGCCAGGGTGGTAGCCTGGCAAAGTGTAGCTGACGCTGTTAACGCGTAAGTATACAGTCGTATCCCGCGTACACAAGCACAAATCCCCTGACTTTATTGTTTATATTATATATTATTTATATTTATATTATATCCCGCTGTATTTTGATTAATAGAAAATTAGGTATGGTCATAATTTATAGACATAATTTCTGGCAGCAACTTCTTCAGTGCAAGGTACACTTTAGCTCTGCATATCGTTGCCTTAGGATTTTCGGCATCGAATGTTTCACAGGCCATAAATCTTAAGGGCTTTGCTCCATCGGGTTGGTTGCTCAAAGGAGGGTCTGAGGAGATCCGCCAGATACAGGATACCATCCCTAGAGAAGCGGTATCGCTCGTATAGGGTGGAATCTGGATTATTAATGGGACCCTGGCGATCACTGAACACCCTTCCCCACGAAAATCCCTTCTTATAGCACCAACATCTACCACTTTTGGTATAAAAGGTGACGCTATTTATTTATTTATTTATTTTCAGTTTTAAAAGTCAGGGTTAATCTTTGTTGACCCAGGAGCGCAAAGAAGCCTGGAGCAGTAAGGTAGCTACCTTATTACTAATTAGGCTAGATTTAATCATTTAACTCCGTATTTCTTGACGTTTGTTAATTTGATAATCGGAGTCAAATTCAGACTAAGGGTGCTCCCCTGAGGTGTAATGTAAATGAGGTTTAGACGAATTATTATGCAATTCAAAACCACGTTACCCGACTACTTTTAAACACCTTACTCTCCCCCCCCCCGTCCCCGCCCCCGCCCGAATTGATTCTGTGGACGCTCACCGGTACTTTTATCAAAATTTGATAGTGTTCCTTGTCCACTTACCGGTAACTAATTTACACGGCTACTGTGAAAATCAGTTCAATTCAAGCAATAACACTAGTAAGGACTGACTACATCAAAGGGTCATTTGAAAAATAATGAACAGAAATATCTGGCTGTGTTCATGGACTCACTGATTAACTGCATGGTTTTTACAAAGTATCTGTACAGAATTAAATAATTTATGTGTAAAGCAGAAATATGTTTGAAAGGCGTCACTGTGAACCATAAGCAACACGAGGGAAGATGAGAAAAAGAACTGAACACTCATTATTTTAGGCTCCATCCTAAATGTACTAAATGTTCCAATGGTCTGTTTTTTAAAAGTATGGCAAAATATATAAATCAAGTGATAAATACATTTAAAAATCAAACTACAGTGCTCCCCCTTTACAAGGCAGCCCGTTATGCTGCGGAACATAAGCCGGTATCATTGCTCCCATGTGCCCCATAATGCCTACACACTAACATTCTCGTTGGCGCAACACAAATAGCACGGTCTCTTTACTATGGCTCCCGACTACAGCGTTATAAAGGTTGGAGAACTGTAATTTAACTAAATGTAAGCTTGGCTACTGCAACTTTTTGAGACAGATATTATACAATATAGCTTTATATTGAATTATTTAGTATCGTGCATATAAATAAGCAATATCAAAGAATGGATCTATCATTTAAAATCAAGAAAACGTATGAAATATTACAAGCTGTATATTATTTTTCTTTATCATATATAGTACTTGTATAGGGAAACTATATAAGCACAAATAATATATGATAATACAGTATATTAAACATATGTGAACCGTTACTTCAATATGTATTTCCTCGGGGCAGGTGTTTGTAAATTACAGTACAGTATAGACATGTATTGATCTGTAACATAAAATAAATAGTGAATACGTGTACATTTCAGTAACTGATCTACAAATTCTGTTGCACACATTATGCATGATGCGCAACTGGCACCTACAATGAGCTGTGATCGTACTTCAATATTCTGTTCTGCGAGCTGGTGTTTCCTGCTTTCCACGTGATGATAGACAGTATGCTAACTAGTGGATTGCTCAATGGTTTAGTAGCCCCGCTTTGACATTTGGACCTGCCGCATGCTGCCTGCCGAAGTTCTTGGTCTTGCACAGTAATAATCTACACTTAGGATGGACACTGTTGTTACATATAGTTCTAAAACAGACGATTCAGTAAGGTGAGTATGTAGTTATGTTATTATGTTCTCAGTATTATCAACGTAAAAGTAACCCGTTATTGTGAACTAGTTTGAACACTGAAAACGAAACCTACTTCGCTGTTTCCAATAAATGATATTTAAGTACATGAAGGATTGTAATTTATTCATGACCACGGTGATTATTATAATTACATGGATAAATACAATGTATATGCACAAGTATATGGAAAACTACAAAACGATATATAAATTCAAAAATAGTTAATTCTGACTATAAGCCTAGGGTGGTGCAAAACCTTTGGCCATAGCTGTATGTAATGTGAATTCTGAATATACTGTATTGTGACACAAAACTCCGCTTCGAAACTAACGAAACTAAACTAATTTATTGATGTTAGTCACGGGTCAGCTTTTGGAGAGGGAAGAGGTGGGCAAAACACAAGAAGACACGCGTTTTTTTTTTTAAACAAAACAAAACAATAACTGTTCGGATTTGTTATTTTGAAATCAGAATGTGGCAAATTCTGTCATGGCATTAGGTTACTAACAACAGTCTGAGGCATTCACTGTATGTTTCAAATCACAGTAAATTAATTACCTTGTCCTTATTGTGTTAGAGAGTAAGCGAATGTAAATTGATTTGGTCTCAGTATCTTATCTCATATTAATTAGACTAGAAAAAAAGAACAGAAAGTACATAATTTGGTAGAACCAAAAGTGAATTGAAAATGAAGTTAATATATGCACTGTAACGTTTCTATTAATATATTACACCACACCAAAAATGAATTTTGATGTTGTTATGTAGATGGCAAAATGCCTTAATTTAATTCTTGGCAAGCAATAATACAAGGAAGGACTGACTGAAAGAGTGCAATTATACAGGAAGGGGTAATTTGAAAAATAATTCACAGAAATGGTAGGCTTCCTGAAACAAATTATCTGTCAGAATCAAACCATTTGTGTGAAATCCAGAAAGATGTGTGAAAGGCACACTGCAGTGTACATACACAACACAAGGCAAGATAAGAAAAAGAAGGATACCACTGTCATTATTTTACTGCCACTCTACAGCATATTGGTATTGAGAAGAAATACAAGAAAGTAGGTCTACTTTATCATGGCTATATGTTGTTATTACTGGTGTGGGCCATTACTGATAACATAAAGGCTTTTGGTGCGTGTGTCTAATAAGATGTGTATGGAAGCGTCCTAGTGCCAATTAAAAACAAACAAACAAATAAAAAAAAATTAAAAAGTACTACGTAGGCGACATTTTATTTGGTTTTGTTTTTTTAATTGACACTAGGATGCTTCCGTAGATGTGTTACATGACCTTAATATGTATATTAATGTCTCTGCAGAGTTAAAAAATAGTTCACAGCAGTGACATATAAACCATGTATACTGTGCACGATGACTCATTCTGGATTTATACTGTAAAATCTATGAAACTACGTGGACTTAATGAAACATTAGCTCTTAATCCATATCTCTAAAAATGTGAAATGCTTTAAAAATTAGATAATTAATCTGTGTATGCCAACTTGAATCTTAAGTTCTCCGGGGTTGAGGATTGCATTCCAGTATCTTCCAATCTTTAGTATTGAATAATTGTTATGTATATAACAATTATACAATAATGTATGGATAAAGCAATGGATTCTAAAACCATTTTCAGTTAATGAATGCTATGATGGGTGAACTGTGTGTCGAAATGTGTTGTGTTTTTGTCACTTTTTGTTTTAATAAATAATAAAGGTTTTTTAAAACACAATGTAAGAGGAATCTGATACATATAACTATTAGCGGTCAAGTCTAAAGAAGAGGAGATTTTTCATTGTGCGACCAACCTGGTCTCTATGAACGTTATCGAACAAAGTATACATGGTTTATATGTCATTGCTGGTAACTTTGTAATCATTGATGTGGTAAACTTACTTTCCACTTAAAAAAAAACCTGTATAACTACTGGATAGTAAATTAACCATACAAACAGAAGTGGAGGTTACAGGAACTATAGGAAAAGTATCATGCATGCTGCAAAAGAAACAGTAACACGACTACTCCTGCAGGTGTATCTACAGCAGGATAAATAAGAAGCAACTTTTATGAAACTTGCTTCTGGTCCAGGCCCTGGTACTCTCCCGCCTAGACTACTGCAACTCCCTCCTGGCTGGCCTCCCTGCGTCCGCCACCCATCCGCTCCAGCTCATCCAGAACTCCGCTGCTCGTCTGGTGTTCTCTCTGCCTCACTTCTCCCACGCAACTCCACTGCTCCGCTCACTCCACTGGCTCCCGATCACCGCTCGCATCCAGTTCAAGACTCTTGTACTAGCCTACAGATGCCTTGACCAGACTGCACCCAGCTACCTCCAGACCCTTTTCTCTCCCTACACCACCACTCAACCTCTCCGCTCCTACTGCACTAGAAGACTAGCTCTATCTCCTTTACGCTCCCCTGCCTCCAGAGCCCGCTCCTTCTCCACCCTCTCCCCGCAGTGGTGGAATGACCTTCCTACAGATGTCAGGACTGCCTAGTCCCTGACCCCCTTCCGGCGCCTCCTCAAGACTCACCTCTTCAGACAGCACCTGTAGAACTGCTCTTCTTTTCCCCTGGACACTTATCACTCTTCCTTAAATGCACTTTACTTGCTCTTATCTGCCCCCTATTTGACTGCATTAAATCCTGTACTTTAGAGTACTGTAATCTGTCAAATGTTATTTAATCTGTAGTATTTTGTACTTAATTATATCCTGATATAACTATCACTGACACTGTTATCTGCTCCGTTATTGAATCGTATTTTGTCATACTTGTACTTGCCAGAACCCAAGTCATTGTATTTATCTTGCTCTTAATTGTATTATTACTTGTATTGTGATTCTTGAAATGTATTTTTGTTTACGACTGTAAGTCGCCCTGGATAAGGGCGTCTGCTAAGAAATAAATAATAATAATAATAATAATAATAATAATAATAATAATAATAATAATAATAATAATAAAACAAAATCTCCCATGCAAATGTGAGGTCTGAAACATATCGGGGTTTCCTCTGCAGATGTGGAGTGGTGGACTAGTGTATAATTACTATGCTGAGCCGTTGGTCTTTCGCACAGAAAGCTCATGTTTTATCAGGATAAAGTACTCTGGAGATTCATGCATACAGTGCATGACTCATCCCACATACTGTACAGACACCCATTTTGTTGCTGAATCATACATACAGCTGGTGTTTACTGTGCACAATAACATTTATCACCATGTTGTGTTGTCATTGGCAATGTCTGTTGTAGGCTGGAGACATAACATTCAAATGGACCTTTTTAACTAATACATTTTAGAATTTTAGAGGCACTAGAACAGAACATTTTTCACAAACATTTATGCTAGAATATCATTGTCTTCAGCGAATATCGATTAGAGGCAGGGTTTGAAACATTGACACTTGAAACTTCATTAATAATGCTTCGAGGGCTACTTTATATGATGTATATTTTACTTTCATTCTTTTGTTTATTATGTGTGTTCTGCTTGTATCTGTATTGTAGTTTCTGCTTACATCACAACTTGTCGTGGTTACTAAATACTCCAGGAAAAAAGTGCTTCTGAAAAGGCTCCTCAAGGCTTTTCTGAAACAAGGTGGGGAGGTATTTCAGTGTTACCCATGGGCTTTAGTGCAACGCGCAACATTAATATGCTTCCCCAGCTCACTTCAGAAAAACAGCTGCGTTTCCAAGTTTTAGTAAATAGCAACAACAGAGAACGGATACAGAACACACATCAAAGCATATCAAACTGGTAAGAAATGTTATATGAGGAAAATGTGCTTTGTTGTTGTGCAGGATTGATACCAGGGTTGAAGTAGCCAGTGAAGAAGAGGAGCTGAGGGAGGACTTGACATTTTATTTTATGAGCCCTTGTCAGAAATACAAGGCAAGAGGTCTGCTTCCATGGAAATTAGGGGTGCAGATTTTAAAAATTGCCATGGTTACAACACAGGTATGGATTTATTTATTTTAGTCAAATATCTAGCCATGAATGCAAAGCGAAGGTTGAAATTTATCAAGCTGCAGAACTTTTTATCAGAGCTGTTAAAAGGAAACCTTGCGATCTTGGAATTTATATTACCTTGTCAGCTGCTTTACAGAAGTTATATTGCACTTGCAGATAGGAAGGGAGTATAGCCACATTGGAACTTGTGAAACAGTGATGTTATGCTTTATATAACATAGAAAGCATTTGGTGTATTCACAATACACCTTCATACCACGCTGTATAAACTCCTTACAGTGCACCAGAGCCATCTGCAGTGTTTACATGTACAACGTTACTTTACCTTTGCGTATCCTGTGATGTACATATCACAATAACTTGTTTTCAGTAGGTAAATAAACTCGGGAATTCGCCACATGTTTGATCTAAATCAGGGTTTTATCTAAACGATGATAGAGGTAGCGGTGCCTCAATTCAAATTGGATATGCTTTGTTCCTGCTGAGACTCTGCTGTTGCTGGTTGTATATCCTACTGCACATTGATTTTCCTAAAAAGGCAATATCATTTTGTTTACATTGTTTTAGGGGCCTTATTTATTGCTCCCAAAACTGATAGGTTTGCTATGGACAACATTAACCACCATGGGGGTTTCTCTGTAAAGTCTGTAGTAAAAAAAAATCACTCTAACCGTATAACTGGTGTATTTTCTTGAAGCTTGTTGTTTTCGGCCTGAACAACCAGCTTGTTGTTTCCTACAAGGAAGAGAACGGCATGGCCTTCAAGCACTTGTTTATAAAAGGATATACAGGCACCGATGAAGACGACTACAGCCGCTCTGTGTACACCCAGCAAGATGTTTACGACAGCATGCTTTTTGTAATTGATCAAGTAAGTATTTATGTGGCTGATAGGATAAGGGGTGACTCCGGTGTAATTAACTGGTAGAGTAGGTTTAATAAACAAAGCATGTTTAAAATTGAATACATAAACAACAACAAAATACAGTCTAATGTGTGTGGGCTAGCAGAGATAACATGTAATGAAGGGCACTGGCACTGTAGTGTATAAAGAGTTTTAGTCAAGGTAATGCTGTGCGTTGCTGTAAGTCCACTAGCACCCCCTAGTGGTTTGTGGTTTACAGTTTACTGTATGGCCTGTACTGTATGTCTTATAGCTTTGTGTAGTTCAAAAGAGCTGAATGAATGTGTAATTAGTACAATAGAGCACTGTGTGGTTTCTGTTTACAGTAACAATGAAGCATCTACTGTTTTCCATTCCTTAATGCACAATCCTTGTTCTTTTTTTTTTTAGTACACGCATTTAATGAATCTCACAGTGTCACCACTCAGTTATGCCCAAGACAAGAATGATACAGGCGCTTTAAAAATCTGCAAACATCAGTACAAGAGAGGACATGTTTGGCCCTCAAATGAGACTTTTTATATAGACCCAGATATAGAAACAGGTAAGAAGAACGATCAATGTTAATCTGCTTCCTCTGAGAGGGTATGATAGGTGTAGCATCCATAACTACATCCATGGGTCATCATCACTAAATGACTGTAACAGTAAAGAAAATATATTTTGAAAAAATAGAATAATCTTTATTTATTTATTTGGCAAACACCTTTATCCAAGGTGACAGGTGTTACAGGGCAGTAAAGGGTTACAATGTAAGCTTAATATTTAAATCCAGTGTAGTTTGCAGTAATTGCAAATAATACCACTAAAATACAATACGAACTAGGATGAACATGTTAAGATTGCAAGTTATATCTACAATGACATGGTGGTACAATAGTGCAAGGATTGTGCATTAGCTGAGGATCCAGTAACGTGGTGCGTAGGTCAGGCAAGTCCAGTGCATGATGGGAGCAGTAGATCAGGAGATCTACAAATGCAGTCTAAACGGGTGGGTCTTCAGGAAGCGATGGAAGGTGTTGCGAGACGGAGCAGTCCTGAAGTTCTCTGATAGCTGGTTCCACCACAGAGGGGCTTGAGACCCCACCTGACAAGAGCAAGTATCGCTCACTTGAAGCGGTCTTAACAGAAATGATAGCCAGGCTACATAGAAGGCTTACTGATGCTGTCTACTACTGGACTACGGCTTGGATTGTCCACTTTCTCATATTGATAAATGTAATTGAGGAGTAAAAAGAAACTATGAAGCAGGCATGATTACAGGAAGTGTAATTACAGCATCATTTTTGAACTTACTAAATGAAATAAGTCATGCATTAATATTACAGTGCAGATGAAATTGGGGCCCTCATAGTTTAATTAACAATAATCTTAAATCATTGTTAAATTAATGTTAAAGTTGTTTATAATTGTCACTTGACACACCGTGTTTTATTCTAGAGTGCTTAACCTTAGAGACAAGTGGAAGACATTCTTTCCAAACGGATTGGAAAACTGTCAATGAAACTTTTTTCAACCTGGACTTTTACAGGTAAAACAAACCCTTTATTCAGCTGATGATGTATTGTTTGACCATTGTTTAAAAACAAGAAAAGAAAAATACCCTAACTCATGTCACCCCCCTTCCACTTTAGACTTGTCACTGTGGATATAACTTTTCAGCTAAAAGGAATTGACCTTCAAACAATCCGCTCGCTGGAATTACCTGACTGTTACGAATTCTTTATCACAGTGAGTGGGATTTTTATAAGATGTTTTTTATTTATTTTTTGTACTGTACTACACTGCAGTATACAATTAGCATCTAAAAGATTCTACTACTGAGTTGAGATGGCACCGAGTTATTTTTTTTCCATGTCATTAACAGTGCAGACGTGAGGAATAAAAATAAATTCAACGACGTCTCGGATTTCAGTAATTTGTTCAAGGTCTGTGTCAGAGGGGTGGATAATGTGCAGAAGTGTCTTTTTGTGTTTTTCTTCAGCGTTTACAAACTGCTAAAAATACATTATTTGTAGTGACAAAGTCGGGGTGAGTGATTATAAAGACAGCGATTTAAAAAACAAAAAGATTTTTGTTATTTTTTTCTGTTTTGCTATAATCCAGTTCATTTAATTGTTCTTCATCCATTACTTCTGGGATTTTTTTGCTGTTAGTTGGTCACTCAGTTATATAGCTTTACTATACATCAGCTGTAAACAAGATGGCTACCGTTACTTCAAATTCTGTGAAGCAGCACAGTGATTTCTAATAATGTGCTGAGGCTCCAACTGTCCGTATCCAATATACGGACATCTGAAACCTTGCTCGACCAATCACATTGCTTGTTTCAAGTTCCATTGCCAGCCCTGACTATCTGTATGTATTTGTCATCAGCAAATGCAAATCTAATAATATGTTCTCAGCAAATAGGAATACTGCTTAAACTTCACTGCAGAATTAACAAGTGTTGTCAGGTATTGGATACGGTGGTGATGTGGTTTAGTTGAACACCACAAAGCTCAGATAATGGCTATTACATTTAAAATAGGCACAGAATGTGTTAAAACACTTTGAGGCACAGGCTTGTGGTATAAACTAGCAATTCTGATGTGTGTTGATAAACATACAGTTTGAGATTTCATTAAATTCAGTAATAATTATAAAGAAAGATCCATTAGACATTTTACAGTTTATTTTTTAAACAGTTTGCACATCTGTAACCATTTATGATTTTAAAAGGTTTTGATGAAATATTGTTTTACAGATCACATTTAACAACCAAGGCCACAGTGGGATAGTTAAAATCTACTTCGATAATGATGCTTTTATCAGTGAATGCAACGGCTGGCACATAGGAGGATCCAGTGAGTATTATTTAACATCCTTTGCTTTCAAAATGTGGCCCACAAAACAGGAATGGTTGAAAACATTTCCAAAATGTTTTTTTTTTAAATTTTATATGCTGCTATGCTTTGTATTTCCTTATGTTCAGTGTAAAGGCAAGCGTGTGGAAAGTTACTGATAAGGACACATTCTCTATTTGGGTATGATATATGGATGTTCTCCATGTCTTTCACTCTTCCTATGTTTTGTAATCTCTTGTAGTAATACACTGTCTTATAAGCTGGGTGTGTGTCAAATGTATGCATTATGAGGATGGTTATTAGAAGTACCCAGATGATATCAAAGAAATAATTGTTGAAGAATGATGTAACTACAGGTTAGGTAAGGCTGGTATATAGATCATTTGTTAGACGAGAGAAGAAATAAAGAAATTGGTAATTATGCTCGTGAATGCCTTTTTTTGTATTGCATGCTGATCTTGAAGTTTAATAACTCATTAGTATTAAACTGGCTAATTGTTGTAGTGAGTGAATCATTGTGGTTTAATCCACTAGCTGAGGTGAGTATGTGAGAGAGCTGTACATGCAGGCAGATAGAGGTGATGGATCTATACAAAATGCAATTTTATAGGATTTTGTCCTGAATGCTTTATCAGCCTTTGCATTTGTTTTTTCTCTTTCAGCACAGAAAAACACACACTATCTTCTGATTTTTGACGGGTTTGTCATTCTGACCTGTTTAGTCTCCATGGTGCTTTGCACTAGATCCATCGTCCTTGCAATCAGATTGCTGCGGGTAAGGCTTCTTCAGGAATAACCCCTACAAGTCTGAAGTGTGGTTCAGAGCCATCTATATTGTCTGATATTTAGCAATACTAAAAATAATGAATAGACAAATCTGCATAGCAATAGCTTGAGTACTTTTTACTATATGCATCATGCTGTATTTAGTGCTGTGCATTGTCAACAAAGTGAGCGAGAATAGAGAGGTTGGCTGGTAACAAGAATTGTAAAACAATGTTGCACAGTACTGCATATGTCTTACTAGTTCTTGTATAAGAGTCTTTTTTCTTGTTTCACACAGAGGTTTGACAGATTCTTTCATGAGAACTACAAGCGCAGAGCATCCCAATCAGATAAGAAGGAGTTTTTAAACAGATGGTACATTGTGGTTATCATTAGTGATATAATGACAATAGTGGGGTCTATACTGAAAATGGAAATACAGGCAAAGGTAAGATGTGTCTTATTTGACTTATCGTTTTCAATACTTGCCAGATGTATTTTTAGGAACAGGAATTTTGTTTTTTACAAAATCTATATTATGTACTATATAGAAATATGGCAAGGGAAACTTACAGGGACTGTGAATAACTGCTTGTGTATCTGTGCATGTCCAGCTCTTATTAGCCCTGTGTGGAATGGAACCCTTTGGATTAGATTTTAATGCTCATAATGTGTATTATTATATATTACACTGTTTATATTTCTCTTTCAATGCTTCACTGAAATCAAACTGTTGTCCAGTTTACATGTTATTTACACTGGGATTTTTTAAAAATTTTAAACTGATTTAAATATTGGATTTGACACATTAATATGGCCTATGGTTTATTAAAGGAATGAAAACTGTATGTATTATTTGGATGATGACTGTGATCATTTTTATACAGCTTGTAAAATACTCTCCCTATATATTATTAAACCTTAAATAGTCTATATTTGAGCATTCAATAGTACCCATATTGCAACCCCACAATAAACAAAATGGCAGATCAACCACAGCATCACAGATTTCTCTGGATGAATCATTTATGATAAGATATTGACCACAGTTTTCACATTGTAGTGAGCAATAAACTGTCTGTCATTTTTACAACCCTTGAAGTTTTTTCCCTCAACTTCAGTCAACATATATATCATGTATCATCTATATTTATATATAAGTGTTTGTTTTGTGTGATTGTGTTTCCTGCAGAGCCTCACCAGCTATGATATCTGCAGCATTTTTCTAGGAACCTCTACCTTGCTTGTTTGGGTCGGAGTTATCAGATATCTGGGGTACTTTGAGAAATACAACGTAAGAAACTCTCTATTAAATGTTTCATTGTGAATGAATAATCTGTGTTGTAATAATATTTCATATTAAAAAATCCTTTGTTCACAGGTCCTCATTTTAACAATGAGAGCAGCATTACCCAAGGTCCTGCGTTTTTGTTGCTGTGCAGGAATGATCTACCTGGGATACACCTTCTGTGGGTGGATTGTACTTGGACCCTATCATGAGAAGGTAAAGCATGCATTCAGTTTTACGGAGACCAGCCTGTTCTCACTATTAATGTTTAGCGAAAGCATGTCACAGTTCAATTTCTTCCATCCATAACTATTAAACATAATACTTTTAATTTCTTAACTGTTTAATATCCACTTCCCAGGCTGCTTCACATTGAACCTCACAACACACCTGGGTGCAAGCGGTAACAATGGTTTTACCACACACCCTGCTGTGGGTTATTGCCTGCACCGAGGCTAGCTGATGAAATCACAAAAAAAGTTTAATAACACTAACAGATGCAGAGAATAGGGCTTTGTGTTTACACAAAGGAGGCTGTGTGGTCCAGTGGTTAAAGAAAAGGGTTTGTAACCAGGAGGTCCCCGGTTCAAATCTCACCTCAACCACTGACTCATTGTGTGACCCTGAGCAAGTCACTTAACCTCCTTGTGCTCCGTCTTTCGGGTGAGACGTAATTGTAAGTGACTCTGCAGCTGATGCATAGTTCACACACCCTAGTCTCTGTAAGTCGCCTTGGATAAAGGCGTCTGCTAAATAAACAAATAATAATAAAAATAATAACATAATTGCACACACTATTTCTGCATCTTGTTAAAATCAAGATTACAGTCTTGTCTTGTATAATCACACTTCATAGCAGTTGCCAGCAGTTAATTCAGATGGAGCTTGAAATGGGTGTGCTTGATTATAGGTCGCACTGAAATGTGGTTTAAACTGCAGATTGAGAAAGACTACAACAATGCCTTGTAAATTCCACAAGAGGTCAGTGTTGCAACAAAACCATGCTAAAACCCACCAACTAACTAGTTCAAACAGTAAATGGGCAGATACCTCTGCCCTTGTTTGTTTGATAAACATGCGTGGAATTATCTGTTCTGGGATATCAAGGTTAATGATGAGGTGTGGAGAGAAATGTCATTCGGTTTGTAGAGGGTGTTTCTTTGATTTAGTCATTTATGGTATTCATTTACAGAGTTAGCTGACTGGTACATTATATTATAGATACAGCTAGTTATCACTTTATTTTATACATTTTATAGTTTTTTTTACAGGTATGCAATGAATTTCAAAATAGCTATGAAAAAGCTGCAGAACAAAATAAATCAAGTAGCTGAAAGATGAGAGCCTCAGAGATGAAAGTAAGCGAAGTCATTTTTGGAGGTCGGTCTCCAAATGTATGGGAACTCAAACAGCTTCCTGTTAAAAAAGGGCTAGAAGTTGTGCATGTGAAGGAGTGAGGAAGACTGTTGAAGGTTCATTGCTTGTTTCTATACATTTTTATTTCATTATAAAATACAACTAAAGAACCAAAAGACCGAAGAAAAGGGGAGGGGGACCAGTGATAATATTGCTGTTGCTAATTAGCGGTAAGAAATAGATTTTCAAGCTCTGGTTAGCACTGCTTCAACTTCCCTTATTGAGGATCAAATGTTTTCTACAGAGGCTATTTAACAACCAAACCTTTACTACTAGGACTACCACTACTAATACCCCTTGAATTCTTTTGTCTTTACCGTCCAGTTTGAAGACCTGAACAAAGTGTCAGAATGCCTCTTCTCACTGGTCAATGGGGATGACATGTTCGCCACGTTCGCACAAATCCGGAAGAAAAGCACCCTCGTGTGGCACTTCAGCCGAGTCTACTTGTACTCGTTCATTGCACTTTTTATTTACATGGTGCTCAGCCTCTTCATTGCACTCATCACAGATTCATATGAAACCATTAAGGTATGTCCCTCCCTCTCAATAGTAATGTTCATTTATGTAAGATTATCTGACGTGTGTAAAGGGGGTGTCACTATTTTATAGGTATATAAAACACAATAAAACTGTTGATATGTTAACATTTTAATTGTGCTTAAGTATGCAGTTTAAGTATTTGGAGTATAAATGTGGATTACATGCCAGTGACTCCTTAAAGAGCAAGTAGTGGGGTTCCAAAAAATATAGCGTTACACATCCTCACATGCTGCTACAACTGCTTAAATAATGTACCTGTCATTTTTTATTTCATTGTTAACATCCTGACAACTTTTTACACTTACAACTTTAAGGTCTGCTTCAAAGCTCTTTTCAAAATGCCCGCTCTAGTGCATTGGGTTTGAAATCTGTCCTCTAAATCACTGCAGGAAGTGATTCAAGCCTAGCCATAAAATATATTTTAATCCGTCCATTTCTTTCTTTGCATAGAAATACCAACAGAATGGCTTCCCAATGACAGATCTCCACAGATTTATAAAAGAATGCAAGGATTTCCCCTCCGACAGCTGCAGAGAAGAAGAAACGAATAATTCCTTTGTATTCTGCTGTAAAAGGTATAATCTTTGTCATCAACTGCAATCGCTTTCGTCCTCATGACGTTAGCTGCTTGTGGCTTACAAAATAAAGTTAGAGGTTAAAAGAATGCAGGCACACCCTGGGATGTGCTGATTATAGAGAAGTGCACTGGGAAACAGACTAACTCTAAACTTTTAAAGGACTGCTATTATCCTAGCACACTCAACCAAATATTCAGCGACCTTAAAGGGAATATTTGTAGATCTGATTGTTTAACAAAAAGTTTATCATCATTGCGAGTAACTTTTCTCTTACTCTGATGCTTTGCACTGTTTTTTGGGTGCAGTTTGAACATTAAACCTAGGAGGCTGTGTGGTCCAGTGGTTAAAGAAAAAGGGCTTGTAACCAGAAGGTCCCCGGTTCAAATCCCACCTCAGCCACTGACTCATTGTGTGACCCTGAGCAAGTCACTTAACCTCCTTGTGCTCTGTCTTTCGGGTGAGACGTAGTTGTAAGTGACTCTGCAGGTGATGCATAGTTCACACACCCTAGTCTCTGTAAGTCGCCTTGGATAAAGGCGTCTGCTAAATAAACAAATAATAATAATAATAATTAAACCGATAATACATCCCCCTGCCCATGCACAGTAAATACATTTTTAACCTCAGAACCTTGGCAGACTGGGTGCGGCCAACACAAATGACCTTTGTCATTCTACCACACCATAGAGTTAAAAAAAAAAAAAAACTTGTTGTAAGGTCATGTCAACGTTACCTCTAGCAATTGTTGCTCCACTCGGGAGCCCCTTCATACTACATTCCTGTTAACTTACATGAAGGGGCATTTTTCTGCACCATTTACGGGAAGTGACAAATGCAGCCCATATTCTTAACCACATTCCTTACCTTTGTATGCTATTTGCAATCATTCAGAGTTTCTGCTCAACTTGTTTCTACACTATACCATGCAGGTGGGGCCATGAGAGAAACATCACAGTGTCACATGACTTATATAGAATAATGGAACCACAGGCAGTGACCTCATAAGAATACACATGTAAGAGCAAAGCCAGGTATTTAGTAAATATAGAAAATAACAAATCCACATTCAGAAATGCAGTGGGAAGATCCCAAACATAAAAGGAAAAATAAGACTATGTATTCTTGTGTTTTGATCTTGGTTATCCTCCAGTTTTGTATAAAAGTAGTTATTACCTTACCTGCTGGTTCATAGAACCTGATAGGCATTAATATTAGACTATTTCATGTTAGGTGAGATAAGTGTAATTGGAGTCCATGACATCAGCTGTTTCTCTCACAGCAATGTACTTTGAGCCGGAATCTGCTTGCCTTGCTGCTGATGATATCATACATATCTTTAAAAGTTTAGAAATTGACCACAAGAAGACACAAGACTGATACAAATGTTGTTATCTGAGGGTTAAGCCAAGCTGATTGTGAGAGTCCAGCGTTGTGTGACACAGTTTGTATTGGTGCTGACAGGCTGTGGCGGGGGGGCCCCACCCCTGTGCATATTTTTTTGTGTTTTATGTTGTATGTGGCTTGTTAATGTTGATGTAAATGTTTTGGTGCACGGGATATAATGCCTAATTGAGTCCCAGCACAGCTGTATATATAGATGCACGGATCATTCACTCGGGGTTGGGTGTTCGGTGAGTAGAGAACGGGACAGCGAGAGAGGAGATAAATTAGAAAAGAGAATAACAATTGCTACCAGTCCGTGGCCCGGAGTGCTGCTTATGGGCCCATTGAAGCCTTCTTTCCTGGCCCAGAACTATTGCCGAGACTTTGGGGACTTTAAGGAGGGAGGTGGCCTTTGGGCCATGTGTGATGCTCACAAGTGCCCCGCCCCTGTGCATATTTTTATGTTTTATGTTGTATGTGGCGTGTTAATGTTGGTGTAAATGTATTGGTGCACAGGATATAATGTGGGGCTATGTAGCACAAGTGTTGTTAAAATGTATATTTGTATTTAGGCACAGGGACTGCACAATCACTTCACGTGCAAATAAAATGTGTATGATTATGTGGGCACGGGGATTGCACAAATGAGTTCACGTGCTGGGATTCAAGTGAATGATTAATTAGTAATTGACTCCCAGCACAGCTGTATATATAGATGCACGGATCACTCACTTGGGGTTGGGTGTTCGGTGAGTGGAGAACGGGAGAGCAAGAGGCATACTGCAGCCATATGCTGCTGGAGATGAAAAACCATCTGGTGTGGCCGAAGACTCCCTTGGGAATAACAGACATGTGGCAGATTTCCATGTTTCTGGGAAATGCCTTGTTGTTTGTTAGTCTTCATTTATCTTTGGGAGGGTCTGTCTGCATGTGGGAAAATGAGTGAAGGATGTCCCTAAAACATTTGGATAGGCAGTAAATACTAAAGATAAGAGTCTCTTCATCTACAGCAACACATGTAAAATCAAGGCATTCCTTATAGTTTTTAGGTTCAGATCTCCTTTTCTTAGAACAACTCATCACCCCTCAAGTGTCATGTTACCAAATATCAGGGGAAATTGAATATGTTTGTTGGTGCACCAACAACCAATAATGGCAGTGCCACATTTTGTATTTAAGTACAACATTTTTTGTTTGTTTTTGGTCCCATTTTATAGGATCAGCTGTATGTAAAAACAATAAAATACACCGGCCTTCGAAACCTGCAAGGTCTCTTCTGTAGGTTTGTTGCTTCACTTTGTTTAACAAGAAAAGGGTGCAGTTCTGCTTTTTCAGTAATTTTGCTTGGCCAGTTTTACTTGTCAAGCTAGAAAGATGAAGTAATAATGGATTGCAAACCAGGTTACAAGCAATAAGATGACATAATGGAATTATTTGGCAGGCTTTGCAATTCTGAGTCACACTTGAAATAATAGAGATCACTAAAGTCTTGTTATGCTTTTCTGTTTAAAACCATAATCTGCTTTGTTCCAAATTCGTTACGGTGGTTAATTAAACATCCTTCTAATAATCCCTGTAAAGTAGTGGTGGGCAGCCCGCGGGTCGCTTGCGTCCCACAATGCATCTACCTGCGGCCCTTTCGTCCAGCCGAAAAAAGAAAAAAAAAACCCTTGGCTAGCAACGCATCTATCCAAAAAAAAAAATCCCTAAGAACGAAAGTGAGTTAATGCTCTCTTCCATTAATTAATATAAAATCAAGGTATGTTGCAAGGTATGACGTTTTAGTTTGCGCAAGAGTTTTGTTGCTGATTAACCCAGCCACTTTAGTTGAATACTTCTCCGTGGTAATAATTATAGTTTTAAAGAAAGGAGAAAGAAGAAAAAAGAAATTGATTGATTTGTTACCAGGTTAGGTGAAAAAGATGGTGGAAAGCCGAGTTCACCTGCTGCTTCAAAAAGCGAAAGATTGGCCATGAAGGTAGGACTGTTCAAGAGAGCTGGGAGTAGGATTTTTTTGTTACCGACCACAAGGGGAAGCCATTTTGCCTCATTTGCAAGGAAGCACTGTCAATTCCAAAATGGTTAAATATTCAGAGACACTAGGAAACTCGCCATTCTGCCTATGAAGCAAAGTTTTCCTCGGGACCTGCCCTACACACTCGGCAGCTTGCAGTGCTTAAGAGTGGCCTCGCTTCACAACAGCTGGTGCTTAAAAGTGCCATGTTGCAAAGTGATGTGCAAAGCCCTTCTCAGGGAGAATTAAAAAGAGTTTTAGCTTTATCAAGTCTTGAGGGATTTTATTCGAGGAGTTCAAAAACCGAAAGGAGATTCTCAAGCATATAAGAAGTCTGCATCTCAGCAGATGCGCAGTTTGTCGCAGAGTCAATGATATTTCAGACGAATTGGCCAGTCAACTTGTCTGCATACTTCATTCAAGTGAGGCGTTTAGTGTAGCTGTAGACGAGTCGAATGACAAAAGCGATGTTGCTCAGCTTTGCATGTGGATTCAATGAGTGGACAGTAAGTTAAATATAACGGAGGAATGTCTGGACCTGGTAGGATTACACAGGCATACACAAAGGACTGACTTTTTCGAAGCATTTTTTAACTTTTTTTAGAAACCATGCTTTGCTACTAGAGAATCTAGTTTCTGTCACAACAGATGGCTGTCCTATGGTAGGAGTAAATCATGGATTTGTGACATTGTTGAGATCTCACGGACATAACTTGTTTGGGGTGCATTACATAATCCACCAGGAGGCTCTCTGTGCAAAGTTAGACAAGGGATGGATATTGTGATGGATAAGTGGTGCGTATTGTTAATTTTATATTAGAGCGACCATTGCAACACCGGCAGCTTGTCAAACTTCTGAGTCTACTGGATACTGAATATAGGGAGCTTATCTTACACGCTGAAGTGCATTGGCTAAGCAGAGGAAAGGTACTGGAACGTCTCACTGCACTACTCCCATCTGTCTGCTTCTTATTCAGTGTTCCCAAGCACAGGCTGAACTTAACAATGAACAGTGAGTGCTGGGTTTGGCATTTCTCACTGATATCACCGGTTATGTCAACACGCTAAACTCAGCTAAGCTGGGGAGAAATCACCTCCTACCTCCCCTAATTGCCAGCGTCAGGAAATTCATGCTACAGTTACAGTTAATGTCAGCTCAGCTGCAGTCTCATGATTTCACGCATTTCCCCCATCTTAAAGAAGCTCTAATGTTTATGAGACAGAGTATGACGCAGGCATGCTTACTGGACTGGAGGAGTGTTTTGAAAAACGTTTTTCATCACTGAATGAGCTGAAGCCATTCATGTCATTGCTTACAAACCCGTTCGGATTTGACTTTGCTAACAGTGGAACTGTGTGCCAGAGGCTTGGGCTTGACAAGAAAAACTTTGAGGAGGAACTCCTTCACATGTGTGCACTGGATGAAGACGTCATCAACCAGCTGAAGAAAGAGGGCATTCCCCAACTATGGCAAACCTTTCCAGGCCCTGTTCTCTGATTTTGTTCTGCAAAGCTGTTGTCAATTTTTCGTTCAACCGAATGCTTTCTAAGTCTGTAATCAGTGTGCCCGAAATTGTAGTATTGCATGTATGATTATTGACTCCTGTATTGCATGTATGATTATTAAGAAGTATGGCAGTCATACTTTTTTGTAATTTTTATTTATGCTGTAAAATTAACATACTGTGGTAGCTTGTTAGTGGGTACCTATTCAGTCAGAAAAGCAAGTGCACAAGCCAATGGCAAAACCCTTTTCTGTTTAAGAGCAATCGGTGAGAAGTGCCCTTGACAGCCTGCAGAGATGAGCGCTGAATCAAGCCAATGAGGAGCCCATTTGCATCATTTAGTACGAGGAGAGCTTTTCAAGGAGGGCAAATGTCACTATACAAACGTGTCGCAGTAAAACAAGTCATTGTCTCGCAGAATGTGTCAAGAGGAAATGTAGAGACTGGGATTTAGGACAATCTACCACAGCTGGGTTTTATTAGGGCATTTTAAAGTGAATTGAGCTGGATTGCATCAACCATTTATTTATAGGGATTATCCTGGGATAACCATGGATAGGTGCTTCATGCAATCCAGGGTGATTCCCAGTGCTATAATCCAGCTGTGGCTAATCTCCGTTTGGTATTGGTTGATCAAATCAGCTCCCTAATACCTTATCCACACTACCCAAAAAATGGGCCAGCAGTACGCATGAAACCTTGTGATTGCCATTCACGTTATTCATAATCACATTTTGAACAGGTGATGGCAGTGCATTATTTAGGTAGCGTGAAAAGGTTATAGTTGTATAAATAACTTTCGCTTTAAGATTTTGAACCATATTCACAAATAATGTGCCCTTGTCCTAAATTAACGCCATTTTTTCTTAAAAGAAAATGAGACATTTTAAGTTAAAAAGCTTCAAATAAACTGAGAAGGGTAATCTAAGAGGTCCTTCTTGCACTTTCATAACTTCTTCCTAGTTCTGAAACAGCTGTTTGTTTCCTGTTTTTGACCCTTTGTGTTCATTTAGAACAGGAAGTACGGAGTGTGTGTTTAATTAAGGTATGTTTGTTCTATCTTCACAGACTGGAAAGTGATGATAACTTTTTGCTCATTCATTGACAAGAGCCATGGCAATAAACCTGAAGCACTGCAGAACCACAGGGCAAAAAAGAAATAAAAAACTTGAAGTTGAATGCAGTTCGGAGACCCCACTGTGAGAAAGAGCTTCCTAATTAACTATGGAATTAAAACCAAGAATGGACAAGGAACCGAACCCTCTGCCGTCCTGCTGATGCATATCCATTGAGGAAGGGGGAGAATGTATTAATTGTATTAATGTATTAATATGTATTAATGGCTGCAACTGCTTGTAGCTGTAGATTTTTGTTTAGTGTAATACTTAAGGAGATTAACGAGTTAGTCCATTTTAAACATTTACCACACAACCCTAACATAGGTCTTGGCAAGCCCATGCCATTGTAAATGGACCGCAGTTGTTTTTCATATACAATGTTAGGTGCAAATACAATTATAAGGTAAACACGATAGAGATCTAAAAAGGATTTTTTTTGGCCTGAACTGCATCTTTGTCACAGTACAAGATTGCCACATGTTAAATGACTTCATCTTGCCTTTGCCTGAATTGAGATTGCAGGTTCCATAAGGAGCCTGTATACAATTGTTGTATACACATTTTAAACAATTATGTTATAAAAGTTATACAAATAATGAGTATTGTTTACCTGGGAACACGCTAATGTGACCATGTGCGCTGTAGTGTATCTGAACCCTGTTATGAGCTTATACCTTGACCAGCTGACTGTACATCTAATGCATCTTTTATTTATAAAGCGTAATCACTGTTTGTAATACAAAACGTATCATGTGATGCAAAAATAGATTTGTTATTGAAATTATTACTAATTGTACAAATATTTTGCCTGCAGTGATGTGCTTTGTACATTGTATTAGTGTTACACATTTCCGGGTTACACATTTAGGGGTTATACATTGACATGAATGAAAGACATTTCTCCAGGTTGCTTTGGACACTAATTCAGTGGTGTTTGTCTTCTATATCATTTTGAAATATAAATAGACAATGAGTTCACTGATATCAGTCCCTATAGACATTAGACCATATCACAAAACCAAAAACAGCTCCTAATGTGGCACAATTCAAAGGGAGCTTATGTGGAACATGATGGCTGCCTGGGTTTAGTCAGCCACAATTTCCTCACCTTTAGTGAGCTTTTTTTATCAGTTGATAAAAAAACCCTAAAAACTAAAAACACATTTTTTTCATCAGTAAATACAATATAAAATGAGCTCTTCAGAATGGGGTTGTGTTTTTTAGGGCAAGTGTATCCCCACATAAGGTAGAAATCAGAAGGGAAATCTGGACTTGGGAATCAGTGATGTTGTAGATGAACGGTATAGCTTGTACAACAAACCAACTGAGGTTTACCATTTAACCACATTGTGACAGGATGACAGAGGTTGAGACTCAGAGACAGTGTGAAAAGTTCAAAATAAAACTTTTAATACACAAAAAAAAAACACAAAATAAACAGGCATGAGGGTCAAACATAAGGTTTCTACAACACAGACAATAAGCACAAAACAAAACTTACAAAAATAAGGCTTCCAGGCTGGGCATTGCCTTCACTGGATTACAAAAATGAACAAACCCCGCACACACAGAAAAACAGAAAAACAAACTAACTAACTAACTAACTAACTAACTAACTAACTAACTAACTAACTAACTAACTAACTAACTAGCTTGCTTGCTTGCTTGCTTGCTTGCTTGCTTCCTTTCCTTCTAGAACTCTCCCCAATGGGAGGCTGAGGCCTCCTTTTATGCCAGGTGGCTGGATGGTAATTGAATAATTAATTGACTGATTGCTCCCACCTGACGCAATCAACCTGGGCAAGGAGGAGAATTTAACTCCATCCCTGCCAGTATTTCTAAGGGCAGAGCCCTGCTCTGCCACACACATATAGACAGAATTCACAGAACAGCAGTACATTCATATACATTTGCTCTTTATCATGTAGCTTCACAGCACCCATTTTAAAAAAACCTGCTTTTGTCTGGCCGCCTGAGTTATCAGATGCCCTTTACAGTATCTACAATAAACAGTATTTAATGTGATTAAACACACTGAGCAATTAGTATCCACTTGTGGTGCTTTCTACCCATTGCATTCCCAATGATTATTCTGTGCAAACATCATTTATCACCAATCAGGAAAACAATAGTAAACTATATTATGAATACATCTGTATTAAACTGATACCCTATGACTGTGCGTGCTATGTTTACTTTGCTATTGGGCTTGGCAATGTTGGTGAGTAGTAACCCTTTGCATTGGAGAGGTGTTGTACAGGCATCGCACACACAAGATAAAGAAGCCAATTGCTTACTGTAATTTAGGTAACTTTCTTGTTTAAAAGCTGCTGTTGACTACTAAATGTGGTGAGTTTACTGTGAACTGTATTATGATTTCCTGTACTAGCATGTATTGCTCCACTCTTGTGTCATTGGGTAACACAATGTTCCTTTGGATTACTGCTGTCACATTCTTCAGGAATCTATGACTTCCGAGCACCACAGGTGAGTGTGCATTGCTTGTTGAGAATGTGCAGACTTTCTTGGAAGATGTTATTTTCTATACAGCAACGGCCAAAGGTTTTGCATCACCTAAAATCTTAGGATTAAAAAAAACAAAAATAAAAACTACATTAACAGAATTTTGATCTTTTATATAACACCGGGTAATCAAATAAACTACAAAATGATATCTCAAAAGTCTACCAGGACCCATAATAGTAGTACAGTATGTTAAATTTCAGAAAATGTTACACCAAAATGACACCGGAGAATGCTACTTACTTTGTATTCACTTAGCATGTTCATGGTGCAGTTTACTGTATTTTGTGGCAATAGGTAAAGATCACACTGTAATTCCCACGTGATGCCTGGGTATGTAATAATTTAATTTGTTATTGTGGCAAAGTGGTTAGTAGTGCACAGGTGTAGAGGTGATGCAGTGCTTAATGACACCAGTCCAACAGTTCCAGTGGTGAAAACGAAGCTTTATTTAGGCTTTTAATAATAACACTGACTATACACAACAATCTGTATAGTCAGCAAAACCACAGGGTTCAGTCCCGGAATAATAATAACAAACACACACTTTAAGACACCTACACGTTCACCAGTCCAACAGTGAGTGCTCCGGGTGCAAGTGGTGTGAATGTGAAACAAGTGCTTTACCGTGGTACAGTGCAGTCCAGGTTTAATGCTGGACAGCGACAGCTCCTGGATCTTTAGCCGTCTACAATGACAAACGACACATTTAAATAGACAGACAGTACAACACTAAACACTCTTTATTCCTTACGGTCAGTCCGTAACCATAACGGAGGAACAGATCATTGTGGCCACTCCCCCTAAATACCCTCCGCCACGCCCTCTTTCGGTGGCGCAGCCAATCATGTCTCCTCCAATCCGTGACTGACACATCGCCTACCGCATTAAGGCGCTGGCTTCTGGTATCGTGGTCCTGCCCCCTTCCTGGATGGCTGGCTTCCGACTGACCCTGGAATGAACTGCCAAACCATCCATTACGGGGCACTCTGCTCCGGTTATACAGCACCCTCACAGATCGGGAGGGAGATTGTTGATTAGGATTAATTTGCTCTCTGTCACAGTTACATATAGTCTGTATAAGTTAGAATGTAAGGTGTGAATGCCATACCATAGTTTTTGAACAGTTTCTGCTTCCAATGGTAAATCTGCACAGGTAATGTTACCTTGCTAAGTATTTTTGTCTTATTCTATACTACTGTACTGTACTTTCCCAATGGTATACAGAAGGGAACTATAATAACCTCAGGTGGCCTTTATTTCAATGGATGTTTGCCTGGTAATTGACCACTCCCTGGACAGTTTGTGTATATAGGGTGGTTGTATAAACAGCATTTCAGTCACAGCGTTTGAGACATTTCCAAAAATGGCAGCAGTGTGGAGTAGTGGTTAGGACTCTGGACTCCTGACCGGAGGGTCATGGGTTCAATCCGGGGGACACTGCTGTTGTACCCTTGAGCAAGGTACTTTACCTAGATTGCTCCAGTAAAAACCCAACTGTATAAATGGGTAATTGTATGTAGAAATAATGTGATATCTTGTAATAATTTTAAGTCGCCCTGGATAAGGGCGTCTGCTAAAAAAAAAAAATACAACAAAAAAAAACACCCCTTTGGGTGGGGCATTGAAATGTGTCTGCTGCTTTAGTTTACAACACGCCACCCCAGAGAACTGCTGCGTTAAACAGTTATTAAATAGGAAGGTTCAGGTTGTGAAAGGGTAATAGTGTGCTAGTGAACATGATTGCTGTGAAACCTGTGCAAAGAGCAAAAAGAACACAAAGTGGACAGTAAATCCATTCAAAGGAGACCTAGAGGAAAGTCTCCAGTCCTGCTGGTTGCTGGCAGACAATGCAGTTGTATGTGCAGTTCCTGTTACAGATCGTTGTGTTGTTTCCTGTGCATACTTTCAGTCAGGACCACTCATATACCCACAACACTTTATTAGAGAGTAAAACCAGTTGACATAAGGATGTATCACAGCATTTTGAACTGGCTTTAGCCTGTTTCAGGGTATATGGTGCTGTCTCAAAATGTTGATTGTCATCTCTCAGTTGACAGGGAAGCTGTTGACTGCCAACCCAAGTGGCAAGGCCAGAAAAGAGGTGGAGGTTGGGGAGGAGGAGGTGAGTTAAATTGCATGGTAGAGACCACAGAGATATTGTAGGCAAGTTTGAATTTCCCTGACTCGAATGTGGGAGTTATAGCTGCCTAGTCCAATGTCTGCTTGACTTTCAGTGTTTTTTTGCTGGTGTATTTAGTTTCCTGACTAGCCTTTGTCCCCTTTCAGTCCAGTCTGCTTTAACTCAGCAAATGCATTCTCATGGTTCGCCAGCAGTTCCAACCTGTAATCCTCTCACAGTTTTCTGTTACCTCGTCAGTCCTGGATACCACATAATCCATCACTGCTTATTTATCCAGCCCAATCTAACAAACGAGGAGAGGGGGTGGTTCTCTTTTCTGCCAGGAAACAAATCTGCAATAACTTTAATGAGAACATTAGGAGGCTGTGTGGTCTAGTGGTTAAAGAAACGGGCTTGTAACCAGGAGGTCCCCGGTTCAAATCCCACCTCAGCCACTGACTCATTGTGTGACCCTGAGCAGGTCACTTAACCTCCTTGTGCTCCGTCTTTCGGGTGAGATGTAATTGTAAGTGACTCTGCAGCTGATGCATAGTTCACACATCCTAGTCTCTGTAAGTTGCCTTGGATAAAGGTGTCTGCTAAATAAACAAATAATAATAACATCTGTTCATATTTCCCCTGTACTTTTGTCCACATCTGTAGTTTCTGCAACGACAGCCACAGCAAAAGCGTTTGTCCCAGACGTGCCCGCACTGTGTCTGTGCAGACATGATTAGGTCTCCTGTCTACCCAGATTAATCCAGTAGCGCTGGCTGTCGCTCTTATTGACCACCTAGATAGAGTTTTCGTAAGTTATATTTAGGGCTTCTGATTTTCGGTTTTAACCGATAAAACCCGATAAAACACCCCCTATACAAAAAAAATGAAATCAGTGGATAGCCAATAAACACCGGAAAACACAAAAACAAAAAACTTATTCCCAAAATAAAACCTACTACAAAAATAATAATAAATACATTTCCCAGTGCTGCTGAGCAATGTCCTACATTTCTATTGGAGACTCTACTTGTGAGATTTAAAACGAGATCACAATCAGGATGGAGGCTTGTTAGCGGGATTTCAAGCTGTATTACAGTTAAGATACGGAGGATTTAAAACAGAATTGTGGCGAAATGTACAAAAATGCCTGCACACAAAAACCCCAGAAGAATGTGCCCGTGACCATAGGGATTTCATTGTGGAGACAGCAATGGAAAGAAGGTACAACTTAAATGTGCAAGTACTGTTGAGTTACTACTATACATATTTTGACAGAAAAAAACAACTGCTCAAGCATTTTGGAAAGTAACCGAAAACACTTATTTTCCGAAAAAAAACGATTTACATAAAACTCGAAAATAGCTAAAAAATAAGCACCAAAAAATACAATTAATAAAACCCAAAAAACAGAAGCCCTAGTTATATTATTTCAGGACTCAATGATGGCTTACCCACTGGTATTTTAACTCCTCCCTCTGTTCCCCACATAAGATCTGCTCTAAACGATCTTTTGCTCAAGAAAGGTGCCATTCTTACATCAATTTTTGCTCCCTATCACATTCACTCTTTACTTCTGAATCTTCCATCATAGAAGTCATTACATATTGCTTCACAAAACACACTCTCTCTCTCCACCATATGCCGATACATTTCCACACTCGTTTGCTCAGAATCAATATCCCTCGCAATCATCTCTTCCTCAGATACAAATGCTGCTCCATGGGATTCAACGATCTTCTTCCAAACCTTCATCTTCCAAGTTGCCTATTACAAAGGAAATCCATGATCACCACCCTACGTTCAAGCTGCTTTTCTCCATACAAAGATGGCCTTTTGGAAGCAATGTTTGGTTCAGCCTTCTGTGGGTTTCTACGATGTGGCAAAATTACCTGCAGGAACCAGTCATTCTTTGGACTTCTGCATAGGAGGTCTCCATCGTCATTCTCAGGTCATGTACTCTTTACATTTAAAACATTCAAAATCAGACTGGGAAAAGAAAGGTGTGTATGTTCATTTATCAAAAACTCATCATATTATTTGTCCTGTCTCTGCTCATTTCAGCTATCTGTCAATGCGTCCGACAGCCAGCAATCAGGATCCCGTTTCTCACCCCGGAAGGGAAAGTCGTGTCCAGGAACTGGTTCTGTGACTACCTTCATCTGTGTTTCCTTCGTGCTGGGCTTCCTCCCGACAACTGCTCCGGACATTCGTTCAGGATCGGCACTGCAAATTCTGCTGCTTCCAGGAACATCGCTCCACACCTAATCAAGGCTATGGGGAGATGGACTTCAGACGCATATGAACTCTACATTCGAAAGAATGTCTCTGACTTATTATCGGCGCAATAAACTCTATGTGACTAATTTCGAAGTATTGAAGTGTCATTTTAGAACCCGGAGGAAGGGTAACCCTCGGCCACGGATTCCCTAAGGTTTCCCCATATCTTTAGGTGATGGTTTAGATCTGCAAGGTGGGGGAGGCTTAGGTGGCCTTGTTCTTTTGGGGGAAGGTGACCGGAGTGGCACCTACATTAATTGTAAAATACATATGTGAACAGGATGTGAGTGGTGTAAAATAAAAGGCAATGTCCAGACCAGAGTTCTCCCAAAAATGTCTGTGTTTTAATTTCAATAATAATAATAATAATAATAATAATAATAATAATAATAATAATAATAATAATAAACACGGCAGGTTTACAGTCCTGAACAACAAAATAATAACACTCCTAAACCACAATCCTCCGTGCACGAAACTGTGCTCTTTCTCCGGGGTCGTGGTGAGTGCTGGTGCTGTGTTGTGCTGTGGGGGACGTGCTCCGGGTCTAGTGCTGGCTCCGCGGCTGCAGCTCCCGACTCTCACTCCTCCTCTGATAACGATAAAAACAAAACAAAACAAAACAATAACAAGCACACAGGCTCCGGCTGGAAATCGTCATCAGCGCAAGGGGCCGTACTGACGTAGCTGCTTTGTACCCAGAACCTACTCCTTGCAAGCAACCCGTTGCCATGGTTTCTCCAATAGGGGCCTGCTCCGCAGCTGATTGCAATGGAATCCTTCCAGGTACATGCAACTACGCGCTCCCCCTAATATGGTCACCTTCCGGTTTCCGCCTACCGTCAAGGCAGTCCATCTAGGAGGAAGCATACGATCAACCTTACCAAGCGCCTTTTTTGGTCGGGAGGGAGATTTACAGTTCGAATTCTTTCTCTCTCTGTCACAACATATCATGCTGTCAGTATAGGGCAACGTCATAGTTCCTTGAACCAGGCTAGGGCCAAAAAAAGTAACCATCATGCACTATTACAAGCAAGATCTCTATCTCATCTTGCATTGCTGCCATGCTGGATGATTGGTCAAGTGCATTGTTAATTTACAACGTGCTATCAAGGGACTTTCCCCGGCTTGTCTCTCTAATCGTGGGCCGGGTGGTTAACTATGCAATCAAATGGTTGCAGCCTATCTTTTGGGGAAGGTGGCCCAAGTGCCACTTGTCCTGCCCCTGGCTGAGTCATTCTTAATGACGGCACTGCATTCATCATCGTTCGGCCAGTATAGGGGCTGCTATCGAGCTCCAATGGATAAGGCCATGGGCCAAATTATAAACGTGAATGTATTATGTAACTGTCTGCTATGTGGTTGTTTATATGGAGCATAACTTATTTCCCTCACGTCAACCTTCATATTCATGTCAAGCATAACTGTTTGCCAATTGTTCATGTACCACCAGACATATCTCTTGCCAAATCAATAAATTGTCATTTTCTCAAGTGGATGTCTCCTTTCTGAATAAACAGAATGATTCAGAGAGGGAGGAAATGTCCATTTGCAGTACAGTGCAGAACATGCGGGGAAGGGTCAGTGTAATACACAGTCACCTATGAGTCATATTGTAGTATAAAACGGAACATGGCTGAGTAACTTTGCAGCTGTAAGTGTCTGCACTGAATGCCACTGGCGTACATTCATTGTTCCCAGTCAAGGGCTTACAAAGAGAAATTAGGGAACCAAAAGAATCATACTTCCCTCTAATAGACCACATACCCACAATTTTGATCAATGGATTAATTGACAAGCACTATACCAAATCTTGCAATAGTCTTGTGAAAGGCAATCTTGGTATGTATCATGTATCACTGAATAAATAATTGTCTTCTCACATAATCTCTGTAATGCCCTCCTACAGCCAAACAAACAATGACAAACATTTTTTTAATTTTTTTATTTATTAAGTGTAATCACTGGTAATTCCTTGTGTCTGGCATAATGTAACTGCTGAAAAACAATATGGGTTTAAATACATTACTTATCCATGCCCAAAATATCATGTTCTGACACACATACATTTTACAAGGTTTTAAATTTTTCAGAGCATCGTTTATCTTATAGCACGACATAACCAGCTTTATCAATTATATATGTTAGCTAACACTTACCTGTCTGGATGCCTGATAAAATCCTTTGGTCAAAGGGCTGGTTCACAGAATCATGTCCTACAGATTATTTCAATGGGATTTATTTGAGAAAAAAAAAAACTGAAACACATTTAAAGGGCTTAATGATACTGGCTATTATTGTCTCTACATTTTCTGCAAAACAGAACATTAGGTTAGTAAGTGGGACTAAACATACTCAAACCCTGAAAGAGCAAAAGATTTAAAAAAAATCTGAGACTGTATTGCATGAAATTAAAATACGTAAATTCAATATATATTGAGGAATTTATGTATCTGATTTGATGGGTGTGATTGTGAAATATACATCAATCTTATAAATGTGTCATGCAGTAATAATCAGGTAAAACATACTATAGCAAAGTAAAACAAGGTTAAAGACAAAGACATATTGTAAAATCAAAGCATATTGCAAGCTAGCAAAAAGCATGCCAAAATCAAGGTAGTTTTCCTCGTTACTAGCTGGTTAAAAAACAGTCAATTTAGAGATCACTTTTTGTCATTCAATTGTTTTCAACACTGTGACAGGGTGGCTGAGTCGTCTGACGTCAGGCCAGAAGCAGGAAGAAAAACTGACACCAGGGAGTACTGCAGTTAAAGTAAGAAAAGACGCGGCTGCGCTGTTTTATTAAGCAAAAATAAACCAAAGTTTTAAACAAAAAGAAACTGAGCTCACAGAGCAAAATAAAACAGGTAAACAAAACAAATCTCGAACACAAAATAATACATAAACCATACAGGTCAGGCTGGGCAGTCGCTGTCACTGTTCCTGTATTGTATTGGTTTATTCAGTTTCGTTTTTGCTCTCTCTCTCCACTCTCTCTACGCCCACCCGAGTGCGAGAGCTGCGGCTTTATAACAGGTGACCATCTCCCGATTAGCAACAAATTAAATCACCTAATTAATTCGGGAGATGGCCACCTTCTGCACGAGTTTTTAAATTATTCCTGGCAGAAGACGAGCACCAATCTCGCCTCTGCCAGAACACGTTTTTAAAAAAAATAAACAAATAACATATTTTGTACGCCGTCATATAAATACATAAATAAATCATAATAAACAAATACAAAATAACACAGGGGCGGAGGGGGAAACCCGTTCTAAAAATAAATACATTTAATCAGCAGGGCTTACTACCACCCTGCTACACACACATTAATTGTATGGTAAACCAGTAATTGTTTGCTCCAATTAACAACTCTTGTTGGTAACTATCTACTCGAATTTTCAGCATGGATAAGTGAAACTCCTAGCTCCTGCGAAGGAAAAGAAAACAACAAAAAAAACAGTACACTTAAATGTGAGCCAGAACATGATACTGTCCTATCTTACAAGTGCAGTGAAGCTTCCCAACAGCCAGTGTTAACAGATCAGAGGTTTTCCCTCCAGATCTAGAGGTTTTATGTTTCTGCTCAAGGCTTTCTAGAGGTAAGAAATTGGCTTTTTTTGGGGTTTGAGTTTTTTCTTTTTTTTTTAAAGGTACATTTTTAATTTTAGAGGATTTTCTTGAGGGTTTTTTTTCTGTCTGAAACAAGCTTTTTTTCATAATGTGCAAGTCCTTCCTTTACTAAGATGGCGGGTACTCGGTGACATCATGCCTGATGGCAGCCACGACCTCTGACCTTCTATAGCTTTTCTCCAGAGTAGATTTACTTTATCTGCCACAACATTACAATATCACTTTATGTGCAGTAGGTCAGGTCTGTGCTACAATGAATTTGAGTGAGGGGCACAGTTGGGGCCCTAGTACTGGTTGCAGAGAAAGTTAATTTAGTTGTAATAGAGCCAGAAAGCGCTGGTACTTTTTCCTAAAGGGAAAACCTTGACTTGACTTAAGAATCTTTCCCAATTTGTTATAAAAATGCTTATATGGCGCCCGACTGGTCTCATTTCGGTGCCTGGGCACCAATGAAACGATCTATTTTCCGTGGGGAAATAGTCTTTCCATTGAAAAGGCACTAGGAACAAAAAAAATCAGTGTCTGATTCCCTACATACCAGTTTTGATGGTACCCTCCAAATTGGAGTCTCTGATAACTGGCGCATATTTGAAATGTTTGTAAGTCAGGTTTTCCCTCCAGAGCTAGAAGTTTTATGTTTCTGCTCAGGGCAATCTGGAGGTAAGAAACGGGCAGATGTTTTTTTAAAGGTATATTTTCCTGTCTGAAAAAATGTTGTTTATTCATAATGTGCAAGTCCTTCCTTTACTAAGATGGTGGATGTGCAGAGGTTTAAGAAATATACGCGTACAGTGCATTCCAATTAATTGCATACATGATCATTGCATATTCCTGTTAACTTTTTAAAAAAGTGAAGCACATTTCTTATGAAAATGCACAGGCAGTAGATACCTGTGCCTCACAGTTTATGCATTTAACCAAACCAATAACATACATATTTATTTAACCAGAATAAGGAACATATATTTTCAAAACAATTGTATGTAATTAGCAGGTATACAATTAAATGTATTAAACTGTATATGTTACTGATAATTGCTATGCAATTGACAAGAATCTACTGTAATAGGACTTAATATGATGTGCTTCTGATATTAATTAAAGTTGGATTTCAGTGCTACTTGCATGATTTGTCTTTTAATAAATTCAGTATATATTGACCATTTCACCAGCCTAATTGTTTGTGTTTACAATTAGAAAAACAGGAACTTCAGCCCTCATACTAAGTTATTTTGTTTCCTAGAGGTATTAGTGTAAATTCTAAAGGTTTTCTTGCATTCATCTAGACAGTTTTTTTTGGGGGGGGGGGAGGGGAGGGGGGTGTCTGGCAACACTGCACACATGTCCCGCCAACTTGTCTGATTTTATTCAGTTGTCCTTGTGTTGCAATGAAGTGAACATTAGGAACATATATTACACACTACAGTATTACTTTAAGAAGGCTAACAATTTTTTCAGTAAAAATGCTGACAAAGAAGACTTCAAAAGTGCATCCTATGACTGTGGCCATAAACAAGGGTTTAAAGCTGCTTTACATATCGGTCAGTGCAGAGACCCAGGCTTTGGAATGAACAACTGACCTTGCTTTTAAGATTTAATATATTACAAAAGCATAAATAAGTGGAACACATTTATTTAAAATAAAAAAAAGTGGTAAATAATGTTAAGTAATGTAAGTAAGTGGTAAGTAATGTTATTAACTATTTCATGGGGCGGGAGCCAGGGCTGCGAGAGGAAGGGAGTGTTTTTTGCAACATAGGATTGGAGGCTTGGCCTCTAGACAGGGGAGAAAGAAAAGGACGGGGCGGAGAGTCGTTATAGGCGTTGCCTCTTGACTGGGTCCCAGTTACCGACCAGGTTCGACCCTCAGAGGATGGAACGGCTCATACAAAGCCTTGATGTAAGGAAGAAAAGAGAATCTGAAAACACAAATAATTGTTATTTATAGGACTCGAGCACTAAGAGTATGAGGGCCACATCCCAGGAGGATAAAGGAGGAAGTAAGATAGAGCTTTCTTTCATGAAGCAAGATATAGCTCATGAGCTGCGAAAGAATAGTGTGGCCGATGGTCTCCTCTGACCACACGAAGAGCCTGTGGAGTTACTGGAACTCTAGGTCGGGGAAGTGAGACTTGCTATCTCTCCCAAAAGATGGACCCCGCTGAACCCGCACCTGCGAAGACAAACAAATACAGCATGCCAAAGTATAACATAAAAGCAAGAAGAGACAAACATTGACAAACAAAATAACTAAAAAAGATGGTTAGTGGAACAAGCTATGTTTCGGCCATCCGCTCGGCAGAGAGAAAAAAAAACCCTTCTATTAGGGGAAAACTTCTGGTGGCCCTGGCGGAGAGGGCGCTCCCACTCCGGGCATGTTAGCTATAGACTGGTGAGCTCCAGTGATATTAGATGGCAGCAATCGGATGTAGGAGTTGACTGCTGAAGAGGACCAATGCCCATGATCTTGATCAGGTGATGTCTGATGCGGGCTCTGGCTGCTGAAGAGGCTGCGCCAATCCTGAAGGGGTGTGTGGTGTAGAATTGGGGAGAAAGACCTGCTCTGGTGACGAGAGCGGAGAGGTGGGAAGAGAACCAGTGTCTGGTAATGATGCTTTTGGATCAATCAATGAAGAGGGGGTCAAAGGAACTGAAAGGTATTTTAATAGATATGAACTTAGTTAGAGGAGAAAGGGCAGAGAGGAGAGTCTACCTTTGATATTTGGATGAATTGACCTTGGCAGAGTTGGTCTGTCTTGGATGCTCTCAGGAACAGGATGTAATGTAGATCTGTAACTAGAGAGAGGTTGCAGCAGCGGATGCCTATGGCTGGGAAACTAAATGATGAGGGGACTGTGAATTCTGAATTTCTCAAAAATCCAAAGAAGGCGGTTAGGCACACTGCTTCCATGACGATGTCGTCGAATGGATTGAAACACCCTGACCTGAGAATTGATATCAGGATATTGAGGATATCGATGGTTATGGAGTCTGGAAGGAGATGCAGGGGGGAGGCTCTTGGTGATTTCTCGGAGAGCCAGGCGCACTGCTGTGATGGAGAGAAGGGTCGGCAAGTGGATGGACATGCTGCCGAAGTGGAATTGAATTCCTGAAATGTTTTTATAGAGGTTGGAGATGAATGCAGTGTGTCCCGAGCGTGAATGATGAGAGCTATGATCCAGTTTTAGTTAAATGTGTGGAGGATATCCTGTTCTGAGTGCAGAAGGTGGAGAAAGTTGCCCAAGTCTGTTGTGTAAGAGGAAAGAGTGGATGGAGAGAGGGCTGCTAACATATAGGATCTTGCCGATAGGAGGAGGTTGGAGAGGGTTGGATTTAATTGAAGATGAGCTGCTGGAATGGTGGGACTTGGAGGGTTTGCTGCTGGAACAAGGCTGCGGAACTTGGCTACCTGTAGGGAGGGAGGGATGAATGGGCATGACTTTAAAAGCATCTGAAATCTCCGCTTTTCTGACCCATGCGGTATGGCCTGCTGCTTTAATGGATTTAATAGTGTCGGAAACTGTAATGTAATGCAGGGAGAATTGATCATGGGGAATTAGCGGTGAGACTGGAAGTGGAACTCGGGGTGGAAAGATCGATTTGGTGCTTTTTTCCCGATATTTCACTATTCGATGGGGCTAATCCTGAAGACAGGGAACGGTGGAGCTGGGAAGGGGCCGGCCATGAATCCTTTGACCATCTCGGCTTGAATTAGAGACTTGCTGATTTTGGACTCGGAGGAAGCTGAATGAAGATTTTTGCATGTGAATGGGACAGAGGGCAGATTAGAAAGGTCAATGGAGAAACCAGACTGCAGGTCGTCAATTACATAAGTAATGAATTGCCTATCTGGGATGTTGATGGGGGTGGAGACTGGAAAAGTGCTGATTGTCATTTGGCTGGGCAGATGGTCTTGGAATGCGCGTCCCCGCAAAAGCTGCAAACATGCAGGAACCTGAAGAATGGGGTGGAACAGACTGAAACATTGAAATTATTGCAAACTTGCCTGGTTACAGAAAATTGGCACATCAGAGGCGGAAGGAGGAACTGCAACGGTGGTGGAGTGATTGTCTATACCATCTAGACGAGTGTTGATTGCAGACAAAGCGTTTGAAAACGGCTGCTTAAACTGCTTCATGTCATTCATAATTTTTTGATGCAGCTCTGCCATACTGTCTTCAGCTGCAGGTAGCTGCTGGGTTTCAGGCGGCTCTGGGCTGGTGACGTATGCATTTGACGCTGCTGCTGAGCGAGCAGGGGCAGGGTGGCGATGTGGTCAGATTGCTTCCAGGAAGAATTTGGATGTCCTTATCAAATAATGCTTTTAATAGTCTGGCGACGGGCCAGTCCTTAAAGAAAAGCTGGGTAGGGAAGGGATCCTGTTGTTTTGGAACTCTCTGGGTCAGGGGCATGAAACAAAGGAAGAAGATGGCGCAGGAGGTATCGCGATGTTCCATGGATTCCTGGGGTCGGAAGAAGAAGAGGAAGATAAATCCATGTTCAGTGTCGGGTCCGGTCTTGGTTCGATAATCAGTCAAGGTAGTCGTGCTGCAAGGTCAAAGCCAAATCGGGAAGTCGTACGAAAAAAGAATCAAAGCCGGATCGGGTAGTCAAAGGGTCAGGAGTCGAAAATGGAATCAGGGAAGTCAGACAAGGTAAGGCTTCATTCACGATAATCAATGTAATATTCTCTCTCTCTCTCTTTGTCTTTTTCTTTTTCTCTCTCTATACAGGAAAAAAGCAAATGCAAGGGAAAGAGCTGAGCTGTGACTGGGTTTAAATAGGGAGTCGATGATAGACAGGTGAAATTAGGAAGGGGTGAAGCCCTGGCTCACGCCCCCCGAACTCCACTAAAGTTAACATATATTTATGTATTTGCTTTACTTGTTTTTTTTCTCACAACTTACAGTACCAGAACCACTGTCTTTTTTTAATCTGATGAGATCATGGGGGTGATGTAAGGATAACCCCCATAATGCTGCCAGAAATCGTGTTTAGCAGCAGTAAAGTCTTATTTCCCCCGGTTGCTAAAAATGCCAGAAATCGTGTTTAGTATACGTAAAGAATGGAATTCACCTGGAGTTCTGCACCCGCTATCAAATTTTCACTTTGCCATCATTAATCCATTACAATTATATTGCATTCAAATGCATTCAAATGAAGAAAACAGCATGGAATTGGGCGGGATCTGGATACCAAGAGGGAGCAAACATTATAATGTGATGTAGGATTTTGCCTTGCACTTAGGCAATTGCTGACACTACTTGCTTACACTTACACCTCTTCTAAAAAGGTGCAAACCATTGAAGAAGTGAGTAACTACGAGCTGTATAAAAGCACACACCTGCAGAGACCTGTAATTGGCTCAGGATGGCTGCTGTGGTACACTGTGATGGGTGTTTTCCTATTGTCAAACATAGGTACATTTACCATTAATTTATATTATTTTTTTTGCAAACAATCAATTTCTCTAAAAAGAAAAAAAAAATCACAACTAACAAAACAAAATGAGAAGTCCACCGCAAAGTTGCACATGTAAAAAAAATGTACTAGACCCAATGTATTGCATATGATAAATATTCACAAACTATTTTCTTAAAGGTGGAAAAATATGATAAATTAGATTAACAACGATGTAAATGACTGAAAAATATGATACATTAAACTACAAAATACAAAAAGACAATATTATTTTCTTAATGGTGGAACAATATGATAAATTACATGTAAAAGACTGGAAAATATGATAAATTCAATTTAAAATGGATGTAAAAGACCGAAAAGAACATAACGTACCAGATTTGAATGGGCACTTTTCCTTCTTATCGGAAGTTGTTTCCATTGTTTAGGCACGCGAAAGCAAACACAGTAGGCTAAGCTGCGTCCCACTTTTTACCGGGTACCTGAAAATACCAGTGCTTTCAGATTTAAGATTGAGATTTAGGACTAGACCACTGTGTTGTGCCAGTCAGTGAATATACAATCTGGAAAATGAAGAACAAAAAACATTTATAGAAAAAAACAAAAACCACATGAATGTTATTTTGCTTATGAGAGGTTGTCATTATTGTTTTCTAACTTATTACAATTTAGCCATGGCGTGCCAATTAGATTCATTTTTAGGTTTAAGAATTATACAACTACAGTGTATTCCAATTAATTGCATACCTAATAATTGCATGTTACTGTTAAATTTTAAAAAAAGTGAAAATGCACATGCAGTAGATTCCAGTTTGAGCAATAACACAGTACATATAACCAGAATATACAATTATGAGGAACAGATATGTACATTTTCATAAAAAAATGGGATTTATAATTGTATATAATTATCAGGTATACAATTAAATGTACCTGTAATAGACTGTATATGCTGCTGATAATTGCACAAAACCTTTAGGCACATGGGCTATGTAATTAACTAAAATCTACTGTAATATGATTTTACATGACGTGCTTCGTATTATTTAAAGTTGGGTTTCAATGCTACTTGGATGAATGATCTACCTGCATGAATTCATTATATATTGAACATTTCACAATGCTAAGTGTGTTTGCAATTAGAAAAAAACAGGAACTCTGACACTAATACTGAATACTAAAAAAAAAAAAAAAATTCTCACTTCGCTCGACACATCTTTTTCTAGAGGTATTATTATGACGTGCAACACTGCATACAACATGGGCTGTTTTAAGAGTAATGTTAACGTAGCCTGACATACAGTACGACTGCGCCCACGCTGGCTTTGTCGTGCCAAAGTTATTTTTCTTCTCTGCCTCCTTCCTTACAGAGTTGACAAAGAAAGAGCTACCTCCTTTGCTTCAGAGAAATGGAACTAAGCCAAGAGTTCGACGTACAGTGGAAGAGACAGGCAGAAGGCTGGAGAGTTGAATGTCTTATTTTATAAAACTGAATCGAGGGACCATTGATCCATATAGATCCTATAAATAAACAGAAGTCGGGCACAATACATTTAAAGGAAGTTAGACTATCGGTAGGTAAAGACGACTTTTTGTTTGTGTTTGTGTTAAAAACTGACTTAAATAGACAATGTTTACCTTTTTCTAATTTTAATATAATAAATGTAGATTTTATTGACCTGTTTGTTTAGATTTTTTAAAAAGGAAACTAAGCCAGCATAACGGCTGTTAAATTGCATGTTTAGGCTTTAGTTACCAAGTACGCCTTTCCAAGCTGTTCAAATCTTACATTTAACCTCAGTGAATCGACAAACTGCTGCTTCTTGTGTTTGTGTTTTATTTTGTATTAAGGGGTTTAGAACAATGACTTACTACTTTTAAAAATGAACGCGGTATTTCGAGCGAAATGCATATTTAACAGTGTGGTGCAGGTAAAGGCGTTCAATTTTGCGTTCCTTTTTTCATTCAATTCGGAACCTGCCAGAGACTCGTTTTTTTGTTAATATGACATCATAACCCGTTGTCATTTATGGTTTAAGCAATCTCAACAAATCTATCATAGTACATTAGCAACGTGTACTATGCTTTTTTCCCCCCTATGCATTTTTGAATGCCTTACCATTGTGTAATAATATACTTCTTTGTTGTTTACCATACAGTACTGTAATTTACCGTGCTAAAACGTATTCGTTTTATTAGTATGAATTCAATAGTTCACCCATACTAATACCAATAATCTTTCTGTCAGCTAATATTTAAGGTGATCATATTTCTCCGTGTTCAGCGGGACAGTTTGGGATAGTTAAGGCTTTTCAACTCACAACCCAAGGCATTCTGGTACGTTTTACCTGTCTCAGGTATCATTCTTACCTTTAAGAGAAGCAGGACTACGCTTACCAGAATGCATTGGGCTGTGAGTTGAAAAGCCTGAACTATCCCAAGCTGTCCTGTTGAACACTTAGCCATATGGTCACCTTACTAATAAATAACTGTTGATGTTAATTTTAATAAAAACATACATATTAGGTACTTGTAATAGACGTTGTTAACCACATTTCTTGAAGGGTATTTAGAAATGCTATGTACTTTTAATAATGCATACAAATCATGTGTGGGTGCTGTAAGTGATTGATTACACATTGTGCTCCAAACCATTTAAAACAAGCTTGCATGCAGAATGTATGTGCCATATTTTGTACATTATGTATGTTTTGAAACAGTGTGTCCTGAAACTATGCCAACCACACATTTGTGTTTAATATACCAAAAATAAATAGAAATACCATCCATGATGTAGTCAATAAGGATTTGGGCCAGGATAGCACTGAATCCATGTGACAAGTTTACCCTCATTTAGAAGGGCTTTTGCGATTATTGCACAATGATCACTGCCTCTGATGTGGTGAATGTGGCAAAGCCTGGTATCATTTGGAATCTGTTGCACTTTGGATATGGAAGCCTTTGTCATCCATGTACATGTGCATACTGTCCACTCTATTAAAGTCTGTCAGATTTGAAACTAGTTTGAAAAAAGGGAGAAGAAGCTTTTACATCTTACAGAAAGCATGCCATTTCAAATGTCATTCCTGTCTATTTGTAAGTGACACCTGACTGGTTTAAAGGTCTAGCAACCAGTGCAATTGCCTGGGGCCCCAGGCCATGAGGGGCCCCACTAGGCTAAGTTAGGTCACATCTACAGAGTAGTGAAAAGCATACATTTAACAACAGAAAATTCATACTAGTTCTGCATATGTCACCTTAATGTGCCATTGTCTAGTTCATGACACTGTTTAATTTTACAACAATTGTTAATATAAAATGGTATCAATATCTTTTAACAGATACGTAACAATAATTAGGCCTACTGATATTCTGTGTGCAGTTTGAGCAATAACAGTGTATTGTCTTGTCTGGATCATCTTACTCCACAGGAAAGCTAAAAGGCAGCCATCATGAACGAGTGTCACTATGAACAGAAGATGGAATTCTTCTACAACCACAGCAACAGCAAGACTGAAGATGATTGGTCGGGGGCCAGACTCATCATTATTCTGGTTTTTGGTTCGATATTCTGCTTGTTTATCTTCCTGTCAAATGCAATGGTCATAGCAGCAGTGATCACCAACAAGCGATTCCACTTTCCCTTCTATTACCTACTTGCTAATTTAGCGGCGTCAGACTTTTTTGCCGGAATAGCCTATGTGTACCTTATGTTCAACACGGGGCCCGTCTCCAAAACACTCACCGTGCACCGCTGGTTTCTGCGGCAGGGTCTACTGGACACAAGCCTCTCAGCCTCCTTGGCAAACCTGCTGGTCATTGCGCTGGAACGCTACATCTCCGTAATGAAAATGACGGTGCACAGCAACCTCACAAAACGCAGAGTGACTGTCTTAATTATCATGGTGTGGGCAGTTTCTATTTTCATGGGCGCGGTGCCCAGTTTGGGGTGGAATTGCATCTGTAGCCTTAATGACTGCTCGATACTGGCACCCATTTATAGTCGGAGTTACCTGGTTTTCTGGTCGGTCTCTAACCTTTTGGTCTTTTTTATCATGGTGGTCGTGTACATGAGGATCTATATATATGTGAAGAAGAAAATTATTGTCCTGTCGCCTCACACCAAAGGCTCTATAAGTCGCAAGAGAACCCCTATGAAGCTCATAAAGACGGTGATGACAGTTCTAGGTGAGCTGGACCAATTATTTACATTTTTTATGAAGGTGGTGGTGGGCTTAAAGTTGTACTTTACACTGTAATATTTATATTTTCAGAGTATGTCATTTTATATTGGTTACGTCCAGTTTTTTGTATACAGTGCTCCCTTGCTATAATGCAGGTCTCGGGGGACACAGGCTGTTTGGTCCAGTGGTTAAAGAAAAGGGCTTGTAACCAGGAGGTCCCCGGTTCAAATCCCACCTCAGCCACTGACTCATTGTGTGACCCTGAGCAAGTCACTTAACCTCCTGTATGCTGATGCATAGTTCACACACCTTAGTCTCTGTAAGTTGCCTTGGATAAAGGCGTCTGCTAAATAAACTAATAATAATAACAACACACAATATGAGTGTTGTAACCGAAGAGCGTTATAAACGGGGGAGGGGGTGGGTGGAGCTGCGGGACACATAACAACACACATCTGACAAATACAAAATAAAATAACTCCCTCTCTATAATGCACATATAGTGAAGTAAAAATGTAACTTTCTGTGAATTAACCATGCATAAAGCACCATGTAATCAACGCTATTTAAAAAAAAAGGTAACATTCCCACTCGTAGATCATTTTAATTAGCAGTTTTTAAACTATAAATAGCTTGGCTAAACAGCGGTCGGGGGTTCAGTTCGAAGTGACAGACAAGCAAACCAAGTGCGAGAAGCAGAGCGGGTCGGGAGAGGGGAAGAGGGAATGGGCTCGCCCCAGGTTCGGCTGCCAGAGCGGGGCTGAAGCGAAGCTGAAGCGTCTCGTCTCCCGGAGAAAGCCGCAGCTCCTCTCACAGCAAAAAAGTAAATACATTAGGAAAGATAACCACGTAATAGGCCTAATATTTATTTAGTTATAAAACGAATACTGAATAAGATGTCTGTTATAAAGTGCCAGCGCAACTTTTCTTCAGTTTAGATACTGTATCAAAAGGGAGAGACAGAAACGGAAGTTAGACTGAGAAGTTGTTAATAGTTTGAACAACACCGGTACTGTATTTACTGTAGAAATATTGTGTGAATCAAATAGTAACAATGAACAGTCTCTATTGGCAGAGCTTCCTTTTTATCAAGCCCACTAGCTGCCTGAGAATCTCACAGGATCAGTCATTCTCTCGCAGCTTGTTGCCTTGACTCAGACAGGGTGCAGCTCCCTAATGCAGTTGACTCAAATCCCACTGAGAGTCAGTGCCGGTTTTCCCCTTTTACACCACACTTATTAACTAGGGTCCTTTTTCAGCGGCTACTGAAAAGACCCCTAAATGCTGAAACACTATATTGAGGTGGTTTTAAAATTGATGACTGTGGTACTGTGCATGTATCATTTTCAAAGGAAAGTTCAAGGTTGTCTGAACAGCTGGTAAGTCAGTTGGTATGTGTTTATGTGGCACATACACTTTTATTGTGTGTTGCTGTGGGCATATTATTATCAGAACTCAAAAAGTCACATTATAAAGTTCCAGTGCAGAGTACACAGTAAATAAACATAATAAAGAGGCCATTAACAATTGTCCTATTCTCAATGGAGCGGTTGCCATTGAAAAATACAAATAAGTCTCACCTTTTTTCACATTATTTTGGTAGTACCTTTCCGGTAATTTGGGTTTCCATGTAGTTTTCTTTTAGGGAGAGAAATTCTCATTTCTAAATGCAAACAACCTCATTAATATTAAAATACGGGAGGGCATATTTAAGTGTCTCTGCGTTCTAATTTGGCCTCGCACGACGAATCCTCTCATGCAGCTTTCTTAAACTGGGTTTCCTCAAGGCTTTTAGTTTGGGTTGAAGCACCGCAAGTGCAGTCTGCCTCATTTGGACACAAACAAGTTTTATAAAAAAAGCAAAGGACACAACGCAAAAAAACCAAGACAATACAAAACCCCAATACAAAAAAACAAACAACATGGACGGAATCGCGGAATTCAGAGAAAAAAAAAAAATCCAAAAAATTCAAAATAATAAAACAGATTTTATAGGGCCCTACAAATACCAGCATTCCATAAGATTGTGCTGTGTACTATCTATGTATGTTTTTGACTGCATATATCTATTTATTATAAACCTATTATACATGTACATATATAACAGGTTTTCCTACAGAACTGTAGCTTCAGCAATTCTGATCCTTACGGTAGTCAGAGCACTTTAGGTTAATGATAAAAAAATGATCCAGTCAAAATGTTAAGTACAGTACATTTTCAAAATACTGGTAGTAAAGGCTACCCTACTCACCCTCATTTCCCACTGCGTAATATTCTTATAATAATAATAATAATAATAATAATAATAATAATAATAATAATAATAATAATAATAATAATAAATACCTGAATCCTAATTCCGCACGGACAGTGCAAGACTCAGTAGTTCATAAGGATGCTAATCCTTTCTGGAACTTCATGCTGTAAGTCTTGCATCAAGCTTGTTTTAAGCCCAGTATTTCTCTTTTTAAACAAATTAGTGGAAAGAACAGTTTTTTTTTCTTTTTCATGTTTTCGTTCTTCAAAAACAAATGTTGCTCACTGAATTAAGTTTAAGAGATTTTACTTTACCTCTATAGATGGTCGCTCAAGCCTGGTGCAGTCGGTAGCTCACAGCAATAATACAGAAGACCACTGGCCAGAATTCCCAGCTATACTGATTGAATACATTTTGGGGTACAAACGTGACTTTTTTTTGTCCTTGGTAGGTACCTATGATAGATGCTACTTAAGGCTTGTGTACAATGAATTGCATCATACTGTTAAGAGACAGAAAAGTCTAGGCTTAAAGCAATCAGCTATCCGATGACCAAACACAACTGTCCGATGATGAAAAAAATATCTTTCTGTGCTTAGCAGAGGGCTTTGCTTATTTATTTATTTATTTGTTTGTTTGTTTATTTATTTATGTATGTATTTAGTTATTTCAGAGGGCTACATTTTTTAATATGTAGTATCTTCAGTATTTTTTTATAACGTTGCTTATAAAAATACTAAACTATAAAGTACTATCATTTTATGTCAGATAGTAATAATTTGAAACATTTAATAAATGGTGTTGCATGCAAAGAAAATACTAAATGAAGAGGTGTCTAAACCCCTCGTACTGTATGCTTATTTTTTCCTGTTTGGTCAAAGAAGCTTGCCAGGGCTACTTCCAGCAGATCTCCGTTGTTAATAAAGAATTGCTTGGTATAGCCTTCAGGTATAGTAGAAACTTGTGCGAGGTTAGGTCACAAACGGGATCTTCACTATTGAAGTTTTGTGAATATAAAGTATGGCTTTCTGACATGTTTTAGCATGAGAAGGCGATTTACCCACCCTTTTAAATCATACCATGCTTTGGCCACGCACTTCCTCTGGCGTGAGGAATGTGCGTGATGTGTGCTACATCATATTCTAATGACAATAGAGAGAGAATCAGGACTTTCTAAACTGCATGGAAACCTAGCCTGTGACTGCCTACTGGTAGATCTTTAAAACAATATATAACATTACTGTTCATTATTGTCTTAAAGTGGCTTTGCTGGTATTTTGGTACCATGTGGTCACTTTTATTAACACTTTGTTGATGCTTATTAGAAAAGTGAGCCAGATTTCTCAAGGTCTATAGAACAAAGTGCAGTTTGTTAATATCTTGGCAATGGCAGAGAGTAGAGTTATGTCCTTTGGAACACTTTGAGACATTGTCTCTTTTAAATTTTAAAGCAATCTTTCAATAGGATTAGTATTTTCAAAGATACATTGGGCATCAAGACATTCATTTCTCCTGTTCACAATGCTGCTGACTTCATTTCCTACGGTGGTTAGAATTTGATTAGTAGTTTTACAGTTCTGTATTTTAATGTTGTTTTTTGTTCCGTGTACATTTAAGCGTTTGAAAGGTGGCGGTTTTCCATTAGGTCCGCTGAGAAAGACAGGGGCCCATCACAGAAGGCGCTGTGTGAGAATGCTCTCTTAAAGCATTTCAGGCAGTCCTGGTGTGGATTTATTTAGTGAAGCTGCTTGGCGCCTCTCTCTCTCTCTCTCTCTCTCTCTCTCTCTCTCTCTCTCTCTCTCTCTCTCTCTCTCTCTCTCTCTCTCTCTCTCTCTCTCTCTCTCTCTCTCTCTCTCTCTCTCTCTCTCTCTCTCGACATCATTGTTTAGTGGAACTTTTCCTTCTTCAGGTAACTTCAATCAAAAGAGTGTTATTCAGGAACAAAGCAAATCCAAAGACAGTACAAGATGCAACCACAACAATACTGTAAGCAAACTTACAAGTCTCAGCAGGTGGAATCTTGAGCAACAAAGCTATGGGTAAACCTACAGGTCTTGACAGGTGGTATTCGAACAATGAAATACCTTTTACAAGCATTAATATACTTAGCATATTACTGCCCACTGGGAGTGGAACTCCACCTAGAGGGAGTGGAAATCTCCTACTTTCACCAATGAACAGAGTCGGCCCCTCTTTACTGGAGGCGAGCCACCAGGCACCCCGTCATGCAGCACCAAAGCACACCACCTTTAACTGTAGTTTGTGGTTTAGAGGCAGTTTTAGCTGGGTTGATTGTGGTTTGCACATATGATAAAATCAGCTTTTTAAGTAGAAACAGCTCATACATTAACAAGGGTCATCCGCCCAAGGTCACAACTGCTCTCTGAGTCATAAAAACTAGTTTATGATCATGATTCTCAGACATGGATGTATTTCAGGCCAGACAACAATTCGAAAAGCCTTACATTAAACACAGGAAAATCACAGAATATTCAGAGATTCAATGATTTCTCACTTCTTTACCATTTAAAGGGGCACATAAAATTATTACTGTTGGAAAACATGGAACTTGAACGTTTTAATACAATATAAGATATATGTATTCTTTTTTCAGGCTTGTACACTTTGTTGGTCTTTTACAGAAGATTGACTGATAAACTGATAAGATACGAGATTCTAAGAATGCATTGGAATTCCAACAACGGAGACTGTTGGAACATAAGAAAAGTCTGTTTTAATGAAAGATTGGCTCAGGAAGCATGCACTATGTTTGGAAACTGCTGATTGATAAAAGGAACTGAGACATCCGAGTTTAACATGCTGTGCTAATCTGATTATCTGACCTAGCATGTGGTTCGGTAAATTTACATATCAAAACGACTAACTGCAATTTACCCTTGCATAAACAACACATTTCCTTTGCATAACACTTGTAGTCACATTTTTACACAAACATCAAACAAACCTGTTACACATGACACTTCGCTATGGGAACTGTCCCTTGGACGCTGGACAAATGGAAGGTACGGGGGTTGCTAAGGAATGGGTCCTCATGTCTATAAAATGCAACCTCTCTGTAGTCTTTTGACTTCAGAATCGATCTTGCACAATGCATACGGGCGGCGGCGTGATATCTTTGACCTTAGAAGACTGCACTACCATGGACGGGACGCTGGAAACAGGCTGCGTGATCTCCTTGGCTCCAGGACGCTGCAGGCTGCGAGCTGCTGCGTGTATTATCAGAACAGAACACATGGGAAACTCGCGGCCTGCTGTAACGGCCATCCATAACTACTTACATCTGTTCGAGAGAAAGAGAATTGTCGCAGCACTTTTCTTTCCCTACCTTTTTGTTTTTATTACTTCAATTAGAATTTATATTAAACCTTACAAAGGTTTTAAATGTCTTACCTCACATCTTAGTATCTATGCTAAAAACCTTACCTGGATGTATCTGAGTTATGGGTGGTATGGCATTTCCTGACTTTTGTGGCTTCATGCTTAAACTATAACAAGTTTTAATGTTTTAATATATATATTTTTTATAAATAATTACTCAATACCAGTGCAATAAATACCTATAAATGAAACAAGTCTATACCATTAGCAAACTATATCTAGGTTTGTCTGAATTTCCACTAGTTAGTGAAATGTATTAAATCTCATGTCCTGTAGTGGAATACATGGAGTGGTTTACAAGCCTTTTTTATTCTGCGGGCCATTTGAGCTGAAACCAGCAGACATGTCACCACTCTGGGAAGCCTTGGATAACATACATTGAAATATGAGGTATTAGGCACTGCCAGCATTTAAACAGCATGCCAGGCTGTATAAAATGATTGAGCTTAATAAAGGGTATTTATTACAGAGGTGTTATATAGTCAGCACTGGAGACTCAAAAGGTCCAGCCGTGACTCTGTGTTCTTCCAATCCTTGTTTTGTTTTTAAGACTGTCTGCATATGGGGCACATTGACCTTTGTGTGGTGGCTTTGTGACTGCCCTGAGGTCAAAGTTGAGACCGTCAAACCCATTTCAACCAGATTTGAGAGGTCTCCAGAGGTGAAAGGCAAGTGGCTTCTTAACACAGACTGCTTTCATGGAAACGGGCTCAGGTCTTTTTAGATAGTACTGTAGCCGCCTTGGCTTAGATCAGCAACTGCATGGGTAAGGAAAATACATGCAGTTAGTTATTATCTGGAAAATTCCAGTGTTCCCTTTGAATTCAACATTTTTTTAAAAAGCAAAAAAGGGATGCCATTTGCACATTGTTGAGGAATGAGCTTGAAAAACTATCGAGAGGTAGCAACCCTTGGTGAGGGACTGCGAAGGTAAACACTGATATTATAGAGAGTCTCTAGGGAGACCTCAAAGATGATAGATGGTCCTTCAGCATATCTGTTTACTACTGTACAGTATACAGGTTTCCTGTATTGAAACACTCCCATTTTGTTCAAAGTGAAGCATGTTTGGTTTCCTCCAGTTGATTGTGTGACCTAATCTGATCACAGACAATTCACACTGGTTCTCTTGGGTGGCACAATAGGCATTATGCTTGAATGAGACTTTATCAAATGATGTTCACTGGTAATACAGTGGCTCTACAATGGCAATGCAATGGTACTGCACTAAGAAACAATGGTAGCTCATGAGCAATGGGTATAATGGTACCACTTTTAACCTAATTATTTAATGAATAAATACTATCTGTATTAGTAAAATAAGTTGATGCACAAGCACAAGAAATGTGCAAGGCTCAGAAATCACAAGGATTGTGCAGGTTTATGCAAGCAAGAAATCCTTATCCTTGCTTTTTACTTGGTCTCTTGCACAGCCTCCTTGATCCCATGTGTTGTTTTTTTTGTTAGCATGGGCACGCACTTTACACATTACAGTGTATTCTACTGCATTGAACTGTAACCACAACATCTTATAGTATTTATAAAAATCAATAATGTGCTGAACCACAGAACTTGATGTCAGTGCAAACTTTGCTTCATATGTCAAATAAAAAAGTACAATAAATAAGTAGAAGGCTTTAAATACTGTGTTAGTATTTTAAACAGTTTTTTGGTTGAAGTTGAAAGGGGGTTCTACCAAAATATAGCAGCATTAATTAGTCTCCCAGAGTGTATATTTCTTACGTGTTTGAGTGGTGCAGAAATTTGGAAGAATGAAGGTCTTTGTTAAATGAAACTTATTTTGTGCCCAACAGATAGGGATATTATGGAGGAGCTGTCTATTCTGGTACATTATAAACCTCAGTACAGTTATCTTTGTTATACAGTATTTCACTCAAAGGCACTGTTTATACAGCCAATGTGATGGGTGCTGAGTGAAAGGAGTTTTTTTTTTTTTACATAGGCTTATTTATTCTCCAGAACTACATGTGTGTGTATCACTTTCAGAATGGACAGCTGTCACACGAATGACGATGATGTTTTGTGACTGGTAAAACATTTAGTGACAAATCACTGTGACAGGAAACGCTGTATATTGTAATATTGTATATTGTAATGGGTTTCCCCTAAAAATGTTCTTTAAATATTTCAGTCAGTTTGTTGTTGACAGTACAGAATGTCTTCACAGTTACTGTCAGATGCAATATAGAGGTTATATAAAGCTTGTGACTTTAAGCTGATTTTATCTTCACAGTTTAGTTATTTTCTTGCCATTAATAACCACTGACTTAATAACACATCCATCTGTTATCATATATAGTAGTTATAGAAACTCATTTCTGTAGTTATCATAATTTTGTGGTGTGTTTTTCTGTTTTGCATTATTTAAACAAGTGAATGAAATTCAATATGTTGCCATGGGGCAAAGCTCTGAGGCCCTCCGACCGGAACAGGAGAACTCCAGCTAACTTTGATTGCTAGTTATTAAGTTTCACTTTTAAATCAGCTTTTATATGTCAGACCTGCAGGTGCAAATCATCAAACCAGTATGACTACAAAAAGTAATCAGGCCTCTTGAGCTTCCATAAACACATGCCTCAAATATTCCTGCGATAAGCTTGTCAAAAACATTTCGCAATGAACTGATGAATTGATGGTGTTGTGTGGTTATTGAAGGAACACAGTAGGATCAGAATTTCAAACTGAACTCCACACTCACAATCAGGTTCCAAGCAGACCCCTCGGGACACCTTCTGAATGCACTACGTTCAATTATCTACCAGGCAATGGCAGATTGGGGTCAATTACAATTGTCTCAGGCACATAACAGCCTAATCATAACTTAGCATGTCCATGAAGACAGACCATTTCCCCCCCTCCGGCAACATTCCCAAGGGTAGAAAATAAAAAGGAACACATCTAAGTAGAACATTCAATACACCTGCAGTATATACTGGCTACTGCAGATAGAACATAAGCATTGCAGACACACACACACACATTCTGTCATTGCTCATATCGTAAAAAAAGGCAGACTGTGAATGAGTCTTAAACTCTTTGGTTGTTATTGGCATGGTAAAGCAAAAAGCAGCATGGAGGCACAGGAAACTGGGCATGCTGTTACATGAAAATCCTTGCTGTTATTGATACTGTTGCAATAACTGAACTGAGCACTTGGTTTTTGTCTCAACTTGTTTCCACACAGACAGAGCTATAATATTGTGCCTGAATACCCGACAGACTTTAAACATGCAGCTTTCAAATCGGATGCAAGGGTGGTAATAAGACTCCTATTGCATAGCAGTTTCACCCATTCCAGGTTTTAAAATGAGCCTGATTAGCCCCAGTGTAGATATAACAAGTGCAGGTGTGTCTTAATAAACTCCTAGTAAAACCAGGAATGGACCAAACTGCTATGCAAGTACCTTTAAGTAGAAAAAATGTTTCTGCTAGAGCAGGAGTGCCCAATCCTGGTCCTGGAGGGCCGATGCCCTCCTGGTTTTTGTTCAAACTGTACACTAAATTGATTAATTGGACCAATTAAGCTTCTAATAAGGGCTTGATTGGTCCAATTAAGTAATGTAGGGCACAGTTGCAACAAAAGCCAGGAGGGCATCGGCCCTCCAGGACCAGGATTGGGCACCCCTGTGCTAGAGCCTTTTTCAATGTACTCGGTACGCCTTAGAATTCTGATTCGGTGTTTTGAAGTTCTGTACATAAAGAAACTCTAAGATGCCAACCATACAGAATGTGAAAACACTATTTGCTCATTGGGCTTGTTGTTTCTTTAAAACACAAGACCCTCTTCACCAAATGAAGACATTTTCAAAGCACCGGTTAACCGCAGAGAATGTTTATTAGAAAATGTCTTTTGTGTCTTGAAAACAGCTCTTACAGAGATGTGGCTAGGGTCGGTTGACATCAAATTAAATAACATAGTAAAAATAAAAAAATAAACTAAAAACTTAAACTGATGATTCTATTCATTGTTAATGTTCTTGTATCTCTGCCTAGAATTCCAAATGGACAAAAACACCATTTACAGTAAATTATTTTATTTGTGTGAAAATATACTGGCTTGAGTGAGACATAACACGTTGTATTCAGCATGCCAAGAACAGGTACCATGTGCAGAAGGCAAGCTGTTCCAAGAGCAACACAACCAGTCTGATACCTTGGAGGAGTGTCTGCTAACTATACTATCAGTTAAACAATGTGCAGCTAGTGAATGCAGACAGTGTACAGAATTATTAAATGCGGGTGCATTTAACCTGAGCTGGTGTGTTTCCAAGAAGCTGCCCTTTGTACACTTTGTGAGGGTTTCACTCACATTAAACAATGCTGGGTGTGTTTTGTACTACATTCCTTCTTTTGTGGTGTTTTGTGCTGTGGGTGTTTTGAATGCCCTGTTAGGGGTGTGTGTAGGAGTACAGCAGGTTATAATACAGTAGTATTCTTTGTTGTTTTTTTGTTCCCTTTTAACATAAAAAATATGTATGAAACACAGACTTTAGATTGTAACATCCCAAGTTTATACTGAACCCACATGACAGACCATGCCTGTAGCGTGTGAGGACACATTGCTGTTATTGCACTGTAACGGGGTCACGGTTACACCTTACAATACTGGCCACACATTTCTTTGAATGCTAATAGATACAAATTCATTATGAATCTGTGACCATGTTAAAGTCTTCACAACTAGAAAATGTAATTGCGAAATAACTACAAAACATGAACTCCTCTATGTAACAGTAGGAGTAATACAAACCAATAAAAATGCCCTGTCAAGTTTTGATTTTGTTACTTTCATCAAAGAATCAGATAACCCTTTGAATAAGAAATACAAACTGCTAGAAATGTTGTACACCTCACAGAATTATGATATGGATGTTGGTTTGTGTCAGAATTATGATGTCGATGTTGCTGCTGTTGGCATGCATTTCATTAGGATAGAGTCATTCAGTTTAATTAGTCCCTCAACATTTTCCACCAGTTACCCTAATGGGCATAAACTCCACTTTATCCCACTGCCCGTTTGTACGAACGATTTCTTTGTGCTGATAAGAGGTTCTACTATATCATATTAGAATGTGGAATTTTGATCTATAAAAGAGGTTCTACTATATCATATTAGAATGTGGAATTTTGATCTATAAAAGAGGTTCTACTATATCATATTAGAATGTGGAATTTTGATCTATAAAAGAGGTTCTACTATATCATATTAGAATGTGAAATTCAGCTCTATAAAAGAGGTTCTACTATATCATATTAGAATGTGGAATTTTGATCTATAAAAGAGGTTCTACTATATCATATTACAATGTGGAATTCGGCTCTATAAAAGAGGTTCTATGTCATATTGGAATGTGGACTTCGGATCTATAAAATGAGAGCAAGGGCGTGGTTAACATGTCACGGCAGATTTTACACCCTATTATTATTATTATTATTATTATTATTAATAGTAATATTATGATGATGTCTCTTCTAGGTGTTTTTGTAATCTGTTGGACTCCTGGGCTGGTTGTTCTCCTGCTTGATGGTCTACACTGCTCCAGCTGTAGGCTCCTGGATGTGAAGCAGTGGTTCCTGCAGCTGGCCATGCTGAACTCCATCATCAATCCCATCATTTACTCCTACAAGGACGAAGAGATGCGCAACACCTTCCGGAACATGATCAGCTGTGGGAGAAATAGAGGAAGGATTACCAGGACCAGCTCCAGAGCGCTGAGCTGCAGCATTGAGCCCAGTCGTAATACTGAGGAAAGTTCGATTTCTTTTCACAAGGAGGTCAAGGCGTGAATGCAGTACTGGGACTCAGGACCTTATTTGTTGCTGGATAGCAAAGGATCCTAGACATCAAGGAGTGCTGCCTTATTCAATATCAACTGTCTTTAGAAAAGCAGGAGGTGCCGGGCATTCTCAAAACTGCAAGTGGAAATTCAAAACCATGGATTGTGCATGATTGCTCAAACACAATGCCCAGAGGACAGCCTGAGTGGTGTTTACTGCAGCTAGCCAGCCCCCTTGGTGGTGCTTCTGACTGTACTATATTATTGTGTGGGGAGGGATGTTTGAGTTATGATTTGGGTGAAACTGATGTACTTTTAAATGCAGGTTTCACTGGCACATTGGGTGCACAGCTGTTAGGCCACAAACAATACCTGAAGGTAATGGTGGCTACAATGTCACTGCATGCCCCTACAAGTTCCAAGCCAGTTTCTTTCTAGTTCATTACAATTAACAGCCAATCAGCGATTCAAACTTCCTGTATTTATGTTTATTAGAAAACATATGTGAAATTGAACCCCTAAAACTTTTTATTTTATTTTTTAGTATAAAAAGCTCAACGCATTGTTTCATCTTAGATTTTTGTATATACATTTAATCGTGTGTGGTGCTGTTTTTTGACACTGTAGTCTAATAAATCATTGAGATAGCATACATGTTCCTACATTTGAATGGCTTTGAAAAAAAAAAAAAATAGACAAACTATTTGCCTTGCTGTAGTATACAATTTAGAAAAGTGTGTGTGTGTGTATATATATATATATATATATATGTAACACAGCCTCACTCACGGTCGTTCGTTTGCCCCTATAAATGAGACCCAGCACACAGGAACTTGAAGTTTAGCGCAGACACGCACTTTTAATAATATCAAATAAACAAAAATGAAAACAAAACCTAGCTCTTTTCAAGCACTAACTAACAGTGGAACCTACTCTAGTAAACCAGACAGCGAAGCTGTTTACCGGCTGAAAAACACACAGAAAAAGAACACACAGTGCCTTTTCCATTGATACAACCAATTACACACACTGTCGGGCTCTTCACACAGCAGCTTTGAAGAATCTACCTGCTCTCTTTAAATACCCTTCACCTGGCTCTAATTTACAATGACAGCCAGGTGCAGGTGATAATTAACCATTAAATAAATTACTAAACAATAATAAAAACAATTAACACACGTTTTTGGCAGGGAGGATATTAACCCCCTCCCTGCCTTGTTACTATATATATATATATATATATATATATACTACCGTTCAAAAGTTTGGGGTCACTTAGAAATTTCCTTGTTTTCGAAAGAAAAGCAAATTTTTTGTCCATTAAAATAACATCAAATTGATCAGAAATACAGTGTAGACATTGTTAATGTTGTAAATGACTATTGTAGCTGGAAATGGCTGATTTGTAATGGAATATCTACATAGGTGTACAGAGGCCCATTATCAGCAACCATCAGTCCTGTGTTCCAATGGCACGTTGTGTTTGCTAATCCAAGTTTATCATTTTAAAAGGCTAATTGATCATTAGAAAACCCTTTTGCAATTATGTTAGCACAGCTGAAAACTGTTGTGCTGATTAAAGAAGCAATAAAACTGGCCTTCTTTAGACTAGTTGAGTATCTGGAGCATCAGCAATTGTGGGTTCAAAACAGGCTCAAAATGGCCAGAAACAAAGAACTTTCTTCTGAAACTCGTCAGTCTATTCTTGTTCTGAGAAATGAAGGCTATTCCATGCGAGAAATTGCCAAGAAACTGAAGATCTCATACAACGCTGTGTACTACTCCCTTCACAGAACAGCGCAAACTGGCTCTAACCAGAACAGAAAGAGGAGTGGGAGGCCCCGGTGCACAACTGAGCAAGAGGACAAATACATTAGAGTGTCTAGTTTGAGAAACAGATGCCTCAAAGGGTCCTCAACTGGCAGCTTCATTAAATAGTACCCGCAAAACACCAGTCTCAACGTCAACAGTGAAGAGGCGACTCCGGGATGCTGGCCTTCTAGGCAGAGTTGCAAAGAAAAAGCCATATCTCAGACTGGCCAATAAAAAGAAAAGATTAAGATGGGCAAAAGAACACAGACACTGGACAGAGGAAGATTGGAAAAAAGTGTTATGGACAGACGAATCTAAGTTTGAGGTGTTCGGATCATAAAGAAGAACATTTGTGAGACGCATACCAAATGAAAAGATGCTGGTCTGGGGGTGCTTTGGTGGTGGTAAAGTGGGAGATTTGTACAGGGTAAAAGGGATCTTGAAGAAGGAAGGCTATCACTCCATTTTGCAACGCCATGCCATACCCTGTGGACGGCGCTTGATTGGAGCCAATTTCCTCCTACAACAGGACAATGACCCAAAGCACAGCTCCAAACTATGCAAGAACTATTTAGGGAAGAAGCAGTCAGCTGGTATTCTGTCTATAACGGAGTGGCCAGCACAGTCACCGGATCTCAACTCTATTGAGCTGTTGTGGGAGCAGCTTGACCCTATGGTACGTAAGAAGTGCCCATCAAGCCAATCCAACTTGTGGGAGGTGCTTCAGGAAGCATGGGGTGAAATCTTTTCAGATTACCTCAACAAATTGACAACTAGAATGCCAAAGGTCTGCAAGGCTGTAATTGCTGCAAATGGAGGATTCTTTGACAAAAGCAAAGTTTGAAGGACACAATTATTATTTCAATTAAAAATCATTATTTCTAACCATGTCAATGACTATATTTCCTATTAATTTTGCTATATTTCCTATTCAAACTCATTTCATGTATGTTCTCATGGAAAACAAGGAAATTTCTAAGTGACCCCAAACTTTTGAACGGTAGTGTATATATATATATATAACTTCAAATGAAGTGCTTTGTTTCCATTGTGACAGATTTTTTTTTTCTTCGAATCTGTTAATTATTTTGATATACTGCAAGTAACCTTTAATTATAACAGCACATAAAATTACCTTTCTATTCATTGTGTATAAAATATTAATGATGTTAAAATAATAATCATTCCAGTGATGGTTAATAATGCAATAGATCAATCAATCAATCTTTATTTTATATAGCGCCTTTCATAGTGGACCACCATCACAAAGCGCTTTACAAGGTACAGTAAAAAAACAATGCATAATACATTAAGTACAGTAAAAAAAAAAAAAACAACAACATGTATTTAATGCCAAAAAACAGATAAAATGTGTTATTGGTTATCAAGAGTTCTATTTTTCAGTTTATGCAACTAATCCAATTAAATATTAGGAACTTTTTTCTTTTTTTTTATCAGATATATTGTAAGTAACCTACAATTGTCAGCCATTGGGGGAAAAAAAAGGAATAATTGACTTTTTATAATGTTATTTTGTGTCCAAAGTAAATGTTGAAATAAAAGCTGTAGTGTTTTCAACAGAACACGTGACTTACTCTGCTGCCTGCTGTTTTGTACCGAATCCTACACTAGATCTTTCTACTTAACTGGGATTGTTCTGCTGTCTTTAATCTCTTATCCTTGGTCAGGATGAATCAGTGCCGACAGAGTTTTATTTGATACAGGGCTCTGTGTTAAAACTTTGACACTGAATTTCATTGTCAACGATTAAGCCACTTATTAAGCAATTCTTTTTTTGTGGGTTTCTTTTTGGGGGGGGGGGGGGTTGAATTTTTGGTGCTTATATTTTATTACTATTAAATTAACAATACATTGTCATTATTTCTTTAGAGTTTTGTACTTCACTAAGTGACTGAATTTCAGAATGGTCATTTCTATAGAAATAAATGAGAGTGTTTGGTAAGGTGCCTCTGTGCCTCTGCTTGCATAAATGGATTCCTTAGCTTTAAGAATTGCTGTCAAGATTTGCAAAGTGGCACTGGGGACCCCAGTTAAAAAAAAAAAAACTAAAAACAGCCAAGGTGGGCTGAACTGCTCCCTACCCCCTAACAGCCCTTAAGGTCCTTCCAGGGCATGTTTGAGGGCGTTGTGGGATTGACACTGAACCCAGAGTAGATCAGCACAATAAAGATACCATTCCTGGAAGAAACACAGATACCGTTACTTCCTTGTCTTGTCTTTCTTATTCTTGTATTTTATTTGGAAAATAAAACTGTGATTGGTGGAAATGGGTAGAAATAGATTTTGCTTAGGCTTTAAGGTAAATTCTCGTACACGTTAGAGTCTGCATGCACACCTGATATAAGGTAGACTTGAACTTGCTTGTTCCAGGCTGAAGAAATCCTTAGCAAAAATCAGTATATTTCTTGAATTTTGTTACAAAACTGTAACCTATAAATACTCAACAATTACAGTTATTGTGCTTGGGTGACTTAGAATGAGTCCAAGGCTCAGCTTCCATCCTCTAGAGTATTGGTAAGAGCTCCAAGGCACCTCTATAAAGGCCACTGCAGTGTTTTTAACAGAAACACAGGGAAATCATGAATGCAGAGAAAGAGGGTGATTTTCAGGTGTAATAATTCGGTTTTATGCATTTACGATTAAGTCAGGGCTTTGGCTTTTGAATCACTCGTAGCTAAGGTAAAACAACAGAGACAGCCATAAATATTGTGATTCACTGTACAATATAGTAATATTAACTGTTAACAAGACCTGTAAATACATGACAACAAAACCTGTAAACCTGTTTAACCATTTTGATATGAACTCATTTCCCCAAATGAGTCACATTTGCACTGTCCCTTTGTTCAATTTGTCAATAAAATGCCTGTAATGGGATAAAAAAAATTCTACTGTGGGATTTTTATATCTTGTCAGTCTGTATTTTATGTTTGAGAGATTGTATTGTTGGTCAAAGCACTTAACCAACAAAACATCAAGGTCGACATAACAGGTTCCCGATACCCTTTTTTCCTAGCATGGAGAAAACATTATTTTCATATCTTCTATAACCAAACTTAGGGAATAGTTACCAAGTGAATCAAGAGTACCATAACAGGGTGGTGTTGGGGTTTTAATTCACATGCCCTATAAATATAATTGGATTTGGAGAATAATACAACAGTAGTTTTACAAACATATCAAACCTAGTGCCAATGTAAGCACCTACTGTATATATTCAGTATACTAGTATGCATTTAAAGCTTACCCATATTTAGTTATGGTTCAGTAGATAATTACTGTTTTGGCAGTAATGTAATGATGTTATATGCCATACTGTATCGCTGGTAATTTCCAAGGGGAGCGTGTGAGCTGGGGTGTGGGTATCCACTGACAGACAGGGAGACAAGGACATGGGAATTGAAATGCAGAGTTAGCACCCAGGATTTACTTACAATAGAAAAGAGACCAAGTGACACTACCAACAATGGTAGATTACGGGCTATCATGCACTGCATGAAGAAAAGGTAAAGCAACAAACCAAGCACTGGGAAAAAAAAAACTGCTAAAATGAAAGTTGCCATTAAGACGGCTTAGCACTACCCCCATTGTACAGGGAGGGCCCACTGACTGACACACCCCTAATTAAACGAGTGGGATTTTAAAATCCCCTAAACTAAATCTTTTTTGTCTCAATCACGACTCTGGTTCCACACACGGTTGTCAGTGGCTTGTACTCACAGCTAGCAAGGTTTTTGTTTCCTTCCATAGAAACGGTCATCATGCTCTGGCTCATCATCCCCAAGGGTGTGTCTGTGTCTACCTTTTATAGTGAGACTCTCCTCCGGGACACACCCACTGTCAGCCAATCCCCAGCTGTCTTCCCTGCAACCAAACTCAGCAGGCAGCACACAAGTACATCTTACATATACTACTGTACTTATTTCTATCTAAGATTCGTTAATTAGACTTATTAGACAACAATTATTGTAGCAAAGCTACTGGAATCATTAATGCATTAAGGTACAGTAGTCTAACTCTAAGCAACTGAATTTCCTGTACTTTCATACAGAACACTCCTGTGAGATTCGCTGGGTGTCAAATGATGTTATGCTTAATTTGAGTGCTTTAAACATAATGATTGTTATCATTACTAAATGAGGGCATACTTGTAATGCTATCTATCTTCTGAGATTTTTACATTGATATTATGTGACGAGAAGCAGGAACCAGAGTGCGTTATTCCATTTCAATTTCACAATATACTTGAATATATCTGAAGACGTTCATATATCTATGATCATTTCCTGCAGCTTTTTATATTATTAATGAAGAGAACGAACACATGGTTTCAAGATTATTACATCTTCCGATAAATATGCACATGCCGTTTTCTGCATATTGTGGATTGTATGTTCAAAATTTCCGTAAAGCAGGGAGTATTTTAGAATTGTGTAATATTTCTGTTTGGCGTCTCATTTTGTTCCCCTTTTTTTCTCCAGCTGTGGTTTTTGGAGAAACATTTGAGACACGTATCAGATTCGAATGAGAAGAAAAGAAGATTCTTAAGCATTTCTCAGAGAAGTGAAAGAGACAACAATCAGAAGAACATTTCCCCTTTGGGTTTGTGGTACTGTTACCCTTCAGAACCCTTGCATTACCTGCCATATTGTGCCACTATTTCATCTTCATTTGATAAAGAATGTGTTTTTCAACACTGCGCAAGCACGGTTTCACGTCCTTTCAAATTGTTCCTTTGAACAACCTGGCTTTGATCTGCCGCAAGATTGTGGTTGAAAAAAACAAACAAACAAAAAAAAATCTGTCGTTGTGAACAATTTTTCAAGACCTTCTTAATGAAACCCCTTCAGAATTATGCCTACCTCTACTACACTAAGTCAATCCCTGTTTCCCCAATGAAAATCATCAATGTCGGTTTCTTAATAGGTTTCATGGTATGATATTAAATAAAATTGTCTATATAATGTTAGATTTGTATAATTAACTACACAATATAAAAAATGTCATGTGTCCCTGATATTAACAGGCACACAATGCCAGTCTCTAGGGGTACAATATTGCCTCTAAGCTGTACATGTAGGATAAGGACTACAAATGTCTGATGTTCAATTATTATAATTTGCTGAACATTTCATTCAGGTATCAGGGTTTTCCTTTACCCAGGCTGAGCTTAAATAGCAATTACGACCCAGTTATTTTATATTATACATTATTATTAGTTGTAGTTCGTTTAAAAAATAGTGCCACTAGATGGCACTGGTGTTACAGCTGCTGAAATGGTATCCTTTTTGAATGCAGTGATGATTATTCTGGTTTTGAATAGATCAATCAATCAATGTATGATTCTACATAGGTGAGTCAAAGCCTCTTCAATATGTGCAAACAGGTTTGAGCATATCATTTTTCAATTGTTTTTCCATTCCGTCACTCTCCAATTGGCCAGTTTAACTTGCAAACTACCACCTCCCCCATCGTCGCCCTTGTAGCTACTCCTTGGTTTAACTACAATTACTAAATGGGTGGCAGCAACAACAGTTTATTACAGAATAAAACAGATGCACAGCTTCTACACAGCTTCATACCGTGTAAAGCCTTTTGAACCCCCCTTATTGTGTATCAACTATTAATGCAAAAGCCTTACACAATCTTCTCAAAGCCAATGGAATTAGTTATCAGAAACCGCCTCAGAAGAACAGCTATCTGTTGTTTCTGTTGGGATTGTTTACATTTAGCAGTGGTTGTTTGGTAACAGAACATATCACAGAGCGGGTTGAACTGTCTAGTACTGGAAGTTAGGGTAGTTTAAATTATGTATGTTTCAGGCTAAGGAGGTAACTCCATTGTGCTTGTCAACCTTTAATCAGTGGCAGCTACTAATAGTTATTCTTGAAGTAAAAATACACTTCCTACAGGAGTAAGTTATTAAGGATGTTATGTGCAATTACTTGTCCGTTATTAAAATGTTGAAACCCTAACCCTAACTATACCACTAACCCTAACCATAAACCTAACCCGTTCTACCCCTAACCCTACCTCCAACCTCCAACTCTAACCCTAGCTTAAACCTTAACCTTAGTTTCATCGGTAATGCTAACCCTAGCTACAAAAATCTGGACAGCAACATATTTTTTAAGGAAACAGATACACGTGCACTTTTACCACCTTGCACCACGGAGGACCCTAGATTTACTTCAGTCCATTTACGGACCAACTAACTTTACGCTTCCATCTGCATCATAAAACCAGTGAGTAAAAATGAATTTCATCTTGTTCCAATATCAGAAAGGGTTCGCCGCTGGTTCTATCTGCAGTCTACAATCCAGTCTGCAACCTAACTTTATACAAATGTCAACGATATATCTTTGCAGACAAAAGTATTGGCACTCTAGCTTACTATACCATAATTCAAGTTAACAGATTAAGGACAAGCATTTAGTAAACCTTAACCCGTTTTAAAAAAACAAAAAGCAAAATAAACAATTTCTAGTAATTTAACAAAATCTTTATCAAAAATTTAAAGCATTTATTCATTACAAAAGTATTGGCACCCCTGCTTTAGTATTTCGCTTGTCCTCCTTTTGCTTTTATTACAGCTTTCAGGTGTTATTTCTTAACCAGTATGTTACATTTTGTTGATGAAATCGGGGCTCATTCTGTCTTGCATATTTCCTTCAGCTCAGACAGATTGGGTACACAATGCTTGGCACTAGCTTTTTCAAATCAGTCCAAAGTATTTCTATTGGATGGAGATCTGGTGATTGCTGAGGCCATTCCAGAATTTCTATCTTCGTTGACTTAGCAGTATGTTTTTGGTCGTTGTCGTGTTGGAAGACAACCTGTCTGCCAATCAGCCTACGAGCAGATGGTATCACTGTATTTTGTAGAATGTTTTGATACATGGTTGCATTCAATATATCTTCAATCACATGAATGTCTCCAGTCCCTGAACTGCTAAAACACCCCCATATCATGATCGAACCACCTCCATGTTTAACTGTAGGTACAAGGCTTTCTTCATTGAAGGCTTTCCCCTTTTTTCTCCAAACATATTGTGGCCCATTTTTGGTGAAAACTTATATTTATAAAATATTTTAGTCTCGTTGGACCAGAGAATGTTGTTGAAGAATGCTTCAGATTCCTAGCAAATTTTAGCAAAGTTTGTTTTCTGAATTTTAAAAGTAGTTTGCAGTGAGATCTACAGTACGTACATAAAACTCTTCTGTGTTCTGTGTTCTTTGTACAGTTCTTTCATGCACTGTTCTGCCTGATGCTTCTAAATCTTTCTTGGCTTTTAATCTTGGCTTTTTCGCCTGCCTGCTGTACCCGTAATTTTCTTTGGACGTCCACTTCTTTGAAGCATTTCAGTTGAATTTGTTCTGTGGCACTTCTTGATTATTGCTCTGATTGTGGATTTTGGTATTCCATATTTCTTTGATACTGTTCTGTAGCCATTTCCTTTGTTGTAGTTTTCGTACGAGTGCTTTCTGAAACGTGAATCCTTTGTCTTGACCATCATCTGCTGTGTTGCCAAAATGTTCTTCTTCAACAGATGAAATAATGACCTCTTTTTCTGGCTATTGACTATAATGCAGCTTAATTACGTGCAATGGTTTCCAATTAATTCATATATATTTTAATTATTTCTATTCAATTTTTAATATGAAGGTGCTAATACTTTTGTCATGAAGAAATACTTGAAAGTTCTTTTTTTTAATAAAGATTGTTAAACTACCAGACATTTTCTATTTTAATCTGTCATATTAATTAGTGGCTAATGTTCACTTCTGCCAGCGACTGTAAGTCAAGTTTTTGTAAAATTACTATGCATTATTTCTTTACTTCCTCCAATATTTGAAACATTCATTGACAGCCCGATCAGGTCTGCAGATGTAAAAAGTGTTAATACAGGATTGTTTTCATTTTTGTATTCAAAATGGATGCCATGTTTTTGACATTCAAAATGTATGTCAAGTGAGTGATATATGTAAAGTAACTTTAATAAATGCATTTGTATAATACTGTAGTTATTTAGCTTCAGGTATCAGGAAACAAATGCAAAATTAATCTACACTGAGTCAAAACAGGAAAAGACAAAAAAACTCACTTATAAAAAAATACAGAAAAACAAGAACATGATTTGCTTGGATTGTTTAATTGAAAATAATGACATGTGTTTCAACTGATTGTTCTTGACAGTTACTTAGCGTTGAGTGCAAATAATTACGTATTGAAGAGCAGCCACTTAAAGCTAATATTTGAGACTAAATCAAAAAGATTGATGTGTGTGTGTGTGCGTGTGTGCCTGTATGTGTGTGTGCGTGTCCTCAAACTCCAGATGGAACACACTAGAGAATAGCCATTGCTCTGATCAGCAGCTTCACATTGAGGGCTGTTGGACTCATTGAACAATTAGGGCATCTGATAGAGTCAGGCTTGAAGGCTGGAAGCACTACTGTACCTGGCACACTGTGTGCGCCACACAAAGACTGAACAAACACAGCACTTTCAGGGAGCACATGGCCCTTTGGAAAGCAGTCTTTTTTTCTTTTATTCTGGTAAGTTATTCTATATTTTAGTTGTCTCTTTAATGACATTATAGTTTATTAGAGTACGGGTGGAAAAACACAACATATTTGTATTATTATTATTATTATTATTATTATTATTATTATTATTATTATTATTAGCAGCAGCAGCAGTAGTGTTTATATTAGTATTAGTATTATTAGTTATAGTGGTATTGACCAATTAAGAAGATAATTTATGTTAATGTATGTTTTACCTCAGCTCAATACCAACAAGGTAGATGTATTTGATCTATTATATCACAAGTACTGATCAACAAGAGAGGTTTTTCACAGCATGTTATTTACCATCATTGTTCCATGCTATGGATTAAATAATTGTGTTAGTCTTTTAGTTTGCTTTATTACAAATCTGGAAACATGTAGCCCATATAAATTAAAATAGAATTCTACTGGAAAATACCTCATGCTGTTGTCAAAAACATGTGCATACTGTTGCGCCTTTCCTTAAAAAAGAATGGAGATATAACCAACCTCTAATCCCCTCTCCAGAAGGATGAGAGTTTGTTACAGTTTCTTAAAATTGTGATCCAAGCCCGTGTCCCTTTTTAACAAGTTTCAAAATGAAGGTTATTCAACAGTAAAAATAATAATAACAGCAGTGCTTTGCTGTGTTTGTGTACTGGTGCTACAGTTTGTTTTTAAAAACTAAGGTCAGCAGTTTTATAATAAACCTTATTATACACAGGTCTTGTGCCTCCACCTAATCTTATTATACATGGTTTTCGTGCCAGAAACCTGTATAACAACACTGTAAAATACTGAAGTTTATAGGAAAATAATTGTTCACGATGTATCATAATAATAATAAAAACCCTGTATGATGTGAATTCAAGTCCACTTTATAAGCTAAAATATTTGAATATTGGATACAAATGAAGAAATCAGCAATTCATTTTTAAACGAATCAATGAAAATAGAAGTGAAATTGAAATGGAAAAAGAATAAGGGTGCTAATACTATGGCTGCTTGAATTTGATGCGTTTAGCTTTGTAAGCATTTAAAGATCTCCAGCTTCTGTTGACATAGCAACAATAATGAGAACTAATGTGTTTTGACTAGCAAGGGACAGTAAGCCAATGCATGCAGGGGTTGAGATCAGAGGTTATAGGAAGTTTTAGTAGACTCTGGGGTAGATGTACTAAGATGGGCCAGTCGCAGCGAAAAACAAACCGCAATTTGCATTTTTTGTTGCGACAATTTGCAAACTATACATTTTGTCATATGCACTAAAAGAAAATATGTTAATGTAGAGAACCGCAATATACCAAGTTAAATATTTGTTAGGTCATCTTCGTGAGATCTCTAGCATTGCGAGAGCCGTGTGACATTTTTTGGAATAAATAATGAAAGGCAGTTAATCCCATCAGATTCTATAGTGGGGTCCCCACCTTCACCCCCAAATAAAAAATGTGTTTATATCAAAAAGCTTTTCATAATCACACAGTACCCCTCGCTAAACCAGACATGTTTGTCTGACATAAGGAGGTGTCGGGTTTAAAAAAATACATTGAAATTGCACACACATATAGTGCTCAATGTACTTTATATGTATAAATCATTGCGCTGAAATAACACTAATGTGTTTTGGGTAGGCTACACATTACATTACGTAATAATGTAAATCTGTATAGTAGGCCTATACAGTATACATTATAGTAGTAAAATCAAATGAACACCTAGCGCACTTTCTTTTTACTTTAGCCTATAGGCTACCGGTAACACAAAATAAACCATGCTGCTGCATTGTACACATTGGTGTACAATACAGATAAAAGATTATTTAAAATTGAAACTAAATAATTTTAGCAGTTTTTATTATTATTATTATTATTATTATTATTATTATTATTATTATTATTATTATTATTATTATTATTATTTTTAACTTGGCCTACTTAGTAGCCTAGACAAGACACAAAATAGATCACGGTGTGGCATTGACAAGTTATGATACTTACAGGAGGACAGCCAATTCTCGTTAATACGAATTTCAAGGGACCAGCAACAAATTGAGCATTATACCTCAAATTTGTATTATCATGAGAAGCTTATACGCCAAATGTGTACTGTCAGTTTTTATTTAAGTTAGTCAGTGGTGCACTGCTAAATTGTGCACAATTACAAACCACCTGCACATTAATAGAATAGGTGTGTTTCCTATTCCTATACAGATGCTCAGAAATGTCATTGAAATTTGTTTTCAAGGCTTGAAAGGGAAAAATAGGTATTTGGTATTTGGGTGTATGCCTCAAAAATGTATTGAGCACAACTGGCAACGCATGAGAAAAAGCAGACTGGGTAATGCCAGCAACAGCTGCCACAGTCCCCTGAAAGAACTCAGAGTCATGATAATGCATGGTGGACAATAGTTTGACAATGGCTTCTCTGGGTGACTGGCTCCAGGTCAACTTTTAAATCTGACAGCAGCTCAAGAATTATGTGGCTGCCAATCCTGTACCTGTGCTTAATTTGGTCTTCATTATGGGTAAGAAATAGCCTTTCTCTTCTAATCCTACAAATCACTCATTCTTGCTGAAGCCAATGTTTCCTTCTTGCAGCAATCACAGCGGACATGGTTAGGGGATAGTGTTTTTCATACTGCCTTTTAAAGGTTTGCTAATTGAGACTATTTTAAGTGTGCTTTCAAAAGTTATTAACAAATTGATGCAATTGTAAGTGTCGCAATTGCCTGCAGTTTTAGTACATCTCATTATAATATTTGAGAACACTCATCTCCTCCCCATTTTTGTGAATTTAGTTCCCTGTATTATTATCATTTGTTAATTTATGCAGGCACGCCTATAATTACATATTCATCTAAGGCTGAACCGCAAACAGAAGCTGCTGCCGCAAAGCATTCCCTAAAATGTCGGTAACAGCATTGCGCTTGTTTAGTACATTTCACCCTAGACTTCTGACTCGTTTGCAACTGGTTTGAAACTATTGCGACAGGCGCAACACTTCAGTACATCTACCCCTCTGTGCTCTGTTAGTCTGGCATAAGAAAACAACTTCTGTATCATGGTTGTACAACATTCATTTAGAGTTGATCAACTTACATCACTTAAAATATCTTCAGACCGATGTGTTCTTTGGTACTGTACTAAAATAAACTTAGAGTAAGTTGGTAAAATCCAACCTCATCACTGTTGTACACAACCTGCAAGAATGTCCCCCCTTCCCCTCTCTAAGTACTTCACTTCACAATGGGTTTGTATCTTCATTTAATCCATTTCGACTGTTCCCATTCTACACATTTCAGAAACTAGAATCTGTTTGCCCCACTCCCACAGGTCCATACACAATCAATGGGACCCAACAGCACCTGGCTGGAGGATGAACCCAAACACTGATCTAGACAGTTTTATTTTTCACCTATATTTTCATGGCTCCGGACTAATTTGTGCCAGTAAACCTCTTTTGAATGTTAACTTTGGAGGACACACAAGGAGAGTGACAAATAAACCACAATTATGGCAGTTGATTTTGTGGTAGCAAACCGTGGAGATGTGGAGCCAAGTTTCTGTTCATTCAATTATTTAATGATTACATGAAGGTTTTTCCATTGAAACAGTATGCACAATCCAGCAAAAGCACCCTTCACTATTACCAGTCCCAGTACTTTATCACCTGTCTCCTCTCCTGTCTCCTAGACTGCTGATTGCTGGCATGATTTGGATAACACAGAATATGATTGCTGGCCAAGTATCAAGCCTAATGAGTACAATATGATTGACTGTGGAGGTAAGTGGCCAAGCCAAGTCGAGGTCACACTAACACGTTAACGAATTGTTTTGTGGTAACAGTTAGTTTATATACATGAATTTATAAACTCATAAAAAGGTACTATAAAATAGTATCTCTTTTGATATAACATTTCTACTGTAGCAGTGTTAAAAGGATTTGAAAGACATATGGATTTGGAGTTTATAGACATATGGATATGATCGTTTGCAGAACATTTTAGCTGGGTCTGTTTGTTAGTTTATAAATATGTTACTATCATTTACTACTACTGTCTTTTTTTCAGTCCCCCCCCCTTGCTTTTCTTATAGTTATACTGTGCATTTACATTAGTTTAGTCTGGTTTACCATACCTCAGGATTCTTTACAATATGTACCCCATTAATCATGCTTTCACTATGATTTATTACACTTTTGCTATGGTAATCTTTTGTAAGGGTGTTAAGATAAAAAGTTCAAGTAAAGCTTTTAAATCTGCACTGTGAGCACATAATTCAAAGGGGGGCAAAAACTGGATTTTTCAAAAACTGGACTGCCAATTGGTTCTATATCCTGATATTTAACACATATTTCAAATTTGGTCTCACCAATAAAGAGTGAGGCTCATTGTTTATAGGAACGTTTAACATGAATTTGAGCAGCCTCACTCCTAAAAGAAAGTGTGTTTTACTAGAATATTCCTAAATCTCACTCATTTGGATAATCTGACCATGGCATTTTTAAATTACTGAGTGGCCTCAAATCCTTTGCCCCCCCCTTAAATATATTCCTCCAGGTCCCATTTGTCCCTATTTTTTCCCATCCTACAGGGCTTGAGATGTCTTGGGTCAAGCGCCCTCCTGAGAAAGTTACAAGTGGGCAGGAGTTCAATGTCACCTACACTGTTACTGCCTCCGATTCCTTCTACGACTATGCAGTGAAAAATGCAATCCTCAAGTTTAGGTAGGCAAATGTTAGCAAATAAGCTTATGTCAGAAGGGTTGCCTGTGAACCAAACTGGCATACTCCTGTGAATATTAATAAAGTGAAACTATTTATTAAGAGAATATATTGTTTACATTGAAAACTGCTGTTTTTAGTGTTTATATTATTTCTTGTATTTATATAGGACATGTTTATTTATGTATTTTTATACTCTTCATTTACAATTAGTTGAATTACTTATGTTAGGAGGTTGTGTGGTCCAGTGGTTAAAGAAAAGAGCTTATAACCAGAAGGCGCCTTGCTCAGCCACTGACTTATTGTGTGACCCTGAACACAATGACAAATGACTGCTTCCTAACGCAATTTGTCAAGGCACCGACTAGAGGGGAGGCATACCTTGATTTAATCTTTTCAAATAATGAAGACAGAATAACTAAAAAAGAGGTCAGAGAGCCATTGGCAAACTCAGACCACAACATGGTCTCATTTGAAATATTTTATAAAACCCCAAAAGTAATGACTAAAGCTAAGGTTTACAATTTTAGAAAAGCAAACTATGAAGGTATGAAACAGAGACTAACAGAAGTAGATTGGAGTAAAATAGAGAAAAAGGATGGCTGTTTTTTAAAAATGTAGTACTAGAGGCACAAAACGATTACATCCCAAAAGTAGACAAATCTAAATCTAAAACAAAATGGCCAAAATGGTTTCATAGATCAATTAAAAAAAATATTCAGCGAAAAAAGGCACTTTACAGAGCGTTTAAAGGGACCAAAAACAAAGTACACAGAAAGAGTACTTGGAACTGCAAATACAAGTCAAAAGGAAGTTAGAAAGGCCAAGAGAGAGATAGAAATCAATATTGCTAAGGGGGCTAAAACCAATTCCAAAATATTTTTCCAATATTATAACAGCAAGAGAACATTCAAAGAGGAGGTCAAATGTCTAAGAGACACAAATGGCAAAATCATAGATGAAGAAAAAAAATAGCAAATATATTAAATGATTACTTTTCACAGGTTTTACAAAGGAGGACACGGACAACATGCCCCACATGTCGACCTGTTCCTATCCAATTTTAAATAACTTTAGCATAACAGAGGCAGAAGTGTTAAAGGGACTAGGAGCTCTTAAAATAAACAAATCCCCTGGGCCGGATGAGATCCTCCCAACAGTACTCAAAGAAATGAAAGAAGTTATTTACAAACCGCTAACCAAGATCATGCAACAGTCTCTTGACACAGGGGTTGTACCGACAGACTGGAAAATAGCAAACGTAATACCGATCCACAAAAAGGGAGACAAAACCGAACCAGGTAACTGGTAACTACAGACTTCTATTATATGTAAACTTATGGAAACTATAATAAGATCCAAAATGGAAAATTACCTATATGGTAACAATATCCTGGGAGACAGCCAGCATGGTTTTAGGAAAGGGAGATCGTGTCTAACTAACCTACTTGACTTTTTTGAGGATGCAACATTGATGGATAACTGCAAAGCATACGACATGGTTTATTTAGATTTCCAGAAAGCTTTTGACAAAGTCCCGCATAAAAGATTCATTCTCAAACTGAACGCAGTAGGGATTCAAGGAAATGCATGCACATGGATTAGGGAGTGGTTAACAGGTAGAAAACAGAAAGTACTGATTAGAGGAGAAACCTCAAAACGGAGTGAGGTAACCAGTGGTGTACCACAGGGATCAGTATTAGGTCCTCTGCTATTCCTAATCTACATTAATGATTTAGATTCTGGTATAGTAAGCAAACTTGCTAAATTTGCAGACGACACAAAAATAGGAGGAGTGGCAAACACTGTTGCAGCAGCAAAGGTCATTCAAAATGATCTAGACGGCATTCAGAATTGGGCAGACACATGGCAAATGAAATTTAATAGAGAAAAGTGTAAAGTATTGCATGCGGGCAATAAAAATGTGCATTATAAATATCACATGGGAGATAGTGAAATTGAAGAAGGGAACTATGAAAAAGACCTAGGAGTTTATGTTGACTCAGAAATGTCTTCATCTAGACAATGTGGGAAGCTATAAAAAGGCTAACAAGATGCTTGGATATATTGTGAGAAGTGTTCAATTTAAATCAAGGGAAGTAATGTTAAAACTCTACAATGCATTAGTAAGACCTCACCTAGAATATTGTGTTCAGTTCTGGTCACCTCGTTACAAAAAGGATATTGCTGCTCTAGAAAGAGTGCAAAGAAGAGCAACCAGAATGATCCCGGGTTTAAAAGGCATGTCGTATGCAGACAGGCTAAAAGAATTGAATCTATTCAGTCTTGAACAAAGACGACTACGCGGTGATCTGATTCAAACATTCAAAATCCTAAAAGGTATAGACAATGTCAACCCAGGGGACTTCTTTGACCTGAAAAAAGAAACAAGGACCAGGGGTCACAAATGGAGATTAGATAAAGGGGCATTCAGAACAAAAAATAGGAGGCACTTTTTTACACAAAGAATTGTGAGGGTCTGGAACCAACTCCCCAGTAATGGTTGTTGAAGCTGACACCCTGGGATCCTTCAAGAAGCTGCTTGATGAGATTCTGGGATCAATAAGCTACTAACAACCAAACGAGCAAGATGGGCCGAATGGCCTCCTCTCGTTTGTAAACTTTCTTATGTTCTTATGTTCTTAAGTCACTTGTGCTCTGTCTTTCGGGTGAAACATAGTTGTAAATGACTCTGCAGCTGATGTGTAGTTCACACTCACTAGTCGCTAAGTCACCTTGGATAAAGGTGTCTGCTAAATAAACAAATAATAATTATCTATTATATTAGTATTCAAAAATGAAATATAAAATTTTACAAGAAAGAGCTAATGTTTCAACTTAATAAAAAATAAGATTTTTTAAAAAAACTTCTGCATATATAGTGAATATCTTTAATGGGTATATCTTTAAAATGAATACGACGATGGAGAGTATAAACTGAAAGGGAGATTACAAATATATAATATCTGCAAAAGTTTCACCTGTTTACATGTGCTTACACCTTATTAATAAAGCAAATACTATATAAAATGATAAATGGCACATCACACAATGACTTATTCAAGCCGGAACGCACTGTTTGAAGATGATGTGGCTAAGACTATTCTCTTAATTGCGAGTCAGTTTCAATTACAACATATGCTCTCAGAATGCCACCAAAAGGGCCAGCAGAAACATGAATTAGCCTTGTAAGAATGACTTTACTGTGTTTCCTTCACAGTGACGCATCTAGTGCCAAGTGGTTCTGTAATGACAATGCGTGCCCAGAGAACTGGAAGGATGCCGATGAGGACAACTGCTGTATTTATCACGCCAACATCCATTCCTGCCCACTAGCGTTCATGGTTGGTGCTTTTACATTGTAATGGCCTTCAATTACAACTTTGCTTTAATGAGCTTGTCACAAGCCTTTTCTGTATATGTGTGTTAGATTATTGCCTCAGTATTCAGCAGCTGTAAATAATTAGACACGCATTGTAAGTATTGTATGTATAATTATTTAGCTACAGCAGTCAAACATTTGAATTTTGGTAAGAGTATTTATTGCCGCCAATAAATCCCACATAATTGGTGGAAATGTATGCTACTATTAGCTCTGGCAGAGAAACTAGAAATATTACCACCGTAGACAATGCTGTTTATTGTCCCTTTCGTTTATCTATAATTTTGCAGAAGGAGGGTGGCATTTGCGGTCCTTGGATCCCAGACGATGGTAAAATCGTCACACACACTTTATCGCAAGCTGGCAAAATGTCTCAACTAAACTGGACATCTAAGGTAAGAGCTCAGCTGCCACTAGGGGAATGAACATATCAGCAACACGTTTGGAGATTCACTGCTATACCATGAATGAGAACAGGTCAAAACTGATACTATTACTCAAATGTCCCCAGAGCTAGTGGTCACATCACTACTGTAGTTAAAATTACAGGCAGGAGTTAATATGTTAGAAGATCTCCTGAGTTATTGTGACTTTCTAAACCCTGTGTTAAGCCCTCACTGTTATTGTGGTTACCTTGCCTACAGACTTATACCCTAATTATATGTTCCTTAGAGCATAGATTTCAATTCTCTCCCTGGGCTTTCCCAATCACTGGAAACATACCCTATTGTGACCCCTTTGGACACCAGTCATGCGCATGCAAATGTCTATATGCTTCATCTAAATACAACATCAAAAGGTTGCAATTTACCATACTTGAGAAGTTTTGTACATTTTGTAAACCACCCTAACCAAAAAAAAAACCATTAGTTGAGGAAAAAACTGTAAGGCAGAGATTCCCAGTTGTTTTTTTACACTAAGCCCACAGTGATTTCTATTAGGCACAGCAGTCCACTGTGTAAAGAGAAGAATATTTTAAACATAACACTTATATCCTAATATAAAGCAGTTTTTTTTTCTGTCCAACATACATTGAAGACATTGAGAAAGACTTACAGTTGAAATGTCATTGAAGTTTATAAATGTTCCACTGTTGTGTGTTTTTTTAGGCATGCACTGTATCTACTCGTTTCATTAGTGCTCAATTAGTATCAGTTGTTTCCTTTTTTTGCACAAGACATTTTTTACAGAGACAGAGTTGTTTCCACAGCCCACCCAGTGAAGCACCATGGATCCCAGTTTATAACCACTGCTGTATAGAACAGGATTTGTGATACAGTTTATGGTATTGTAAGCTGAGTATAGCTACAGTTATGTGAGATCAGAGTATTACAGTTGCTAAAGGAATGATTCGTCAGATTTCATTTCATTTCAGATTTCAGATTTCTTCACGAAAAGTGACTGGAATCAAGCTTGGTTTTTTTTCAGTGTAGTATTTATCGCTGTCTGGTATTTACTGTTTCCAGTTTTTATTTGTAAAATATCAGGTATTAATACTGATTCCACTGTACTCAGCACAGCAACTATTTATTTCAGTCTATTTACAGTATGAAACTCAAGTTAAATTCAATTAAAGGGCAGGAAGTTGACTGGAAATACCTAATATCTAATATCTAAATATCTTATCTCAATTGTTCTTTTGTAAATATTTAGAGATGAGATTTGAGTGACTTATATTTGAGGTTTATTTATTCCTTTTTTTAAAAATTCACATTTTGTTTTATAGATGGTCAGTGGTTATCAGGGCTTTTTAAAAAAAAATTTATTATTTTATTTTATTTTATTTATTTCTTAGCAGACGCCCTTATCCAGGGCGACTTACAATCGTAAGCAAATACATTTCAAGTGTTACAGTACAGGTAATAATACAATAAGAGCAAGATAAATACAATGACTAGTTCAAGCAAGCTTACAAATGCTTACTATAGAGCGGTTCTTTACAGTTGCTCATTAAGTACAGGGGAAAACATTTTTAATTGAAATGTATTAGACGAGATCACGGAATAAATCTCACGATCCCGACACTTCAACCGTTATTTAGAGATCACAAGACAATTTATCTAAGGTTCCCAACATTACACATTTGTATGCATGTCCTCAATGAGCCACTGTAGTTCATTCTATAGTGCCCAAAAGTACTCTTCTGGTGTTGTATTGTGGGAAGATATCATGAGACTTGCCAGCACAGACTGGAGTCAGTGTGCTGTACCTCTACTACGCCATGAGCGGGACAAAGTCAACATGAATTAAGCCGTCTCTGGGGTTGTTTCTTTATAAGAAAATCACCTGCTTATGTTTTTTGGTTCAAGGGTGATTTTACAATGTTCATCAGTAAAAAACTACTGAACAGTACATACATTACACTCAATGTTCATCAGTAAAAAACTACTGAACAGTACATACATTACTCTCTAGTAATGTTAAAGCAGAACCATGTCAAAACTGTGGTATGGAGCAAGGTAAAGTATGATAGCTTGTGTGACAAAATGGTTCCTGAGCAAAAAACAGTGTTTCTCCCCCTATGGCATAATTCAGTGTTGTTATTGTTTTTTGCAGGTGGTATTGGCCCATCTTGGAGTCACTTCAATGATTGCACACATTAAAATCGGAAAGATGCACGCTGCATTAGAAGCCAAGACATCAGTTCTCAGTGCACAAGGTTTTCAGCTTTAATCATAAAAAACTAATTGTGAAAAAAAATAAATAATTAACGGAACCAATGAAGAGCCCTGATTTACTGTAAATTAACAATTTCAGCACATGTGAAGCTCCGGCTGGATCACAATGGCCAACCTCTGTTTATGCCTTTAAGATTTCAGAAATAAAATCAATTGACATTTGCACAACAACTGTAATTTAGCAACATACCAGGGTAGCTTTGTAAGCCTAGCAAAGTGTGTATTCAATCCTGCACACTGCTGAAGGTTCGACGCTTATAGGGCACAGGGTTCTCCCCAGGAATTCTGTACAGCCGAGCGGCAGAACATTATAGCGGGGAGTACTTTTAAAGGAAAAATAAACTTGCCTTACTTTAAATATATGATACGACAAAGAATTTGAATAATGTGTTTTCTTTCGTTGACTATATCTGGTTGTGCTTTTTTATGTTCTACATCTTCTTTTTCATTACTGTTTTTATTATGGTAAATTACCTGCTTATTTAGGCACTCTTCGATTTGACTGGGGAAAGATAACGTAGGTTTATTGGAGTTCACAAAAAAAAAACGAAAAAAAAAAAGGTAACCTTTTCAGCTTAATTTATTGAACTTGCTTCATTTAAATTGTTTTCTTTATGTTAAGTTTTGTTAAGTCTATTTTTGTTTTTTGCTGTTCTACATTTTTTGAATGCAACTGTTCATTTTAACCACAACAGTACTCACTCACGGCTAGTCACCATCACAACTGTTGCATTTGTAAGTCAGCTGACAATATCCCATCACGCCTTTCTTCTTAAAGGCGTACAATCTCTATATAAACCCCCAATGTCTCTCACAAGCACCTGGGTACATATTGTTACGATATCACAACAAAAGGAATACGTTTTTTTTGTGGGGTTTTTTTGGTGCATATGTATCGCTATTATGTACTATATATCACTTTACATTACAATGATACCACAAAAAATGGCCTGAATGATAATACCCAAAAATAATCTTAATATTTTTTAATAAAGTAGCCGGCGCAAATATAGAATTAGGCAGTGGATTGCGCCGATCGCCGGCATATTTTCATCCCCTGCATTCACTGTCACTATTTTTGCTTTGAAAATAATTGGTAATTTTTTAGCAGTCATTTTTAACGTGTTAGCGTCTCGAAGTGCTTAACACACAAAACCCGCCCCTTCAACTCTCTGATTGGTTAAATGTTGTATCAAAATGTAACATAGCTGTCATGTGGTTCCAAGATTTTTTTTTCACCTCGCAACTGATCTAGGCCTGGACAAAATCAAAACTAACAACCCGCTAATCACAGTTAACAAAACTGTATTTAATAGCATTTTCTTTTTTGTAAGTATCTTATTTCTTCTGCCCATAAAAAGAAAACGCTATTAAATACAGTTTTGTTAGTGTGATTAGCGGGTTGTCAAAGTTTTGATTTGGTCCCAGCCCTAGTCTGCTAGAACTTAGAAGCGAAATCAATCCTTATTGTTAAAGGCACAATAGCATCTGCAAGACCGGCGGATCAGGTTTTTTCAGCCGGGCGGCTACAGCCACTTTGCTGGGCGGCCCGTCTGGCTGAAAAGGCCAGGGGAAAACCCTGGAGCATTGCGTGTTTTAATAACAATCTACTTACTGTTGCTTTGCAATTTCTTTTATGTTTGTAATCTTTGTAAAATGGAGTTTGGCAGATAATTACAGTATATGCCTAGGTTTTGTGGCAACACCAAGGAATAAAATGCAAGATTTCAGCAGGTCAGCATTTTTTTAAATGTATGTGTCACTAAGAAAAATCACAAGAATGGCACATCCGATAAAGGCGGTCTGCGTGGAGTGCACGATGCGCCCTATAGCCTGGACATCGCCGGTTCGAGTCCAGGCTATTCCATTGCCGACCGTGGATGGGAGCTCCCAGGGGGCGGACGGCACAATTGGCGGAGCGCCGCCCGAGGGGGGGGAAGGGTGACTTAGGTCGGCCAGGGTGTCCTCGGCTCACCGTGCACCAGCGACCCCTGTGGTCTGGCCGGGCACCTGCGGGCTTGCCTGTAAGCTGCCCAGAGCTGCGTTGTCCTCCGACGCCATAGGTGGCTGCATGGTGAGCCTGCAGTATGTAAAGAAGCGGGCGGCTGACAGCACACGCTTCGGAGGACAGTGTGTTCATCTTCTCTCCTCCCAAGTCAGCGCAGGGGTGGTAGCGGTGAGCTGCGCCTACAAATAATTGGACATTCTAAATTGGGAGAAAAAAATTAAATAATTGGCGACTACTAAATTTAGATTTAAAAAAAAATAGAAAAAAAAGAAAATTCACAAGAAAACAAACTGCAAAGTAAGTGTCTCTAAACTTTTTATTCAAAGTTGTCATTATTACATTTTTTAAAGGAAAACTCGCCCAATAAAGTCAAACAACTCAGACATTTCTTTTAGGAGCTTTTAATTAGTCATTTTCTGTAAGTTGTTTTTTTATGTTTGTTTCTTGTAGTGCTAAGAACTCTTTGGATTAAAAAGGTTTCAAATGTTGCTCCTATGAAAATCTATTGGTGTTTCCAATGCTGTGCTTTGTCTCCTGTACATATTAGTGTGTGGCGATGACATCTGTGAGCCTGAGGAAGGGTGTTTAATATGTCCAGCAGACTGCGGCACCTGCCCCATGCCACTAACTATCAAAATTGCGATTGGACTTCCCGTAGCTCTCTTCTGTGGTGGCTTCATACTAACCATTGTGGTACGTCAGTGGATTCAATGTGTCTTCATTTTATGCTTCAATAATCGCTACTGTAGTGATTTGTATAATATTAATGATTTAACATATTTGGTGAGCTAGTCCGTTTTCACATTAAATCACTTGGTATGTTGCCCCCTATATATTATATTTGTAAAATAATACAGTTTCATATCTCTTATTTCAGTGGCTTCAGTATCAGAAACAGAAGATGTTTTGGGATGAGAGCTGGATCATCCATTTTAATGATTTAATGATCGGTAATGAAGCTTTTTCATTTTAAGAAAAATTGTGATAGCTCAAGGCATTATGTGACATTTCTTTGCGTGGATATTTTGCAGGCAAAGGGGGCTGTGGGGGATTCTGCAGTACCACGAGTTTACAACCTGTCAACAGCTACTCCAAGGGAAGTCATGTCACTGATGTTACTCTAGACAATGCTGTAGCCAATTCCACTCTCAAACAGAACTACATACAGATTGGCATTTAGTAAGTATACTGGACTTTGTACGCTGATATTGTTTATGAACCTGTTCATTGCAGTCTTAAAGGGCTGCTACCAAGGTTTTCAACTCAATTCTCTCACCTCTTATTAGCGCTAGCAACATGGTCACATTTCTTCTGTTGAAAATCTTTCCATATTTTGCTTGTATCTTATACTTTATTTTTTTTATATACAGTATATATATATATATATATATATATATATATATATATATATATATATATATATATATATATATATAACACAGGCTAGATCACAAGTGTCAGAAAATTGTGTGTTTTAGTCTTTGTCATATTAATTACTGGCTAATGTTCACTAAATGCTTGTATGTACCATGTTTTCTTGAATTCTCTTATATTAAGTGTATACTTTTGTCTCCGACTGTATCTATGGCAGGTAATTATAACTGAAGAGCAGATCAGGTGAAAGCACTGTAGCTGTAGGAATTGTATTAAGAACCAAACAGAATGTTTGCACACATCCAGAAAAGGAAAAGGACAGTAAACTAAAGAAATGAAACTTTTTCTCCATTTTAATGAATAAAACTGAAATGGTATACTGTCACTCTGTGTGTTTGATTTCAGTGACGGAAGGACAGTAGCAGTCAAACTAATTCAAAAGAAACATTTCACCCTTGTCAAAACCATCAGGAAAGAAGTGAAGCAAGTAAGGTAAAGCTTCAAAATAAGACTCAAAACATCTAGATCCTTTTTGTCTGTTTTCAGTTATCAATGATGCTGTTTTTAATGCGATCATACTTATATGCCTTTGTAAATGATATTGTTGGATTTAGGACATTTCAAAGGGAATTTGCAAAAAGAAAAAAAAACATTTGTTTTCAACCATGGCAGTTATCCATGAGCATTATCTCAGCATGATATCGGCACTAATAAAAGTTTTCATGACTGTCTGCTTAGGTTACTGGCTGAAAGCAAAATCATTATTATATTTATACTCTATATCCTTTTGATATTAGTTATTAAAGCTCTAGCCAAACCAAAAATAAATAAATAAATACAGTGGTTGTTAGAATTAACAGCATTTTTTTTCTGAGGTAACTGTTCAAACAACATACAACATACTGTATGATTTTAGTTTTTATCATTGCTGTAAAATCTACACCACAGTTACAGAACATGTCATCTGTTATATTTCTACAGGGAACTGGATCACCCTAATCTTTGTAAATTCATTGGTGGCTCCATTGAAGTCCCCAACGTTGCCATAGTGATAGAATACTGCCCCAAAGGAAGCCTCATGGATGTTCTTTTAAATGAAGATGTTCCGCTGAACTGGGGGTTTCGGTAATTATGAAGTGGATTTTATTCAAAAATCACTTCTAGATTATTCTAAACATTCTCTGTTGGTATAGAACAATATATTTGTTTGACGAGTTGAACCAGGTCATTAATTACTGTGTGAACATTTTGAGGAGGGTACTGAGGCAAGCTTAGGCATGTTAGCAACAAACAAACAAAATATAAATGTATAAGAGTATATAAGAAGAACCTAAAGTAACTGTTCTTTTTTAACAATTTAGCATGCCCTAATGCTTTTTCTTTCCCTGCACCTGCTCATGAATCTAATGCTGTTTGGAATGTAGGTTGTCATTTGCAACAGATATCGCTCGTGGAATGGCCTACCTTCACCAGCATAGAATCTTTCATGGAAGACTTCATTCGAAAAACTGCGTCATTGATGACAGATGGGTTTGCAAAATTGCAGGTAACTTGTGATACCTATTTTTCCAAGACAGCGCTTACATCACAGCATGGTACAGTGTCAGCTTATTGTATAGTTACCAAACCTTTACATGCAGAGACATCAGAATTTTTGTCAAGCGTAGGTACAGTGCATATACTAAGTTCAGTTTTTTTTCACACTTAGCCTAACCCTAACCTTAACTCTACATGTAATAAAATCTGGAGAGTGATGCCAGAATATGGTTCTGTAATAATAATTGTGTACTGAATTACTAAGAGGCATGACCGGATTAGTGCACCAGTGTGCCTTCTATACCAGGCAATGACATGACAGCGGTGCTGAAGTTTCAACTAACATTTCAAGTATTCATCTCTAAAAGTGGCTTGAATTTCATATGGCTTTTACAGTCCTTAAAGGTATATCCCTCATTTATATCAATAATTGAAATTGCTTTCAAATATTTCATCAGGATTAAACACTGTATATGGGTTTAACTTCAAAACTATCAGAACCACTCATTGTAATATACTTTTGATATACAACTAGGGATGTTTTATTTTATTGTCCTGGCAAAGCACTTCTGGAAATTATTAATAACATATGTTTTTCAGAAGCTGAAGTTATCAATTGTAAAGTACCAGCCACCTTCTTTCATCGCTCTCATTTTGTCAATCCTGATAAAAATGTTCCCACCTTAACAAATCCTGTATTACCGGTATCTACCTAAATATAAAAGGAACAAGACTTTTCTCTTAACATTTCAACTGGGCCAAGTTGTTACATTGAAGCTGACCTCAAAGCCTCCAGTGTACTGTACTTACTGTATTCTGACATTCAATACTTTCTGCACCCAGCATATTTTCCACACAGTTACTGTTTTATAATCCATTCGTACAGACTATGGCCTTGCCATGTACAGAAAGGAGGATTTTGAGAAAGTCACCAATGGATTTCATGAAAAAATCTCCCGCATCTACTGCGCACCAGAGGTGTTCCTAGGAACATGTTCCAATGCAACCCCTGCTGCAGATATATACAGGTACCAATCACTCAGTAGTGATACGCCCCTCTGAACTATATCACCAGATCTTATGGAGGAATTGTCATGAATAGCCATGTTTAATAGATTAGGACCTGGAGGAGGATAGATGCTATTGTGAGCTGGGATTTAGCGCAGAGTAGCAAAACAAAATATTTATATTTTTTGTAAAAAGGAACCATTTCACAATAAACACATATAAAACTATTATTTTCAATCTAAGCTTGGAAGGTAACAAAACAAAAAAAGCCCTGCAAACATCTACATGTTACTTGTCATATTGTAATTGTAAGTCTGCCTCACCAAAATATTCCCCTATCATTTTTTACACATAGATGTTGTGTCACACAGCTTAAAAGTAAGAAATAGTTTACATGTTTTTACTTACAGGTTTCATTAAAGCTTTCTTAAATTCTGATGAAAAAACGAGGCGTTATTAATAACCGACGAATCGCTGTTGTTCTTCTCTTTTTTTCAGCTATTCAATCATACTCATTGAGATTGCAACCCGCTGCGACCTTATTTCAGTAAGTATGCAAATGTATTTTAAATCCGGCCCTTTCACAATGGTGTTGTCTGTGAACGCTTGTTTTAAATAAGCATTTCATTAACACTACCGTTTGTTGTGTGATGCAGGTGGACACTGGTCCTGAAAAGACTGATGTGTTGTGGCGCCCCCCTCTGCCTGAGATGAGGAATGAAAAAATGGACAATGATTGTCCAAAGCAGGCAGATTATTTTGAGGTGGGCAACGAAAAAAAAATCTATATATTTAGGTTTTAAATTACCAGGAGGAGCCAGATTCACAATCTATTAGGGAAGGACTGGTAGCACAGAGATGCTGGTTTTCAGTTCCAGGTCTTAATCTCAGTTCCAGGTCTTAATCTTTGAGCCTCAATCCCTCCAGTTTTCAAATAAAGCACAATCAGGAGCTCAGCAGAGGTTTTAAAACTAGTGTCTGGCTGTACCTACAGTGCCAGTGTAATACTCAGGCTTGATAACAGTTTACATGAAGGTTTGTGAATAATATTGTAATTACGCTGTGACTGTGGTTACATAGTAACTGCAATATTAAATACATAACTACATGCATATCTTCATTGTAATACTAAAAAGTGTCCAAAACATTGGTAGAACTTTAGATTAAGAGGGAATAGGTAACTGTGTAATAACAGTGTATAACAGGTATGTTAAAAAGAAATGCTCTACAAGGCCATTGCAATTACCAGTTACAGTAAGTACAATGTAATGGCTGGACCACTGGTAATTATTGTGTACAATGTAATTCCATTTCTATTTGCGTCCTGTAATCTACAATGCTACAAAAACCTCCTAAAACATTCATTTTTACACCTACAACCGTCTGCCTAATAAGAATGTGCGAATGGCTTGAAACATTTTGGTTTTAATGTGTTTGTATTTCGAAAATAATATTTTTTTTTTTCTTCTTCTTTTGAAGCTTATCAAAAAATGCTGGCACCATAATCCTACTATGAGGCCTGCATTCGAGCAGGTTAGGAAAATGCTGGACAGGATGAATCCTCACAAAGTGAGCCCAGTGGACATGATGATGAACCTGGTAGGAGTTCTCTGCAGCCTCCCTCCTATCCTCTGCCTGCAGTACAAAGTCAGGGTTACATTAAAAGCCTTCCTTTCATCCTTCCGAAATGACTACCTGAGACTACAATTAGCATTGCATTTACATTTAGAGTACAGCAAAAGCAATCCGAAACCAAGTCCTAATAACAGTACTCTGCTGCCTGGAACTGGTAACACATACTTAATACACCTGTAAGCTTTGATTTACCATTTCATTAGCATTCCTATCTGATGAGAATCTGAATTTATCGTGACAGTGCAGGGAATGAGTGTGTAAGGAAGTAATCTCATGCTCAATAAAAACAGAAGCAGCTTTGTCATAACGTTCAGTATAGTCCATGTAATACTAACTCAGCTGTCTTCTGTATGCTGCAGTTTGGTGGACATCATACATCTCCTGCAATATGCAAGCTGTTGATAGCTACATTAAAATAAGAAATACTTTACAAATAGAGTACGGCTTCCTCACACGCTCTTCACACGCTCTTGTTCTTAGTCTGCTTCTTCACTTGTTAGCTTTGTCATACCCCTGTTCTCTTCCACAGTAGAGGGTTAGAGAATTAAAGTCATTTTCTGATGCCCAGTTTAATTATATGGCACTTAACCCCCATCTCTTTATGAACACAGGAGAGCTTGACTGTGTGCATAAATTAATTGTCTTTCTCAATCATAGATGGAAAAATACAGCAAGCACTTGGAAGCGATTGTAGCAGAAAGAACCCAGGATCTTCTTCAGGAGAAACAGAAGACAGATCGTTTGCTATACAGTAAGATATTAAACAATTTGTCTTTTATCTTGTCTTTTGCTATCATCAGTGCAGCTAATGGTCCACAGATTAGCTCCGACAGGATCCTCATACTTAATCACTTTATTACCCCAGTGTATAGGTATTACCAGATGTTATTACAGCTTGTCAGCTCAAAATAACCAAATCATATTATCATATTCACATGGGTAATCTACTGTATAACTAATTAGCTATAGCCTAAGCTGTATTACAGGACTGCATATCATTTTAAACAACTGCACCCATACATTTATGTTGCATATTAAAATGTTACAGGCATTTGGGAAGTGTCAAGCATATAGTGTTGCCTGTCCAGAATATGTAATAAATACTGCTGGGTTAGTAGCACAGTACTGTAGGTGGAAATTAGATGTAGTGCTTTATAAAGGCGAAACACTGCTGTTCATAGACCACTAGAGGGTGTTCCAGCAGCACAGCAACTTGTGCTGTACTGTCCTGTGGGTAGTCAGACAGATTTCAGGTTTGTTTAAAGTATCCCACAGTTATGTTCATTTTTATATAATGGTCCACTACCCATTTCAAATCCAAAGATCTATGAAACGCGGAGGGCATTCTGTGATGCCATTGGGAAACAAGTAATGCTTGTCCTACATTGAAGTGTTTCATATTCTGAAAGCGGAAGAATTGCTTTATTCTGTTTGTAATGAAACCTGTTGCTGCTCTTCAGTTCTCTTACTTCTATTAAGACACTTTAACACAGACTTAGCAAATATTAAAAAAAGAACAGTATGTGTGCAATTGCAATTAGAACCAAAGAGACTCAAAAATCACACAAAAGTAAATCCACAAAAAAAAATTAAAAAAATGAAGACAGTTACATTGGAAGCTACCTACTCCTTAATGTTAAATCACTGCCTAAATCATTTTGCATAGCACAACCGTATTTGTTTAGGATATACGATGTTCTCTTTTAATATGTGCGCGTGAATAAAATTCTTGTTGTTACTAGGCATGTTACCAAAACCAGTAGCGGATGACCTTCGCCAAGGACGTACAACAGAAGCTCAGAGCTACTCGAACGCGACTGTGTATTTCAGGCAGGTCCTCCAGTACTGTGGAAGTCATTGTAACCAGTTAGTTACTAGTTGTGCGTGATGTATTTGTTGTTGCGTGATAGACTGCTGTTGGTTAACAGTTGTATAGTTACTGTCTGTTGTTTACACTTACAAAGAAGTTAAAAAGAGCCTGAAAACACAATTTCATACCACAGAATCACCAAAAAAGGCAACACATTTCATTGTGCACACATTTTCTACAGTGGCTCTGATATTGTAGCACCCTGGCACTGGTACAATAGAACCATTATAGCACCACAGCATTGCCAATGCTTTTATTGTATGCCATTTATCATTTCTGCAATAAACTTAATACGTACTTAAATACCTTGGTTATATAGAGACTGTAAACAATAATGTAATAAAGGTAGCATATTTGCATAATGGGCAAAGCATTTTTACATATAAATGCAATTCATCACAAAATGTTTAGTGTTTACATAAAGTTGTCTTGACACATGCAGAATGTGTTTAAATGAATCAAATTAAAATAAATATATTTCTTTTCAAAGCTCAGAAACTTCTAATATCTCACAATTACACAATTCATTCTGAAAATTAGGCACGTAAAGTTTTCATTTAAAATTGATTTTTACACCTAAAGACTGACTTGCGAATTGGTCCAAAAAAAAAGGTTCAATATACATGTGGACCAATACAGGTAGATGTCACACTTTTAGGAGGCACTAACATTGAAAGTAGATTCTGTTTACTCTGCTGTCAAGTCTATTACGTTTCCCTTAGTGTTCTGCTAGGTTTTCCTCAGGGTTAATAAAGTTGTATTCTAATGGTCACCCAATAAACATGTTGTCTTGTTTTGCTATTGCAGTGATATTGTGGGGTTTACTCAGCTTTCTGGAGCAAGCACCCCACATCAAGTTGTTGATTTCCTAAACAAACTCTACACCACATTTGATGATATTATTGACAGTTACGACGTCTACAAAGTTGAGACAATTGGAGATGCATGTAAGTATTTCTATATTCAGATCTAGTTTGACACCACAGTTAATTGTATCTATATAGAGATAGCTTGCTGCTTTACCAATGTGTTCTTGTCTGGAACATCATCTGCAGTGATGAGAGGAGAATGTTCTCGATGACTGACTATTTCATTTTATGATTTTGAGCAGGGGTTTCCAATTGTAATAAATTGTGTAGAACTGTGTGTGGTTTTGGATATAGATAGCTATGCTCTCAGGCTGGGCTGCAACCACTAGACATATTTTTCTTTTGACCCAAAGACAGATTGAAACCCTGGTCTTCAGGGGCTATAGACAGGGCTCCATCCCACTGCACCATCGACCCCCCTCACTGCATTCACTTGTTAAGACTGGGAAGAATTCAAATGGGAAACGGCACAGAGTCATTTCATGTGTTCTGAGAATAAACCCTGTAATGCAGTGTAGGGTGTGCCAAATCCTTCCAAATATTCATCTTGATTGTAGCTAACAAAGTAGTTCCATTAATCTTACCGGTTTTGCCCGTCCATTGGCTACATAGGTCTCAAATGTGCGGTTTTGAAAGAAACATTTTCATATATGGTACTACAGTCAGTTAAAGGAAGTGCTCAGTTTCCATGCTATACTCTCAGGAAATCGGGTGCATCTGCACTTCATAGGTCATCTTCACCTTAGAGGTGTCTAAAGGGTCAAATCATCTTACTGGCTGAAATCATGTCAGTCAATAGGTGGAGCAGTTGGTTATTTAATTACAGGAAATAAGCCTTTGAAGGGTTGGGAACAATTTCACCCAAATAGAGATTTGAAAAACAAAGATTATTTTTAAACATGTCCCAAAGGATAGCTAAACATTTATCAAAAGCTTATACTGCACAGTATTTTCAGAAGGCCCCTGCATTGTTGCTTTTTTATGACATATGTGCTTTCTTGTAACCCTCTTACTGCTTTTTTCTTCAGACATGGTTGTTTCAGGGGTTCCCAATGAAAATGGCATTAACCATGCAGGGGAAATTGCCAGCATGGCACTGGATTTGGTTGAAGTTTGCCACGCCTTTGAAATCCCACACAAGCCTGACATGCAGCTGAAGATAAGGGCTGGCATTCATTCAGGTACCGGTACATTCGTCCATGTAATAATATCTGCTTGCATGTCTAATCAATGTGGGAAAGGGTTCTTACTATTTTCTCTACAGGGCCTGTGGTTGCTGGTGTAGTCGGGACAAAGATGCCTCGGTACTGTTTATTTGGAGATACAGTGAATACAGCATCAAGAATGGAATCGACAAGTGAAGGTACAGAAGCAAGCCTGGTTACTAGCTCTAGTTTATTGTACGTAGAACTGCTTCCTTTGACTTAGGGTAATTAAAATGAACCATTATATTTGAATGAATCTGGCCCCTGAGTGGCTCACCTGGTAAAAGCCCAGCCACGCTGTGGTGTGCAGGGTGAGTCCTACAGCACAGGTTCGCTTCCTGGCTGTGTGAAGTCGCCGGACTTCGTGGGGGATTCTGAAGAGAGCGATATTATATATATATATATTTTTTTTTTCAATGAATCTTTGCAGATCTCTATGTACATGTACAGATATGGTAAAAGGTTTTGCACATAATTACAAAAACAAACAAACAATCTGAACATAATTTAGGTCTTTTATTTAACATCATGTAATCAAAGAAACTACAAAATGATATAGCAAGTCTACTGGAAGCCATAGTAATAGCACAGTATTTCATGTTAGATTTGGAAATGTCACATTTTTGTCAGTTTTTTTAAGTATATGCAAAACTACAAGTGGTATTTAATTCAATATGTTAACGTAACATTGTTCAGCAGGTTTCATTTGACTTTATGGAGCAAAATTATTTAATTCTATAGGGTGATGCAAAACTTTTGGCCATAGCTGTATGTGTAACTTCAAAGGTGCAGATATCCCGAAACGTGATTGTGGGAGGGTAGTGGGCAGAGCTTAGGGAAGGACCGGAAATGACAGCACACAGGAGCCGGAAGTGACGTTCAGTCCTGGAGCCCAGTACCAGCAATGGTATCTGGGCAGGATTTTATTTAAACACACAACGAAAATAAATAATCCTGTATTGCAGAAAACAAACAAAAAAACTACCTGGAATACCTCAGGTTTAAAATAAAAAGGGTAAAGAAAAAAAATGTCACGGTCAGACAAAAACAACAACAAAGAAAGCACAGGGTTTCTCCATGCTGCTGTAGTGGGTTTCCTCTCACTACCCCTTGGCTCCCGTCCGAGGAATAAAGGATAGTCCTGGGTTCCTTCACCGCGGTAATCCACCTTGGTTTTTTACAAAGCTTCAGGATTCTGTGGATTACAGCAGGTTAGAAAAACAAAACAACAAAGCACAGCGCGTCTTTTCCGTGTTTCAGTTCATGACAGGGAGACCGAATGGCAAAACCGAGCTGCCTAAAAACTACCAAGTCCCGCCCCTTCAACCAGCATACTGCCCCACGCCAGCCAATCGGCGAGCACAGCACAGCTGATTGCAATAATGGGGCTCGGCGGGTGCGTGGTTCTGCATCGGGCCAAGATGGCCGCCCAACCCAGAACTACCGGTCTGGTGAAAGTTTAGCCTCCTGACCCAATCACGGTCAGCCCTACACAGCGCTGCCGGTGGTCGGGAGGGCAAATTACAACAGGGACTCCTTCTACTCCCGTCACGGTGATATAGCAGCATGATTGTGAAGTTCCTAAACTAATATGAAGACTATCATTCTGGGTTATTCTGGATGCTGTTGTTCCAGTATTTAATTGGTTGTCTGTCTATACATAGTGTTGATGTGTTGAGTTTACTAAGAGAATCCATCTTTGGCTATAGTCTGTGCTTTCTGATCCCAGTCCATTCAGTAATACAAGATTAGTGCTAAACATGGTCTGTGAAATGAGCCAGAACATTTTTTATGAAGTATGGTAATGTGACAAAATGACAGAGGTTGAGACTCAGAGACAGTGTGAAAGTTAAAAAAAAAACTTTTAATATACAAAAATACAAAATAAACCGGCACAAGGGCCAAACAAAAAGGGTTCTAAGACACAAAATAAACACAAAATGAAACCTACAAAAATAAGGCCTCCAGTATTACCGTCACTGGAATCAAAACTAAACAAAAAAACCAGCACACACAGAAAACCACTTTTGCTTCCTCTCCTTCTAAAACTCTCCTCCTACTGGGAGGCTGAGGCCTCCTTTTATGCCAGGTGGCTGGGTAATAATTGAATAATTAATTGGTTGATTACTCCCACCTGGCGCAATCAACCTGGGCAGGGAGGAGACGGCCCGTCTCCCTCTGGTGGCGGAGGCGGGAACGGCGGCCCGTCTCCCTCTGGTGGCGGAGGCGGGAACGGCAGCCCATCTCCCTCTGGTGGTGGAGGCGGGAACAGCGGCTTGTCTCCCTCTGGTGGACGAGGCAGGAATGTCGACCCCTCACGAACAGCAGGCGGAGACGGCTGACCCTCAGGAACAACAAGCGGAGACGGTGGACCCTCACGAACAACAGGCTGAGACGGCGGACCCTCAGGAACAGCAGGCGGACCCTCTGGAACAGCAGGCGGAGACGGCGGCCACTCCGGCAACGGCAGTTCCAGCTCCTCCAATGGGAAAGGTTCCAGACACTGCATTGGCGATGGTGACTGTGGCCATTCTAGCGGCCTCTGAAGTCGGGCTGGCACCTCCTGCCGTCGCAGTCGGGTGCGCCTCCCCTGAGCTCCTCTCAACAGCATGTGCAAGGGCTGCTGAGGGGCTTCAGCCTTCTCCCCTTCTGGCTCGGGTCCGTGGCTCCTCCCTCTCCACCCTCTCTGGCTCTCGGGACTGCAACTCCATCCCTCTGGCTCTCGGGACTGCAACTCCACCCCTCTGGCTCTCGGGACGGCAGCTTCACCCTCTGGCTCTCGGACGGCAGCTCCACCCCTCTGGCTCTCGGACGGCAGCTCCACCCCTCTGGCTCTCGGGACGGCAGCTCCACCCCTCTGGCTCTCGGGACGGCAGCTCCACCCCTCTGGCTCTCGGGACGGCAGCTCCACCCCTCTGGCTCTCGGACGGCAGCTCCACCTCCTCTGGCTCTCGGGACGGCAGCTCCACCCCTCTGGTTCTCGGGACGGCAGCTCCACCTCTTCTGGCTCTCGGGACGGCAACTCCACCTCTTCTGGCTCTCGGGACGGCAGCTCCACCCCCTCTGGTTCTCGGGACGGCAGCTCCACCTCTTCTGGCTCTCGGGACGGCAACTCCACCTCTTCTGGCTCTCGGGACGGCAGCAGCAGGGGAACCAGCAGGCATGCTCCCTCTGCTGGTGGCGGCGATGGAGGCAAAACCAGCAGGTACTCTTCCTCTGCTGGTGGAGGTGGGAGCAACACACAGTCCTCCCACGGCGGTGGAGGCGGAACCAGCAGGAACTCTCCCTCTGCTGGCGGATACCTGGACTGTGGACGTTCGGCCTTCCCCCTCTTGGGCTCTGGGCACTGACTCCCCCTCTTGGGCTCTGGATGCATCGACTCCCCTCTTGGGCTCTGGACACACCGACTTCCCCTCTTGGGCTCTGGAAATTGGGCTCCTCCCACTCAGGCGCAGGACGCTCGGGCTTCTCCCACTCAGGCGCAGGACGTTCGGGCTCCTCCCACTCAGGCGCAGGACGCTCGGCTCCTCCCACTCAGGCGCAGGACGTTCGGCTCCTCCCATTCAGGCGCAGGACATTCGGGTCCTCCCATTCAGGCGCAGGACGCTCTCCTCCCACTACAGGTCTGTGTCCTGTAACACCTCCGGCAGTGGTGCTCCTCATGCCCGTCCTGCATGCATTGTATGCACCACTCCTCTTCCTCCCATGTCTTCCTTCCTCTCTGCCTCCTTCTCCTCCCTCTGTTTGGTGGGGCAGATGGCCACTGTGTGCCCATATGCCCCACAGCCGGGCACAACACTGCCGCAAGCCTTTTTAAAACAACTCCCAGTCATCATCTGCCTCCTCCTGGGCCAGGGCGTAGGAGCATCCTGCCCAGTTGTGGCCGTAGACCTCGCAGCGCCCATACCAGTCCACTGGTGGCACCTCTGGGCAGGATCTCCAGCAGTGGTCCTCCTTCCCACACCATGAACACCAGGGGAAAAGGCTGGCTGGGTCCTCCAGCTGGGGTGGCAGCAGCTTTTGATGCTGCTGTCGCTGCCTGTTTCTTCTGCCCATTTTTTTTTTTCCTCAAAACTCAAAAAAACAAAAGAAAATACTGCCCTGAGCCTCCAGGTGGCGCTATCCCACTCTGACACCAAATGTGACAGGATGACAGAGGTTGAGACTCAGAGACAGTGTGAAAGTTTAAAAATAAAGCTTTTAATATACAAAAATGCAAAATAAACCGGCACGAGGGCCAAACAAAAAGGGTTCTAAGACACAAAATAAACACAAAATGAAACTTACAAAAATAAGGCCTCCAGGCTGAGTATTACCGTCACTGGATTCAAAACTAAACAAAAAAACCAGCACACACAGAAAACCACTCTTGCTTCCTCTCCTTCTAGAACTCTCCTCCTACTGGGAGGCTGAGGCCTCCTTTTATGCCAGGTGGCTGGGTAATAATTGAATAATTAATTGGTTGATTGCTCCCACCTGACGCAATCAACCTGGGCAGGGAGGAGAATTTAACTCCATCCTTGCCAGTATTTCCAAGGGCAGAGCCCTGCTCTGCCACACGTAAATATGCTGTTATCTATGGTAAATGCACAATATACACAGAAAAAGTGTGGTAAACGAAATTGTGTATATTTATCATAAACCTTTATATAGTAACGTGTTGCTCCAGTCCTATTTCTCTGTTTTTATAGCACTGAAAATACAGTGCAGCTATAGTGCCGGAGAACTTCTGAAACAATTGGGTGGGTATATCTTGGGCTGCCGTGGATCCCTCAGTGTTAAGGTAGAGTATTTATTTTTATACTTTTGTGTTTTCTTGTGTGTATTACTGCCTTGATAATGGTGTATGTATTTCACTTGGAATTTTCTGACATCTTTAAAATGTAAACAGCTAGATAGTATTTGAAATGTTATACTGATACACTAACAGGCCTTTTTCCTTTTTTTCTGAAAAAGTAAAAAAAATGGTTGGAGAAAGTTATAATGGAGAATGAGTAACATAGGTTTAAATAAAAGAACATTTGAGAAATAATGCAGAAATAAAAATGTAAAATGTATGACTGTTCAGTAGTTTTTTATTGTATAGAAAAGGAATATAAGCAATTCTTTCATTCTCAGATAAACACCTTTTTTTTCATTGCAAATATATTATAATCCATTCTGTTAGAAGCTTGTCTCCCAACACCCAATTTCTACCACTTGCAGTCTGTCCATACTTCCTAGAGTAAATATAGAAGACATTAATTTGATGTAAAGCATATTTGCTAGTTATATTATCTGGGCATTGCCCATTAAAAATGTAATAAGAATCTGCTACGGAAATGTAAAGCTGGAAAGTGAAATGAGATACTTGAGCATTAGTGTCAGAATCTTTTAAGTAAGATTTACTCTTTGTATGCACTAGATGCTGTATGCATTATGAACTCAGACACAGTATATCAGCAGCCAACCACAAGATTAATTGAATGATTAAATGCTGACAGTGCATTTTCAAAGGTAATTGAAGACTGCTCGGGTTTATGTTCAGTGCTTTTCTCAATAGCTCATTGACTGTAAGAGCAAGCTGATTTATTTAAACTGGTTTCTAAACACAGCACAATCCCTTTTAGGTTAATAGACATGCATTTGTTCTGCCACAGCATATAAGGAATATTACAGGTTAATGTTATATTTAATAATACTTCTGATTTTCAGAATAAAATAGTATGTAACATTACTAAGTTAGCTCATAATATGCTATTTTAACAGTAAATACAATACAGTAGAGAAGCTGGAAGCTTTAATCAGTTCACACATCAGGAAATGGTTGGGCGTTCCACGCTACCTCAGTAGAGTGGGACTTTATGGTAAAGGAATACTGCAGCTACCTGTCTCCGCTCTAACCGAGGAGTTTAAGTGCGCCAAGGTCCGACTGGAAATGACATTAGTAGAGTCACGCGACAAATGCGTAAGGGAGGCAGCACCTGTGTTGAAAACTGGAAGAAAGTGGGCGGCAAAGAAAGTTGTGGAGGATGCAAAGGCTGCCCTTCGAATTGGTGATATCATGGGGCAAGTTCAGTATGGAAGAGGGGGTCTTGGTCTCAGTTCAGCTCCTCCTACATGGCACAAGGCAGCCCCAGCTCAACGGAGGAAGCTTGTAGTCAACGAGGTGCAAAAGCAGGAGGAGAGGATGAGGTGTATAAAGGCCATTTCCCAGGGCAAGCAGGGAGAATGGATGAGATGGGAGAGTGTGGAACAACGCAAGATTGGCTGGCAAGACCTATGGTCAATGGAACAGAGCAGGATCAGTTTCCTTATAAGGTCAACATATGATGTTCTCCCATCACCACAGAACCTAAACCTCTGGGTAGGAGAGGATCCCTCATGTCCTTTGTGTTCATCACCTGCAACATTAAGGCACATTTTGACAGGATGTAAGGTGGCTCTTAGCCAAGGACGGTTTACTTGGCGCCATGACCAGGTGCTGCGATGTTTGGCCTTAGCATTGGAAGACAAGCGTAACATGACCAATAAGTTGCCACCTGTTCCATCAAAACATTACACACAAAAGACAACATTCCTCCGCCCAGGAGAGCAACCACCAAGAAAAGGTGTTAAAACCAATCCTCGCCCAGGACAACTGGAAGCTGCTAGAGACTGGAAAATGCTGGCAGATGTTGGTCAACGGCTTATTTTTCCACCTGAGATTGCCACCACAAACCTTCGACCAGATATTGTCTTGTGGTCTGGATCAGCACGCCTTGTTCACCTGGTGGAGTTAACAGTGCCATGGGAGGATGCTGTAGATGAGGCGATGAGAGGAAGAAACTGCGGTATGCTCAACTAGCCACTGAAGCGGAACAGCGAGGATGGAGAGTCTGGGTTTACCCAGTGGAAGTGGGATGTCGAGGATTTGTGGCACACTCTACAACCCGGTTTCTCAGAGATGTCGGATTCAATGGCCAAGAGTTGCGTCGCACAGTGAAGAACTTATCTGAAGCAGCAGAGAGGAGCAGCAACTGGCTGTGGTTGAGACGGAAAGATTCTGGCTGGGGATCTCAAGCACAATAGAAAGAAAGAAAGGCTGATATACAGGTAAGTAAGCTGGGCTGAGTTGAGTGGGGACGGAGGGGGTGATGCTGGGACGCCAGAATCACCGCCGAGCCCTCTTGAGGTGTCGTGGGCTAGTCGACGAAACACCGAGGATGGAAGGTGCCCACTTGAAGACCCCAGAGATGTACCCTACTTAGCTCAATCCAGACGGTTGTCATGCTGATGCGCTGGGGAGACCGCACTATGGTTGATCCCCGAGCCAGCATCGCAGCCGTTGTGTGTGCTGATGCGCTAGGGAGGCAAAATAAGCTGATCCCTGGAGCCAGCATTACACTTCAGCCATCAACACCAGACAGAAGGATATCTACATCATCATATGGAAGGAAGCGCAAATGGATGGAGACACATATGGATCACATTAGTTTACTGTGAAGCTACGCCTTAGTTGGTGCTTATCTTGGCGAGAGCCAAGTTCAAATCAGCATGAAGTTTTAACATCTACTCTCATGTAATGGAAATCATGAAGATCTGGATACGTCCAGTGACTGCTGTGAATAGTGCAGCTGGCAACAAGGGAAAGACCTCGTGACAGCCTGGAGAGACAGCTGACTGGAGGAAAGAGACCCCATTGGGGCTGGCAGGGTTAGCTACCCTTGTCGGCAGTATCCAGCTCTGTGTTTACAGGATGCTGGAGACACCACCAAGGCTTCAAAGAAATTAAACAGAAAAATACCCCTAGAGTCTGCGAGAGCGGGGCTGAAGATGACTCAACGTTGGACAACACGGTTAAGGACTTAGGAACGGAAACGGATATGAGTATGGAGAGTACTTCACAAAAGACTAGTTCAAGATCTGCAGTTAGCAAAGACATGGAACTCCAGGTTTGTGTCTGCGGCTGGAGCAAGGCGACAACAGTCAGGGGTTTGAAGATTCATCAAGGGAGAATGAAATGCTTGAGGGAGAAGGGACAAGGGCCTCGCATTGATCAGTACTTCTTACGAAGTCAGTCAAGTCAGTCGAATGAAATCCAGCGACAGGAAGCAAACCACAGTTCGCAGGATATCAGCACCCCTGTCATAGATGTGAGGAGGACTTGCATGGACACAGTTAGTGATGAACCTAATGATCCTTGTGAACCCGGCAGACAAACCAGCGTAAGAGAGAAAAGAACCTCAACGGGCACAAGCCTGGAGTTAAATGGCCAAGAGCTTGTGAGAAAACTGCATGGGACACAGTAAACACAGATCTCTGCTTTGCATTGGAAAGGTTAAGTGGAACAGTTGAAAAGAAACTGGATAAATTTGGGGACATCATCTACGCATATGGAAGCGAGAGGTTTGGAGTTGAAAAAGGAAGGAAAAAGTACAAACTATTCCTGGAAAGTCTAGACGGCAGCAGGAGATTGAACGCTTAGTTAGAGAAAGGAGACAGCTGAGGAAGCAATGGAGAAGAGCAGAAGAAAGTCAGAAGGAGGGACTCAATCTCTTACAAAGGGTCATAAAAGATAAGCTTGCAACATTGCGCAGAGCTGAGCCCACGGAAACGCTACAAAAAGAAGGAGCGTGCGAGAACTAACTTTTATAAAGACCCATTCAAATTTGTAAAGAAGTTATTCACCAGTGAGAAGAATGGCACACTAAAAGCATCTAAGTTTGAGTTGGAGAGATATTTGGAGGAAACACATACAGATTCAAAAGGCAGGAGCCTATGTCAATTCCTTCAGACATCCCACCTATCAATCCACCAGAATACCAAATGGAGGACTGTGCACCTAAGTGGAAAGAAGTAGAGCAAGCTGTGAAAAAGCAAGGGCTTCATCATCTCCAGGGCCTAATGGAGTTCCGTACAGAGTGTACAAGAGTGCTTCAGGAGTTCTACGAATCCTGTGGAAACTGATGAAAGTAGCATGGGAAAAACAGGTTGTACCAAGAGCATGGCCCGAGCAGGTGGAGTCTTTATACCTAAAGAAAAAGATTCTAGCAGCATCAGTCAGTTTCGCCCTATTTCCCTATTAAACGTAGAAGGCAAGATTTTCTTCAGCATTATTGCTCAGAGATTGTCAACTTACCTATTAAAGAACTGCTTCATTGACACTTCAATACAAAAAGCGGGCATTCCAGGTTTCCCAGGATGCTTAGAACACATCAATGTGATCTGGCAACAAATTCAATCAGCTAAAAAGGAGAGGAAGGAGCTCCATGTGACATTCCTGGATTTGGCTAATGCATATGGTTCAGTGCCACATGAACTTCTTTGGGCAGCATTTGATTTTTTCAGTGTACCAATGACAATAACAAATCTAGTGAAAGCCTACTTTGGAGATTTGCAATTTAGTTTTTCAACTTCAGAATTCAGCACTACATGGCAATGCCTAGAAGTTGGAATAATGGCAGGATGCACCATTTCTCCACTGGCTTTTACCATGGCAATGGAAGTAATCATTAGGGCATCAAAATGGGTAGTGGGAGGAGAGCTTGGCTTCTGGAATACGACTACCACCAATTCGAGCATACATGGATGACATGACAACCATGACTACAACAGTAGCCTGCACTAATCGGTTATTGGGCAAATTAACCAATAACATTGAATGGGCACGAATGCAATTCAAGCCCACTAAATCAAGGAGCATCTCTATAATTAAAGGTAAAGTAGTAGATAAAACGTTCTTCATTAATGGTGAGGCAATACCAACAGTGTCTGAGAAGCCAGTGAAGAGCCTTGGGAGATGGTACGACGGGGATCTAAAGGACACAGTTCGTGTGGGAGAAGTTAGACAACAAGCTGTGGAAGGGTTGAAGAGCATAGACAGCAGCGCTTTACCAGGCAAACTAAAACTCTGGTGCTTTCAGTTTGGCCTACTGCCAAGGTTGCTGTGGCCACTGACTGTGTACGAGGTTTCTTTGACAACAGTAGAGAAGCTGGAAGCTTTAATCAGTTCACACATCAGGAAATGGTTGGGAGTTCCACGCTGCCTCAGCAGAGTGGGACTTTATGGTAAAGGAATACTGCAGCTACCTGTCTCCGCTCTAACCGAGGAGTTTAAGTGCGCCAAGGTCCGACTGGAAATGACATTAGTAGAGTCACGCGACAAATGCGTAAGGGAGGCAGCACCTGTGTTGAAAACTGGAAGAAAGTGGGTGGCAAAGAAAGCTGTGGAGGATGCAAAGGCTGCCCTTCGAATTGGTGATATCATGGGGCAAGTTCAGCATGGAAGAGGGGTCTTGGTCTCAGTTCAGCTCCTCCTACATGGCACAAGGCAGCCCCAGCGCAACGGAGGAAGCTTGTAGTCAACGAGGTGCAAAAGCAGGAGGAGAGGATGAGGTGTATAAAGGCCATTTCCCAGGGCAAGCAGGGAGAATGGATGAGATGGGAGAGTGTGGAACAACGCAAGATTGGCTGGCAAGACCTATGGTCAATGGAACAGAGCAGGATCAGTTTCCTTATAAGGTCAACATATGATGTTCTCCCATCACCACAGAACCTAAACCTCTGGGTAGGAGAGGATCCCTCATGTCCTTTGTGTTCATCACCTGCAACATTAAGGCACATTTTGACAGGATGTAAGGTGGCTCTTAGCCAAGGACGGTTTACTTGGCGCCATGACCAGGTGCTGCGATGTTTGGCCTTAGCATTGGAAGACAAGCGTAACATGACCAATAAGTTGCCACCTGTTCCATCAAAACATTACACACAAAAGACAACATTCCTCCGCCCAGGAGAGCAACCACCAAGAAAAGGTGTTAAAACCAATCCTCGCCCAGGACAACTGGAAGCTGCTAGAGACTGGAAAATGCTGGCAGATGTTGGTCAACGGCTTATTTTTCCACCTGAGATTGCCACCACAAACCTTCGACCAGATATTGTCTTGTGGTCTGGATCAGCACGCCTTGTTCACCTGGTGGAGTTAACAGTGCCATGGGAGGATGCTGTAGATGAGGCGTATGAGAGGAAGAAACTGCGGTATGCTCAACTAGCCACTGAAGCGGAACAGCGAGGATGGAGAGTCTGGGTTTACCCAGTGGAAGTGGGATGTCGAGGATTTGTGGCACACTCTACAACCCGGTTTCTCAGAGATGTCGGATTCAATGGCCAAGAGTTGCGTCGCACAGTGAAGAACTTATCTGAAGCAGCAGAGAGGAGCAGCAACTGGCTGTGGTTGAGACGGAAAGATTCTGGCTGGGGATCTCAAGCACAATAGAAAGAAAGAAAGGCTGATATACAGGTAAGTAAGCTGGGCTGAGTTGAGTGGGGACGGAGGGGGTGATGCTGGGACGCCAGAATCACCGTCGAGCCCTCTTGAGGTGTCGTGGGCTAGTCGACGAAACACCGAGGATGGAAGGTGCCCACTTGAAGACCCCAGAGATGTACCCTACTTAGCTCAATCCAGACGGTTGTCATGCTGATGCGCTGGGGAGACCGCACTATGGTTGATCCCGGAGCCAGCATCGCAGCCGCTGTGTGTGCTGATGCGCTAGGGAGGCAAAATAAGCTGATCCCTGGAGCCAGCATTACACTTCAGCCATCAACACCAGACAGAAGGATATCTACATCATCATATGGAAGGAAGCGCAAATGGATGGAGACACATATGGATCACATTAGTTTACTGTGAAGCTACGTCTTAGTTGGTGCTTATCTTGGCGAGAGCCAAGTTCAAATCAGCATGAAGTTTTAACATCTACTCTCATGTAATGGAAATCATGAAGATCTGGATACGTCCAGTGACTGCTGTGAATAGTGCAGCTGGCAACAAGGGAAAGACCTCGTGACAGCCTGGAGAGACAGCTGACTGGAGGAAAGAGACCCCATTGGGGCTGGCAAGGGTTAGCTACCCTTGTCGGCAGTATCCAGCTCTGTGTTTACAGGATGCTGGAGACACCCGCCCAAGGCTTCAAAGAAATTAAACAGAAAAATACCCCTAGAGTCTGCGAGAGCGGGGCGGAAGATGACTCAACGTTGGACAACACGGTTAAGGACTTAGGAACGGAAACGGATATGAGTATGGAGAGTACTTCACAAAAGACTAGTTCAAGATCTGCAGTTAGCAAAGACATGGAACTCCAGGTTTGTGTCTGCGGCTGGAGCAAGGCGACAACAGTCAGGGGTTTGAAGATTCATCAAGGGAGAATGAAATGCTTGAGGGAGAAGGGACAAGGGCCTCGCATTGATCAGTACTTCTTACGAAGTCAGTCAAGTCAGTCGAATGAAATCCAGCGACAGGAAGCAAACCACAGTTCGCAGGATATCAGCACCCCTGTCATAGATGTGAGGAGGACTTGCATGGACACAGTTAGTGATGAACCTAATGATCCTTGTGAACCCGGTCAGACAAACCAGCGTAAGAGAGAAAAGAACCTCAACGGGCACAAGCCTGGAGTTAAATGGCCAAGAGCTTGTGAGAAAACTGCATGGGACACAGTAAACACAGATCTCTGCTTTGCATTGGAAAGGTTAAGTGGAACAGTTGAAAAGAAACTGGATAAATTTGGGGACATCATCTACGCATATGGAAGCGAGAGGTTTGGAGTTGAAAAAAGGAAGGAAAAAGTACAAACTATTCCTGGAAAGTCTAGACGGCAGCAGGAGATTGAACGCTTAGTTAGAGAAAGGAGACAGCTGAGGAAGCAATGGAGAAGAGCAGAAGAAAGTCAGAAGGAGGGACTCAATCTCTTACAAAGGGTCATAAAAGATAAGCTTGCAACATTGCGCAGAGCTGAGCGCCTACGGAAACGCTACAAAAGAAGGAGCGTGCGAGAACTAACTTTTATAAAGACCCATTCAAATTTGTAAAGAAGTTATTCACCAGTGAGAAGAATGGCACACTAAAAGCATCTAAGTTTGAGTTGGAGAGATATTTGGAGGAAACACATACAGATTCAAAAGGCAGGAGCCTATGTCAATTCCTTCAGACATCCCACCTATCAATCCACCAGAATACCAAATGGAGGACTGTGCACCTAAGTGGAAAGAAGTAGAGCAAGCTGTGAAAAAAGCAAGGGCTTCATCATCTCCAGGGCCTAATGGAGTTCCGTACAGAGTGTACAAGAGTGCTTCAGGAGTTCTACGAATCCTGTGGAAACTGATGAAAGTAGCATGGGAAAAACAGGTTGTACCAAGAGCATGGCGCCGAGCAGGTGGAGTCTTTATACCTAAAGAAAAAGATTCTAGCAGCATCAGTCAGTTTCGCCCTATTTCCCTATTAAACGTAGAAGGCAAGATTTTCTTCAGCATTATTGCTCAGAGATTGTCAACTTACCTATTAAAGAACTGCTTCATTGACACTTCAATACAAAAGCGGGCATTCCAGGTTTCCCAGGATGCTTAGAACACATCAATGTGATCTGGCAACAAATTCAATCAGCTAAAAAGGAGAGGAAGGAGCTCCATGTGACATTCCTGGATTTGGCTAATGCATATGGTTCAGTGCCACATGAACTTCTTTGGGCAGCATTTGATTTTTTCAGTGTACCAATGACAATAACAAATCTAGTGAAAGCCTACTTTGGAGATTTGCAATTTAGTTTTTCAACTTCAGAATTCAGCACTACATGGCAATGCCTAGAAGTTGGAATAATGGCAGGATGCACCATTTCTCCACTGGCTTTTACCATGGCAATGGAAGTAATCATTAGGGCATCAAAATGGGTAGTGGGAGGAGAGCTTGGCTTCTGGAATGCGACTACCACCAATTCGAGCATACATGGATGACATGACAACCATGACTACAACAGTAGCCTGCACTAATCGGTTATTGGGCAAATTAACCAATAACATTGAATGGGCACGAATGCAATTCAAGCCCACTAAATCAAGGAGCATCTCTATAATTAAAGGTAAAGTAGTAGATAAAACGTTCTTCATTAATGGTGAGGCAATACCAACAGTGTCTGAGAAGCCAGTGAAGAGCCTTGGGAGATGGTACGACGGGGATCTAAAGGACACAGTTCGTGTGGGAGAAGTTAGACAACAAGCTGTGGAAGGGTTGAAGAGCATAGACAGCAGCGCTTTACCAGGCAAACTAAAACTCTGGTGCTTTCAGTTTGGCCTACTGCCAAGGTTGCTGTGGCCACTGACTGTGTACGAGGTTTCTTTGACAACAGTAGAGAAGCTGGAAGCTTTAATCAGTTCACACATCAGGAAATGGTTGGGAGTTCCACGCTGCCTCAGCAGAGTGGGACTTTATGGTAAAGGAATACTGCAGCTACCTGTCTCCGCTCTAACCGAGGAGTTTAAGTGCGCCAAGGTCCGACTGGAAATGACATTAGTAGAGTCACGCGACAAATGCGTAAGGGAGGCAGCACCTGTGTTGAAAACTGGAAGAAAGTGGGTGGCAAAGAAAGCTGTGGAGGATGCAAAGGCTGCCCTTCGAATTGGTGATATCATGGGGCAAGTTCAGCATGGAAGAGGGGTCTTGGTCTCAGTTCAGCTCCTCCTACATGGCACAAGGCAGCCCCAGCTCAACGGAGGAAGCTTGTAGTCAACGAGGTGCAAAAGCAGGAGGAGAGGATGAGGTGTATAAAGGCCATTTCCCAGGGCAAGCAGGGAGAATGGATGAGATGGGAGAGTGTGGAACAACGCAAGATTGGCTGGCAAGACCTATGGTCAATGGAACAGAGCAGGATCAGTTTCCTTATAAGGTCAACATATGATGTTCTCCCATCACCACAGAACCTAAACCTCTGGGTAGGAGAGGATCCCTCATGTCCTTTGTGTTCATCACCTGCAACATTAAGGCACATTTTGACAGGATGTAAGGTGGCTCTTAGCCAAGGACGGTTTACTTGGCCATGACCAGGTGCTGCGATGTTTGGCCTTAGCATTGGAAGACAAGCGTAACATGACCAATAAGTTGCCACCTGTTCCATCAAAACATTACACACAAAGACAACATTCCTCCGCCCAGGAGAGCAACCACCAAGAAAAGGTGTTAAAACCAATCCTCGCCCAGGACAACTGGAAGCTGCTAGAGACTGGAAAATGCTGGCAGATGTTGGTCAACGGCTTATTTTTCCACCTGAGATTGCCACCACAAACCTTCGACCAGATATTGTCTTGTGGTCTGGATCAGCACGCCTTGTTCACCTGGTAGAGTTAACAGTGCCATGGGAGGATGCTGTAGATGAGGCGTATGAGAGGAAGAAACTGCGGTATGCTCAACTAGCCACTGAAGCGGAACAGCGAGGATGGAGAGTCTGGGTTTACCCAGTGGAAGTGGGATGTCGAGGATTTGTGGCACACTCTACAACCCGGTTTCTCAGAGATGTCGGATTCAATGGCCAAGAGTTGCGTCGCACAGTGAAGAACTTATCTGAAGCAGCAGAGAGGAGCAGCAACTGGCTGTGGTTGAGACGGAAAGATTCTGGCTGGGGATCTCAAGCACAATAGAAAGAAAGAAAGGCTGATGTACAGGTAAGTAAGCTGGGCTGAGTTGAGTGGGGACGGAGGGGGTGATGCTGGGACGCCAGAATCACCGTCGAGCCCTCTTGAGGTGTCGTGGGCTAGTCGACGAAACACCGAGGATGGAAGGTGCCCACTTGAAGACCCCAGAGATGTACCCTACTTAGCTCAATCCAGGCGGTTGTCATGCTGATGCGCTGGGGAGACTGCACTATGGTTGATCCCCGGAGCCAGCATCGCAGCCGTTGTGTGTGCTGATGCGCTAGGGAGGCAATAAGCTGATCCCTGGAGCCAGCATTACACTTCAGCCATCAACACCAGACAGAAGGATATCTATATCATCATATGGAAGGAAGCGCAAATGGATGGAGACACATATGGATCACATTAGTTTACTGTGAAGCTACGTCTTAGTTGGTGCTTATCTTGGCGAGAGCCAAGTTCAAATCAGCATGAAATTTTAACATCTACTCTCATGTAATGGAAATCAAATCTGTAACTTATTCAATGAAGCTGCTGGATCTAAATACTGCTACTGTTGAATCATTAAAAAAGGACCCTTGGTGTATCAAGGTTATGAACAATCTAATCTAACAGTGCATGTGAGTCTCTTAAAAATACATGAAATGCCAAGGATGGTCCTATTGCGTTTAGATAAATATTGCGTTTGTTTAAACAGTTTTAGTAATGTAGTTCTGTTTAGTGGATTTTTTGTTAGAATATGTTGCTATAGTATTAAACAAGGCTCAGACTGATTTCTTGTGGGTTGCTTGGAACTACCCAGCATTCACTTTCTGCAGCCTTCACGCATGAATTGCCAGTACAGAAGCACCAAGGTAAAAACCTTGCCTTGACCAACTAATCTATATGCATCACCTGCTCTGCATGGAATATTGCCCTTCAAATATCCAGCAAATACATTTGAACTATAATGGTCAGACTACATAAGGAATTCATAGGTTTTGGTTATTAAGTTTTGGTTATTTTTTGACAAAAGCTATTTAGTCCAAATTGTCAATTGTCATTTGTGCAATGAGAGAGCTATGCAAGCTTTTGTGCCGTCATGATGCGCTACTGGGGTTAATTGCTGCTGCTAACGAGATGCGAACTAACTACAATCATCATGTCATAGTAGATTGACTCTGCAACACTTCAAACCCCATTTTACGATAATGCAAAGTAACACTTTGATCTGGTTTAACTCCTGTGCTCAGAAACATTGTACAATAGGTTTAAAAAGGAATTGAATCCTCTAGTTGTGTGAGTGAAACAGATACTCGATAGGCCACTTTACTTTATGAGAATCCTCGGGGAGGAAGTCTTTTGCTAATCATTGCTACTGGGCCAACTGAGCCCCGTGTGTCAGCAGCTTTGTGAGTGGACAGGCCTGCTGCAGGTCCCCAAGGAGGAGAGCTCCATCCCTGCCACAGGTCCCCAAGGAGGAGAGCTCCATGCACAGTGCACGTCTGCTTGCAGCTGGCTAGCACTCAAGGAACAACAACAACAAGGAGTGGCAGCTGCTTTCAAGACAGATTCACAGGCTTTAATTGCTCCCATTTACAATTCACAAGGCAGCACATGGTACCCAATTCTCTCTCTGATACCAGCTCATACTGAGCTTCCATTAAAAGCCTTTTATAGTTTTGTCATGTTGAGCATATTATTCCTAGGTTATGAATACTTTTTATTTATTTATTTATTTATTTATTTATTTATTTATTTATCTATTTTTATACATTTAGTCAGGAGGGCAAAGATGAACACACGCTGTCCTCCGAAGCGTGTGCCGTCAGCCGACCGCTTTTTTTTTTCACACGGCAGACTTACCATGCAGCCACCCAAGAGCTACAGCGTCAGAGGACAATGCAGCTCTCGGGCAGCTTACAGGCAAGCCCGCAGGTGCCCGCCAGACTACAGGGGTCGCTGGTGCGAGGGCCCAGGACACCCTGGCCGACCTCCCTCCCCAGGCGGTGCTCGGCCAATTGGAGCCCCTGGAAGCCTGTTCTCGAACTCGCGACGTCCAGACTATAGGGTACATCCTGCACTCCACATGGAGTGCCTTTACTGGATGCAACACTCTGGAGCCCTCTGGTTATGAATACTTTTAACTGCTGTAGGATTGATACCAGATAGATAGTAGAGTATGTAATGAATCTACACTGTTGCATCTCTTATCACGAAATGCGTGCCATCTAATAAAACTATACACCAATGAATTCCCTTAACAGTATTTCAGATTTGGTTACCAAGTGGATTTATAGTGCTGGTGATACCAATCATTAACTTCCAGCAACAGCCATTTCAATGAGCTACCAACTCTCATTTTCCTATGAGGTGTGATAAGATCTTGCTAATTCAAGGCCAAGACCAGGTCATATCTTGATGTACTTGTATAACCGTGAATGTTAAGGACTGAACATTTTACTTATTCATCTTTGTTTATTTCTTAAAGTACCGGTATGTACATTTTGTGATAATGGATGAGCCTAATGACCTCCTACCGCAACTTGTCTTATGTCCTTATGTAAATCCACAGTTTGAGTATGTATTTTCTATTGTACTGCATGCAAGTCTATTTATATGTATGTGTGTGTATGTTATGTATGTGTATAAAAAAAGCTATGTTTGTCCTCAACCCTTATCGATCCATATCCCTCTCTGGCCACTGCAAGTTTGTCATGAACTGTATATGTGAATTATATAGGTATAATTTTTATATACTGAATATAGTTGGTAAAATATGTACAGAATGCAATATGCATGAAATATTTGTGTGCTATAATTTTAAAACTAAAGGTACTGAAAAAGGAAGAGTTTAAAAAGACATCTAAACTAAACCCGACATTTTAATCCTATGCTATCAATTACTTTATTGTGACTGATTTCATAATTAGTTAACCCTAATCCTTTTTTTTTTTTAAAGGGTAAAGGTGAAATGACTACTTGGTGGCTGGAAGGCAAGGAAGTTGATTGTGATGCAAAAGTGACAACTCTGACTCCTCTAGAAAACAGCCCACCTTACACAGTCCCAGGATACCTGAGCAACTGAGTACTGGTGAATGTTACTATGGGCTGAATTCAATGAGAAAAGATAGCGATACTATACATACACTATAGCAGTGCCATAGCCATTTAACAACAGGTCACTATAGACATGGCTGTGGTAGTGTTATTATTTTTGTTTATTTCGGTTCTATGTAGTTCTCAGCAAAACCAAGTGACAGTGCAATAATACTTTGTAATTAATGAATTATAATATGTGGTACATTAATATTGCATTACTGTATTTACTATCCTTGTATTTAAAATATACATAACTGCACTTTGTATCTTGTATTTCATTGTCATAACAGTAGCTACCAATTTTAAGGCACAGCTTAGTGTAATAAAATATTAACTCAAGTTACTTGTTTACTGTACTCAAAGGGATGTGAAAATACTGCATAAGGCATAGTTCACAGAATAGACCCTCCATTGTTGGTAATTAAGTGTGTTTTACTCTAACACAAATGTTTATGAGGACTTATAATACATCAATTTTATATGTCTTGCATTGAATGCAGTGATATCCACCATGTGTCAACTTATTGGGGAAAAAAGTACAGTCATATGAAGCTGTTGATTTTTTAAGATTTAGATTTTACTATACAGTACATGTTCAAACACCATAATACAGCAAAATGATAGTCAGAATAGAGAGGTTCCTCTTTATGCTTCCTGTGTGGAGTGGCTGTCAGAACCAAGAATATACTAATCAGAACTGCATTCAATGTGCGATATACTGCATTCACTGCAAATAGCTTCAAACAATCTCAGCAACAATACATCACAAGCTCATGTAGACCTAATATGTTATTAAGATAATGTCATGCTCATTGAATAAAACACTTTCAGTACTTCAGTGGTGTGTGCATTGTCTTAATTATCTAAGTACTGACATATTTTATAGTCACAAAAGGAATATTGGAGAGACTTGGAGCAACTAACATCAATTGTTCTGGAAGAATACATGACCAATTCCATCATTGAAGTTGGGGATGTAAATCTGCAGTGAAGTGTGTTCTCCATCATTTCTCAAAGAGCTATCTGTTGAGACTGTTCCTTTGTGTATACAGATAAAACACACCTGCTAGCAGATCATATGCTGAACCCATCATGACTGAAACTTGCAAAAGGGAGGTGCACCTTTTGTATATATATTAAGGATGCAATTTGCATGACAAATGATCAGTTATGAGAGAGACAGACAACGTACACAAACATGTGTTGGTAATGGCAAGTGTTTCTATCTCAATGAATGTACTATGTAACAACTGAAACCTGTTAGCTGTCACTAGCAGTTTTCCAGCCTGGTGGGCACACTACTGTGAGCTGAGTTGATATTCTGTATTTTCATTGAGTGTGAATACCACATGCAGTGTAAAGCCAGGGGTTTCAATGCTTTATACAATGCAAATTCTTGCTTATCTCCAGCAAATGTATGGCTCTTCAAAAATAAGAGCCGGAAATTCCCTGCTCTGGCGCGTCCTTCAGCATAATTATTTATCCGCCTCTTTCCCCAAAGTGATTGCCATGTGCTTGCATTCCCCTTGAGTGTTTCTGTACATGTTTTGTGCCACATGTGGATAAGGATAATTAACACATCATATATAGGTAAGGACGAGTACATAGAAATCAGAGTAAATCAGACTATTGTGGCTATAATTTATTAAATGGTTGCTATAATATTTGCCTAAATTGAGAGTTGTTATCTTTTGTCAGCATGCATTGGTGAAGATGTCTTCAGATCATGATAGTTTTCCAAAACTAGCAAGTATGCAAATAAAATACTGTAGACATTGTAAACAACAAGGAAAATGCAATAGCCTACATACATGCAGTTTATTTCAATTACACGCACTGTAAAGAAAGTAATGACTAAATACTGTAGAATCACTGGTGTTATCTTAAGCTGAAAGTGATTCAACAACTCCCACTGGCTGCTGTGCAAATAAACATAGATTGCCTAAGGAACCTGTATACAATTATAAAACAACTCCTTAGGAAATGTTTGGCTCAATTCACAAAATCTCATTAAAGGAATGTTTTTTGAGGGCTGTTACTTGAAGGTTTATAAATGTTAATGTACACTCCTTAAAACATCCTTTACAGTTTTGCGAATTGCGCCAGCAGTCGTTTGAGCTTTAAAATCCTGCACAGGTGGCTTTTAAATCCAACGAGGTGAAACACATTGAAGACTAGGTGAAAGATTTCTAAAATACATTTTATTGAAACTGCTTTTAATTACAGTCCGCAGTGAAAAGTTCAGCACTGCCTGAGTATATCCCTTAACTGATTTTGCATTGATTTTTTCTGGTCTGTGGTTTTAATGGGTTGAAGGAACATTGGACACTTTTAAATTATGATGCATAATTAAATCACATATTGATTCTGAAGCAGAAGGTTTTAATGGTATAGTCCCAAATGTAGTAAGACAACACTTAAAAGCATGACGTATATTAGGTTCTGCTTGGTAGATAAATGTTTAAATATTTATGCAGCAAGGCAGGTCTTTTGTTGACTTGCGCTTAATGTTAACATGCAATGATACAATGTGAATTTGTTCAGGTAATACTATAACAAGTACAAAAACGTTTTTTTTTCAATCTTCCATACATAGAAAAATGCACCTAAGGGCTGTTTTCATATGGCAGGAGTGTGCCATTAAATGCAATGCAGGTCTACCCATTGGATCAAAGTCACTTTTGTATATGAACAAGGACAATGACAAAACATTTTAGTACATAATGTAAGTATCAGCCCTTGGAAAATCTACCTACATCATTTTAAATGTTGAATTTATGACTAGATTTTAACTACATACACATGTTTGGGAGCTTATCTTTAGACCAGTTCAGACACACAACATTGCAACATAATTATGACTTGCCTAAGAGGGTGTGCAGTATATTGCATTAAGTCTTTCGGCAGGTGCAAAAGAACAGCATTATTTAATCAAACCCATTTATGACCGTATGCACTAGAAAGCTAAACAGCTAGTATTAGATTATTCTGCAACCCCCATAGGATAACCCTTCTAATGATCAAAAACGTGGGGTGCAGTTTCAAACAGAAACTCTATACTTTACTTATTGATCTGAGTCTGGGAAGTCACTATTCAATAACTCATTTGCTAGCTGTAAGGATATATTTTAAAAAGCTGTTATTCTACTAGAGTGATGTGGGCCTCTTGTGCAGCTAATCAGGTGAATAACAAAATATTGCAGAATACAATGAAATCTGCTGTATTGACTGATTGATTTTATATGATATCGGACAGAAAAACAATCGGGACCAATCTATGCCTCTGTAAGTCCAAGTGGATGTACAGTTGGTATGGCAATGATAAGGTATAGGATGAATATAGTACACATTCTGTGTTTACTAGGCCAACTTTATTAATGATAATTAATTCATTATCTATGGCTAAGATTCTTACATTTGATGTTTCCGCAGCAAGCAGCAACATACAGATATAATATAAATATTGTTACACAAGTTACATTGTCCTAGTTATTTAAAATGCTTAAGTATAATTGTTTTGGCTAGTAAAGTATGGTTCATTGTGTGCACGTTGCATTAAGACCTAAAACATGTATAGAGGATTTTTGTATCGTTTATTATTTTAAATATTATCAATATGATTACTGACAAAATAATTTACTTAATTAATGGTGCAGTATTACCCTTTACGAGTCCCTGTCATTTCATTTTACCAAAAAAAACCAAAAAAACATACATTATGGTGTAATTTGTTTTGTGTTATATTTAACATGGTGGTTCGGTGCATGGCCGTGTTTGTACGTACACAGAAAAATTGATATTAAAAAAAAAAAAATTGCCTGACCTTCATCTGACCTCACGTCCTATTACCTAATACGGGACGTGATGACGTCACAACAGAACTTGTTGGAAGTACTGTGAACTACATTTTTTTTCACTAACTTGCTTTTTTAAAGATTACTTATTTTATTTTATTAAAAAAAACTCACAGACAAACTACTTTTTCCATTCCCATGGGGCGGTCGTGAAGATTATTATTATTATTATTATTATTATTATTATTATTATTATTATTTCATGTGCGGTGGTAAAAAACCCGTTCAAGCTAACCAGTACAGTTTCCAGGGAATACAGGTTTTCCGGTAAGTGGGTTGTAGTATTTTTTGTTCGTTGCCCATTGTGGCAAGTTCTGTTCACTTTTCAACCTTCTCAGCCATTCTTGCACACAAAGCTGTTGTGTAGTAATTAAGGTTTAGCTGCTGAAGCTTAATATTTATCAGCCAATGCAGTGAGCAAGTACTGGTTGCCTGACAACGAGTTTGCCAATAGAGTGTTTTGTTTGATATGGAGTGCTAGAGTCTGAAGCTTCAAACCTGCTGCTCGACTACCGTGTTCACAGACTGTGAGAGGCTCAACATCAGCTGTTGGTAATCGTGAGGAGATTAAGAGAGTGCAGCGGACAGTGGGTGGACGAGGAAGGCATTTTAACCGTAGAAGAAAATTTCAAATAAACCCTGATTTATTTAATGGGACAGGCCTAACAACCACTGGAATCTGATTTCCCAGCAAAATATGTAGCGTGTAAGTGGCGTTTTTATTTTTATTTTTAAAATCGCCTACAGTTATCGTGAAGTGGGATGTTGCGGTTTAGGCTTGGGCTATTTTGTTTATTTTATTTTTTCTGCTTTTAAATATTTTAAAATGTGATTTTTGTCTATTTTGCTTTTGTAGTCGTTTCACATTGCAGCTTTGCTCTTTCAAAACCTCAATCCAGTGTCCACATTTTTTCTTGTCTAATTAATTAACCTTTTAATCCCCGGTGTGGTTTTCATATTGGGTTTTGTATTGTTTGTTTTTAAATGTAGCGCTTTGCTTGGTGAATCTTGCTTTTTATATTTTAATAACGTGGTAGAGGGTAATTAAAAGCTTGAATTTGGACCCTGTGCACCTGCAGTATCCTGTGCATCTATATTGTTATTGATTAAACTTATTTCAAAGACTAAAACAATTGGCAAACTCGGTATCAATAGCCAATCGGGGGCTTGTTTGAAAACTAGTCCTGTTAACAGAATGTTGACAATACAACATGTTTTGCTTGTTACGTTGAACAGGTGGACGGTATGTGTGTGTAGGAAACAGGTGATCACTTTACTCTCGCCAATTGTCGCGGTATAATAATACGACTAACAGGATACAACCTGTTAACCTACATTTATTTATTTATTTATTTATTTATTTATTTATTTATTTATTTATTTATGGTGAAGTCATACTTTATTAGGTTTTCATAAAACAAATAGTGGTATTCAGTGTTGCCTGAACCTGCTTGCATGTAATATGCCACAAAGCCAGGCCTGTACTACAAAGTACGTTTACTGCATATCTTTTGAAAGGACTGTATTGGAATAACTAAATGTACATTCATAGAAATCTGTACATTGCCATTCCCACTCATATGACTTCCCAGCATGTTTTTTATTTCTGTTAGTAAAATGTTATCTGCCAAGGATATGTACATTACAAGTGCTGGTACATGGTAGTCCCCAAGCCAGCCATCTGTAGCATGTATATAATCTCATAGTAAATGTACAACATTTCCTGTCCGTTTTTTGTATATTAAACTGGCCTGGCTTGATAGCTACAATAACCTTTGCTAAGGAATGTCCATACCAAGTTTCATCAATTGCTTTTAGAATTAACTCTTTGAATCAAGGCAGAATTGGATTCAGGTTGTTTGTCAATATAACGGGGGAACACAAATTAACTGAATTTTATCTTTTTACATTGAAGATTAATGTTCTTATTGAAGAAATTGTGTGATGTTGTTTCTTTACAGTCCATTGATCAGATACAGTAGTTCTGAACCCAAATGTTGGGGGAGTTTCTTTTCAATAATAGCACTGTCCTATTGCCAGTGTCAGGGGAGCTACATCAAACAAATGATGCAAGAAACATTTCTACTAAAGTGCAGTTTCTTATCTCTTGTACCCACATACATTTCTTAAAGATAGCCTTTTTTTTAAATACAAAAATACTGTTGGCTGTGATAACGTACACGCCTACTTTTTGCTTTAACCCTAAATGCACTCCTACAGTACAGGGGTGGGGAGGGCTGTACCTATGTGAAACTCATAATTCAACTTGGACCAATTCAGTCCAGACAAGGGCTTCCCAACCCAGGTCTTGGGGACCCCATGTGTCTTTTGTTTTTCATTCTGTGCTCGCAATTATTTAACAAAACCCTTAATTGAACTAATAATTTGCTTAAACCTTTTTATTTGTTTTCAGCTCCATTTCAAGTTAGCTATAACATTTTATAAGTAACTCTTTAGGAGCCGAGAAAAATTAAAAAGGTCTAATTAAGCAAGTTTAGCTCAATTAAGGGTCTAGTTAAGTAACTGAGAGGTCAGTTCGAATGAAAACCAGAAGACACAGGGGTCCCCAGGACCAGGTTTGGGAAGCCCGGATCTAGGCTCTTTATCCGTGGTGTTATATTTTTCAATTACAATTATTGTGTTTTGTTTGTTTGTATCCTACTTTAAGTAGGGTTATTTTTCAGCTTTCTTGCTTTGTGTAATTGCAGTATATTTGTCCATTCAATATAGTATTGAGGTTTAAAGTGGAGAGCACTTTAATCAATAACTGAGTACAGTAGTTCTCTAGCTAAGAACACCCCTTGGGAAGCAAGCAAAGTGTTCTTTAAAGCCGAAGTGTTCTCTAAGACGGAGTTAGCCACCAGACATAATATGAATCGGTAAATAAATTAATATGTATTACTTGTCATGACGCACATCCATCAACAAATGAAATTAACAGAAGAGGAAAGCAATAGTTAAGTGTATGTTAATAAACTATAATAAAGTAACAGACAAACTAAAATTAATAAACTAACTGTCAAACTAAATGAACACTGCATCCCTACACAGTTTAAATGCAGCAGCAATATACAATACATGCACATTATTAAACAGAATGGTGAAGCAACTCTCCAGAACAGGGAACGCCAAATTGCTCGGCGACTTGTGTCTGATTTCCGTTGTGGTGGGTTTTTTTTTTTTTTTTTGAGCTTGACCAATTTCTAAGTTTTTGTAGCAAGAGAAATGCGGTGCGTGTCGCCATTTTGTTTACATGCAATTTTGTAGCAATGAGGTGCACTTGTGAATCAGAATACGCAATGATATGTCAGCAATTCTGGAAATATTTAATAAACCAATCGGTGTGCCTCAGGGCACTCTTGCGATGACAAGTTGCTTTTGAAAAGACTGAATAAACCATTTTAACTTAAGTTTAGTTGTCGGGTTACAAAACAGTACTGTAACCGTTGTGAACGAATCGCTATCGGTTCCAAGAAGGTGTTCTTTTAAGCGAAGTTCCTGTTCCTTTAGCAGGAGCATTTACAATGGGGAAAAATCTGTTTCACCACAAGGGTGTTCGCTTAGGGGAAGTGTTCTCTTAGGAGGTGTTCCTATACATGAAGACTACTGTATTGTACTGTGTGTACATATTTTCATTTTCTTTGTTTACTAGGTCGAGCAGTAATTAATACAATGTTGGTTTCCTCCTTCAAATAACCATCTTTATGAATGCTCTGTAATGTAAAAATGTATTTAGCGTGAACCATTAAGAACAAGGGCTTGGCAGATTTATAGTCTGCTGAATTTCCATTAACTTAATTGACTAAACGTCTTCTAAATGAATGTGTACGTTGCTTTACATGCCTGGTGTGATTCTTTACTTTAAGTAGCCTATGTATTGTTTTTGCAAGCTGTGTGTGTGCACTGAACTGCAACGTTAACCCTAAATATGTTATACTGTACCTTTTCCACCAGCTTGCGTTTTGAATTTGTAAGGTCTATCTAATACCCTGTCTGGTCTGTCTTCGTCTCTCTGGACTAGACTTTCGAGAATCACAAGAGAACAATCCTGTCAAATATTAGAAGTAAGTTTTGATCCTTCATAAATAAACCGTGTAGATGTTTATAGTTGTACAGTATCTAACTTTACAGTAGGAAGACCAATGGACATGTTTGCAGAATAAATTGATAAGTACTTGATTTATATTTTCTTACAACATATGTCATTTAAAATTGAGTTTTTTCCTGTGCTAAAAACTATCATTGCTTAAGTTTTTATTTTATTTATTTAAGCATGTAAAACAGTTTTCTAGGTCATGCAGATATGAAACAATATATGTGGGCTGTTGCAGCAGTGACATTCAGTTTGCTGCTGATGAAGCCATCTGTGCAGGGATTAATGGATAAGGATGTATTAGCGCTATGATTTCCATTTGCTGACCTCGGTTAGCTGGCTGGAAGCTGGGGTTTTTAGTTTGGTGTCTAAACAATTTGTATGTGGCGGGTATTGTAGGGCAGCAACAATAATTAGGGACTTTGCATGCTGCTTTTTGCAACCAAATCCAAGATACTTTACGCCTGAAAGCTATTTAGTATAAAACTTTAATACTAAAAAATGTAAAAGAGAAAAACATCCTTTGTGTATTTTAAACAAATTTTATATTTGGCCTTTTGAATTTTACTTTGAAAACGTTTTGATATATATATTTTTTCTACATAATTTCCGGTGACCTGAATATTTTGCTGCAGGGGGTTGTTAATTAAACCCATAACAACAAACCTCAGTCAAATGTTTTGGTTTTATTTTTTGTTGCACTGGCACAGCATTACTGTACATCTGGCTTTGCTATGATGGCTGATCTAGGATTATTGTCCAGCTGTAAAGGACTTTCTTTATTCTGACCACCAAAGGAACGAAGTATACTGTAATGGCCTTCGCAAAGAGGGCCATCTTAACATTTAAAATGGTATGACAAGTTGGTGCTCACTAGTCCCACAGTCGATGAGCTTTCTGTACTGCTTTTTGTTATTTAAGAATCTGCCACAAGGCAGATTGTTATTATGATTTTAAAGTAAATATCTCATGAACTAATAACCCCCTTGCTACAGTACTAGCTGCTTTAATCTCTTTGTTAATCCAGCATGTCCCATCTTTCTATTTTAGGATTTAGATGCGTAAGAGCTTCCATTCATCAGTTGAACTGCATGCGTTTCAGCTGAACCAGTTGCTCAGGTATTATGCTTTGATTTGCTATGGGAGATTGGAAGACAATAACAATGCCAAAGCTTTCGCCAGGTAAATACTGCTTTAGTATAGCTACCAGACTAACACTGTATTTGTATGAGTGTTAGCCTTTGTTTTGAATAGAGACTCAATATTGGTTGTCTTTTTATAACACGACTATTTTTACTGTATAAAATAAAATGACTGCAGGTAGTGTATGTACTTAATGCATGGTTATATATTTTTAAAAACACAACCATGTTGTGCCAAAATCATTCAGTAATTAATATACATTTGGGGGGGGGGCATATAACCAGTGGCAATTTAAGGGTTAGGGCTATTGGGGTTAGACAATTGATAATTCAACACAAGATTTTACATCACAAATTTACCTGTAATGTTAGTTACAAAAAGACATGTATAATTGTCAGTTACAGTAGTATCTGATTTAACTTGCAGTTATCTGTACATTTTAAACTTGCAAACTAGACCAGATGTGATTTGAGCATCAAATTATGTTGTATATGAGATCAGTGTACTAGTATGAAGGGTGAATTCATTGCCTAATTTATGTTTGTGTAGCAGTGTGAGATTTCAGGCATGGAAATGACCCCAATTGCATAGCAGCTTGATCCATTCCTGGTTTTACTTTGAGTTTTAATTAGATACACTAGCTAATCAAGTGCCCAGCAAAACTTGGAATGTGTGAAACTGCTATGCAATACGAATCTTATTTCTATCCCTGGGTTTGTTTTACAGAATGGGAAGTGTAAAAAACTTTGGTAAAATGTTTTAATTTATTTTTTGCAGATTGCAAAGAAATGTATTCCAGCTATACCTCAAGAGCAACGTCTCCCTCCATGCTTTACACGCAACCACTTCTGCACTGTTCACAGCCTTTGTCTAAAAACTCTTACAACATTTTAAATGCATTTTGCACAGAGGAGAATGTTGTTCAATGCATTTCATACATAAATCAAGTAAGTAACCGTTTTAAAAGTGTTTTATGATCATTTTGTAAATTGTAATCTGAAAACTTACTTCCTGCTTTAGTTTGGTACAATGCTTCGCAGTTATTGTTATAGGTATTTTCGCTCTTGCTTACATAACCACTCTTCAGTGTGTAAAGATTTTAAATCCCACGGCACTTTGATGGATTGATTTAATAAATAAATAAAATGCTCCCATAAAGCAGTCTGGACAGTTTAAATAATTGAAAATATTATGCTGTTTTGATAAGATGAAATTCCTTTTACTAGGAAGTGAGGTGTGTGTGTGTGTGTGTGTGGATATATAGATATAATAAGTTAGTGAAAATATTTACACACCCCCCCCCTAATGCAATGTAATACTGTTTACAGGAAATGTCTTCACTGGGTATCCCCATTATCTCTAATGGATCCAATGGAAAGACAGACCTGAACCTGGTGTCCGTGTTGAATACAATATATGAGCTTCTTCAGCTCTGGCGTAAAAGCATGCGCACCATGGAAGACATGGAGAATCAGCAGCTCAAGTCCAATAGTGACTTGGACCATCTACACAGCAGCCATTCAAAAGTAAAGGTTAGTTAAGGAATGTATCATCATTTAAAACTGGCAGTCGTATGATTTTTTTTATTGATTTGAGTTTTCCTCGAAGAGCAACGTTATCTGACACCCTGATTGTAGTTAATAACGCTGTACAGTTTCCGACATGTTATTTAAATGTTTGTTGTATTGAGTATTTGCAATTACAATTGTATTTTTCTTTTTTTATTCCGCTAGGAACAACTTGAATTATGTAAAAGGGAAAATAAAGCACTTCAAGAAAGAGACCGCCAGCTACAGCTGAAGACTAAGAGCTTGCATAATTGCTTAAAAAATGAGAAAGAAGAGGTAAGGATTAATATTACATTATTTAATCAGATACAGAAGATTTGCTATAATGTGGTTTATTTGCTGAACAAGGTTTTAAAAAAAAAACAAAAAAACACACACACACATATTCCTGGAGTCTTGACCAAGGGTATTTCTGTGGTTAGGAATTCATAAATGTGGCTTGTGTTTGAATAGCTGTGATGGGTGAATTCATTTAACCCTTTTTCTCTAGGTACAGAAACTTCAGAATATAATTGCAAGCCGTGCTACGCAGTATAACCATGATATGAAGAGGAAAGAAAGAGAATATAGTAAACTGAAAGAACGTTTACATCAGCTATTGATGGACAAAAAGGATAAAAAGCTAGGTATGTA